>CM050168.1:253895458-254350458 GCA_027410445.1 Discoglossus pictus | reverse complement strand
CTTTACATGTACTTTACTAAATATAAGGCAGGCTGCTTCTCCCAGACTGATAAAGGGCCCAAGAAGCTGGAGAGCCCACCACACAGGGGCTGCTGGTCGGTATTATGACTTCCATTTTCATAATATTTAGATGCCTCTTTGTTTAATAATGCTTATTAAATTTCCTGCCTTATAGCCAAAATTCACTATTCACGGGGCCTGCAAAGCTAGATGAATCCTGCAAAGCTATTCCTATATGTCTTCAATACTCTTCTCAATTAAGTGTTATCCACCCAATGTATAACATGATGGTGATTAAATAATTTTGTATATAGTACTCTGTGTAACTAAATTCAAAGTAAACACTGCATATTGTCAATCATTATCTTTTATGTGCAAATTATTCTTCACCATAGTTCCATTTTCTTTTCTCACCTGAATGTGAGCCTCATGCAATGGCTACTTTCCTAAATTTTATACACACTTAAAATCACTCTTAATATTGCTACATATTCAGCAAATATTACTTACTGGCACTAACAAATTCTAAGGTCAATAAAATGCACATAAACATTTATTAAAAAATATACCCAACAACAAATGTATGAGTTAAAGGCATTTGCAAGTACCTGATTGAATCAGGCCCTGTGTCTTTAAGAAGAATGGGACCTAGGAAACTACATTTTGAATTAGCCATGTTTAGAGAGCTATGAATTTTAGCAATTCAGATAGAAGCTTCCTCAACATTAAGATATTATCCCACCGGATCAGTAGAAATGAAAATGTGTTCATTTGTTTTTTAATTCTAAAAATAAATACAATTCATCAAAATTATATGTTTTAAATATAGAACTGTAGTGGCCCCTTAAAATTGCATGACTTTAATATGAAGCTGATCTGGCACAAGCATTAAAGGATTAAGGTAGATTAATAAAAACTTCATGTATGCACCACCTTAATGACATTGTTAATCATGGACATAAAAGTATTCACAGAGAAAACCTTAATTTTAGCAGACGCTGCTAGTGCATGGATGCGGCCATGATAGTCCTACTTCATTCCTAAGTCATGAGTGGGCGTCTACAGAGCAGGGCAAGCAAGACTTGATAGTTGCCTCTACTGAACCTAAAGGAGGGAGGCGGTAGGTGCCACCAATCAGCCAATGTTTTCTCTCTCTCCATTATTGAATAAATAATAAATCATTCAATACTCCCACTCAGTCTTCAAGGCACGAGGACTTGTAGAATTATTATTTATTGTCTTTATTTATATCGCGCCAACATATTCCGTTGTGCTGTACAGGGGTAGAAGACCCAAATATTTCATGGCAAAGTAAACTCTAGTGAAATGTAAAATAAAAAAAATAAATAAATAAAAAAAAAAAATATATATATATATATGTTAATTTGTTGCAAAGTCACAAACGGTTGACATTGTAAGGTAGCCCTTTAACCTGCACACCGCCTCCTGGGGAGCTTTAGTCGAAACTGCTCCAGCGTGCCCATAGTAAAAGATGGCAATGATTGGTCGGCCCAACTACCAAGCTGCTGTGCAGTGAATGTGACATTGTTACTGTCCAAACCAGAGGGGAGATGATGGTTTGAGTCAAAATTGCTTGGCCTGCAAAATGCAGTGTAATGGTCCTTAAAGTCATACTGAAATACCACACTTGTTATCATGCACTTTTTTGAAACTGAAAGTTATTATGTTGTAGAGAGGCAGCTTAACCCCCCTCCTCATTGTATAACTAAAACATCTTTACATAACAGTGCATTAGGCAGAGCAGTTAAAAAGGCAAAGTGATGCGCCATATAGGAACATTCAATTGGCCAAGACATTACAAAATTATATTAAACTTCAGAGATAAGCAAATTTTTATAAGAGACTGAAAAGTTTGTGTGAAATGTGAAAAAATGTTAGCAGCCAGCCAGAGGGAAGATGTATGAGCCGTGACCCTGGTTTGCTGCCTTTGTCCAGCCCTGAAAATGACCAGTAGTAACTGCTGAGAAACGTATAAGCCACATTCAGAACTAAATTGCAAAGTGTTTAAATGGGACTTTCTATATAATTACTAGGTGTTTCACTGTTACCATGTGTGCAAATTGGCTTAAGTATTATCAGTGCATCTCCAGGACACATCAGGCTGCTGATTTATCAAAATATCACCAAGGCGTCTTTTAACAAACACACAAACTCTTCATACAATATGGTGCGTCAGGCTCTAACAAGGCTGAAGTTTTGGGAATGCAAAGTGCTTGCTCTGAGACCCAATCGGATTCCTATTTTTTGCTTTGTTTGTTTCCGACTCTGTGACCTAACGGGCCATAAAACACCAGAAAATCTTTATGTCCATGGTCATGCTGATCCACTTGTTATTCATGGCAGAGGAACTGGAGTGGTTGCCAGTTCCTTCTCCAGTGGGCCACAGCATACAACTCCCTGTATTCCTAGGTGGTCTCCCATCCAAGCACCGACCAGGCCCAACCCTGCTTGGCTTCGGGGTGGTGTGAGCTCCTGGTTCCCTGACTGGAATTGAACCCAGGTGGAAGTGGTGAAAGCCCTGAATACTAACCACTGGACCACCAGGGAACTCTTAGTAGAATGATGCCCTTCAACTTTTGAATTTGTTAAACGTGTATTTCCCCTGTTCTTATCCCCTGTACAGCGCAACGGAATATGTTGGCACGATACAAATAAAAGATAATAATAATAATGAAATAGATCAATTATAAGGAACACTGGAGTCGCACATTTTCAATCATGTAATTTCACCATTATTTTTAAAAATGAGTGACCTGAACTCTGGAAAATATAGTATTATTTTCCAAACTGACATTTTATAAAATCCCACATTGATATCTATGGTTTACACATGGAATGATTATATTTTCTATTTTTAAAATATAATATTTTAAGCAACTACTATTTAAAAAATAAAATACAGGGTCTAATATATTACTTTAAATATTAAATTATGCTGATCTAAGATCTACCATTTTGGGCTTGGCAAATTCCTGAGGTGGGAGGAGTCTGATTGCACGGGAAGTTTCTATCTGCACAATGGGAATGTGGCAGAGCTTTCAATAGATGTAATGAGAAGCTCATTAGTTAAGAAAAGCTTATCCTCCTAGGAAATTATCAAACAGAATCAGCAGAGAAAAGAAAAGGTATGCCTAAAAAACAGGTAAGTTAACTTGAAGATTTTTCAAAGTAAAACCTATGTTACAGAACATGTAGAAAAATAAAAAATAAATCAAATAGTCCCTTTTTATCTCTTTCTGTGACCATGGCCCTCATTCAATTGCGATTTGGCCAATTGGATAGGGCTCTAAATAAGCACATAACATATATTTATTTTAAAAATTTTTAGCTAGTGAAAACCTTGCTTTTGGCTAGATATTTACTAACTAAAAACTTCTTTAAAAAATATATGTTATGTGCTTATTTAGGGCCCTATTCAATTGGCCAAATCGCAATTGAATGAGGGCCCATATAAATAAACCCTATACTCTGGCCCTCATTCAATTGCGATTTGGCCAATTGAATAGGGCTCCAAATAAGCACATAACATATTTTTTTAAAGACGTTTTTAGTTAGCAAACATCTATCCAAAAGCAAGGTTTTCACTAACTAAAAACTTATTTAAAAAAAATATGCTATGTGCTTATTTAGAGCCCTATTCAATTGGCCAAATTGCAATTGAATGAGGGCCCAGGTCAGATAGTTTCTGTGTGCACCTAGGCTCCAGATCTCCTCTCAAGTCTTGAACTTTGAATAGGTCAAGATGCTGATCAAATACAACTACAAAGGCCAGTGTGATTTCCCCAGTTAAGGGGTCCCCAGATACAGTCACCAGCTTTTCACTTGTAGCTGTTACATGTTACAAAAATGGTAACAATATCTGTTTGTTGAAACTCTCTTTAGGGGCACGCTGGAATACCATATTTACAATTTGCTCTTTTGAAGAACAAGAATTATTAATGGGTAAAATATTTAAAAAAAAAAACAACTTTAATTTAGTAACAATAACATGAAGTCATAGTATATGCAGAGCTGGGTTCTACAATTACGACCAGCTCTGCTTCTTCATGCTTCAAATGGTGAAAAACAAAGTCCATTTTTATGCAGAGAGATATGGGAAGATTCACTAAAGATCACAGCCCCTGTAATGGTTCCTAAATGTACCCCTATATATTTGCATTTTTGAAAGTATGGGATAGTCACCGTTTTGATCTGTCTCCAATCTTTGGGTTTTTTTTGCTTATTTTTTTATATTATGAAAGTAGAAAACATACAATAAAAAGTGCAATCTTTTACTGGGTTGTGTCACTTAACCAATGTACAATTATAAATACATCAGTAAGATTACTTTATCACATATAATAGTTGTGAGCATGCGGGTTGTTGCTAACGCTGCAGGCTCACGTAGCGAGCCTGTGACCCTCGCGAAGCAAGGGCCGCAGTTGCTGGCAAGGAGCGCCAAAGGCGCTCCTTGCCAGCAACTGCGGACCTTGCAAAATTAACGGACTTACGACACAAAAATACGAGACGCGTTACGACACGTTACGACCTCGCAAAAAAGGCCCGAAACCAGCGCGCACACGAAAACATAAAAAACACAATAAATTCACACAACAAATACATAAAAATATTACCTACAGCAAGGGGGGGGGGGGGCATCCAGGACCTCGAAAACTGAAGTTACACCTCAATTTAACTCCAAATAAAATAATTTAGACACCCGAAAATCCCCTAAGCAAGAGAAAAAATGGCCACCGAATAAAACGAAAACGAGGCTAAAGGACCCTAAACACGCAAAACACCACCAAACACCTACGGATTTTCCGAAAAAGTCGGACGACATCCGAAAACAAGGACGCTAAATCAGCCACAGCCGCATACCACACATTAGGCGCCACTTTAGAACACTAACTTATACAATCCGGAAGTACACAGCAACCCTAACGGATTTGCCTCGCGCACGCACACTATTACACTACACACTGCACACATTCATGACACTTACACAGCAGCACCACAGCACTGATGCTGCAGCAACATGAAAACAGATTGCCAGCACTTTAACACAATGCTGCATATATTACTTCACAATAGGTAAAGTATATTAATTTCTTATTTTATTAATTATTCATTGCCATACCTAAAAAAAACACCAACGCTGCTCATAGCACACAAACAACCAAGAGCCTCGCAATGAGCGCCAAAAGATCTTAAGACACCAACAAAATTAATTTTGCACACAAACAACATTACCTGCCTTACAATCTTATTGCCGTCATTTTTTGACGGGCAAGTCGCTAGTTATACCATATTTCACAGTTAATACAATAACAAAGGAAAAGAGAAAAGAAGAAAAAAACAAACAAAAGAAAAACAAGACAATAAAAAATTATGATTTGTGCACATCTGGAAATCCTGGCCTGGTGAAAGGGGATTGCAGACAAAACCTGCTGGAATCAGGAACCTGTTCAGATAGGACTTCTTATACTTTAAGAGTATCCCAAATTTTCAATTTACTCTTATCTTTTTTTGGTTATATTTATTGATACAAGATACTCATCAAAGTCGCGGTTGAGCGATATGATATTAATTAGTTCTGTCCAAGTTGGATTTTTTTCCTGTTTCCAGTATCTCACTAATAACCATTTAGATACAATTATAATTTGCATGATAAATGCTTAAATTTCAAGGGTAACTTCTGCAGGGAAGATATGTAAAATAACATTTTCAGCTTTCAGAGTAATTTTTTAAGTGTTCACGCTTACTGACAAGAAGGATAAGCTCCTATTTAGAGGGAATCTTATAAGGCAATAATTGACCATCTTACATATAATAGGTAATGACTTATAATAGTTTTTAACTTTCCAAAATAATTTTTCCTACCTTAATTATTATTTGTTTAAATTTAGGACACTGCATATAAATGGGGATAGTGTCAATTTAATTCCTTTACCAGACATACAGATCCTCCTGAAAGCTGTCAATGCTGTTAGCCAGACAATGCTTGGCTCTCCCCCTGTAACTTTTGGGCCTTGCGATGAGCGCCTTTGGCGCTCATTGAAAGCCTCTCCCAGCGTCAACTTTACGGGCCTCGTGATGAGCGCCTTGGTCAACCCGCCCTGTGTCTTTTCCCTCCCCTGTGTCTCCTTCCCCCTCCCCTGTGTCTTCTTTCCCCGTCTCCTGTGCCTCCTTTCCCCCTCTCCCTCCCCGTCTCCTTTCCCCCTCTCCCTTTCCCCCCGTGTCTCATTTCCCCCTCTCCCTTCCCCCCTCATGTCTCCTTTCCCCCATTTCTCCTTTTCCCCCCACTCCCTCCCCTGTGTCTCCTTTCCCCCTCTCCTGTACCTGGATGCAACCCTGCCAGCAGCTCCGCACTTACCTCCTCTGCGTCTCCCTTCCTCCATCTAGAACAACTTTCTGGATCAATCCGAGCATTTGCACAGCTTGATCCAGAAAGTAGTTCCGGCCAGAGGACAGGAGCCGCAGGAGAAGATGGACTGCGGCGCTGCTGGCAGGGTTGTATCCAGGTACATGCTTGAGCTACTGGCAGGAACCAGGTACTGCAGGGTGTTTGGAGCTTGGGGGGGCCTCGCGATGAGCGCCTCTGGCGCTTATTGCAAGCCCTCCACTGGCAGAAACCAGGTTCTGCGGGGTGAAGCAAGCTGGGGGGGGCGCATTTGCGGACCAAACTGCGTCGTTCTTGCGAGCTCGCAAGAACTGCGACGCTCGCTACGCGAGCTCGCAAAGCGTGACGACGATTCGTAGTTTGACAACTATTATATGTGATGAAAGTTTTCAAAACAAATACATTGTTTTCTAGTCAATGTTTTTTATTTAAATATTTTAAGTACAGATTGTCCAAATTCTGTCATAGTGTGTCTCTGTTGCCACTCCTGGTTTTGAAGGTATATAGGTTTCCCTGTTTGTAACTTTTCTATTCTAACACACTGCCTTTATCAGAAACATACATTACATTGAGTCATTCTACACACATACAGATTTATTTTATTTAGTAAATACCCCCAGAGGTGCATATATAGGCACCTCATACGAACCAATAGAAAACCTGCATCCAAGTATGATTTTTAACCCTATACAAACCTTCCAGGGAATAGCAGCACTATGCAAAGATTTAGCTGAGGAGCTTGGGCAAGAGAGAGCTGTGTGGTGGGAACATAAGAATCCCAGACACTGCAACAATGTTGTGGCTGCCTCTGATTGGCCACAACTTATTATGGATTTATGCTAATTTAGCTTCAATTTTCATGAACATTCCTTCTCAAAAGCAACTGCCAGAAAACTGAAGAAAGTTTGCAAACTTTAGGGTAAGTTTATTAATGTTTATTTTGGGATGTTTTCAGGCACAAACATTTTTGCATACACTACTAATTCACCCCTATCAGATGCACTCATAATCCATGAATCTTCAATTTACCTTTAATATAAAAATATGCATTTCTGTTAAGTTTGTCCTAAGAGGTAAATATTTCTTAGTTCCGTTTTTCTCCCTGCTCTTATCCTTCGTCAAATAGTTTTGTGTTAAGTACTGTTAAATAGTACAATAAACAAACCAAATTGCATAATGCATACAAAATATTTCAGAGAGAGAAGAAACTGTCAGCACAAATCTCCAATTTTGGGCATTTATTAGATTGTAACATGTCCTTTAAAACAAGAGAGGATATGGAACTAATTGTGTGGAAGCAACAAATCCCACAGTAACAAATCACAGCAAAATATTAATTCCTTATGCTTGTCATTGTTTCTGCAAAGGCATCACAGTGAAACATGCATTGGTCTTCCTGCTCTTTGATTTTTTTACATCTGACAAACATATTCACAAATGGGTGGGACCTAAAAAGGTGAGCAGAAGAGGGATTGGTGAAGCATGGTCCTAAACTTTTTACCTGTCATGCTATGATATCCACACCATCTTGCCTGATATATAACTTATACATTGTAAGTAAATTGACGATGTGAGTTCTTTAAAATAATATCCTTTTGTATTCTCTAAGGTACAGATGAAAGCAAACATCATTAATCCACCTGTATATAATATGACTACTGTAGTTGTATATGTATCTTTGGAAGAACTGCACATGATAATGAGTAAGATGTTTTAGAATACAGCTTATAATTTATTACCTTATAACTAGTGGAAGTGACCATTTGTTTTTCTGCAGATTTATTTCTTAAAGAATTCCTAGAAAAATTACATTTCTACAACAGTAATTTGGCAACTGAGAAAGCAAAAGGAAATGGCTCCCCTCAATAAAGAATAACTTTATATAGAAATATATAAATTAAAAGCTGTATCTATTTTTGTTATTTCTAAATAAAATTTACTTTTTCAAAACAGCATATTTTACATGTGACAATAGTCTTTTAAAGGACCACTGTAATTAATTTAAAAGTAAAGCTCATATGTTTGCTTGTTGGGTATATACTATTAAAATAAAAAAGTTAAGATTTGTTTTTACTTTTTAAATTGTCTGTTTTCTCCTCAAGCAGGGCTGCTTATTTCCACCACTCAGTGTGTTGTTAGGGGGCGTGTCCTAGGGGCTGGATCATCATGGAGCTTGAAAGCAGGCTGGGCTATGATACCACTGACCCCACCCTGTGATGTGATTGGCTCCTTCCCCACTGCCTACTCAGAGGTTATAGCTGTATTGTGACCTGATTGCAGCTGCCCCATACACGCTGCCCAGTGACAGTGCATGAGCCATCATCCACTTGCCCCCTTTTACTGACTATGCTCAGTCTGAATCAGAATCAGACAGGTCAGACTTTTTTTTTTTGTCCAGTTCCCAGCCAGTGCAGGCCACACTGGCACAGGGAGGTAGAGTTAAGCAGCTTGCTTAAGAGAACACTGACACATTCAAAAGTAAGATCAAATATTAAATATTAACTGGGTACTGATTTAATAGTCTATGCCAAACAAATAACCATATGCGTTTTACTTATAAATACACTACATTGATATTTTACTGTATTAAAATAAGCATTTACTTTTATTCAGCTTTCTAAAAACATTTTTGCTTATCAAGTCTAGTTCTTCAAAAGAGCATATTGTAAATATAGAACTATATTGGTAAATTAGCTTTGAAAATGTTAAACTTTGATTTCAATTATTGGTAAATAGAAGGTGGATATAATATGCTGGCATGGTGAGTGTGGGAATCGTTCTCCCCTCTTGTGCCATTATTGTAATAAGGAAAGCATAGTAAATCTGAAGATGCTAACTGTTTAGTGAACATGGGCTTACTGTAACAATTTATTAATAACATCATCTTGTTCTTAATTGGGTTTTTAATGTTAAATGTACCCATAAAACTGAGAATGTAAAACATACATAAAAATACAACTCTCCAGCAGCTCTGTGAGTCCCCTCCCTAACAATACACCCAGAGCATGCAAGTCCCTGCTAGCTTTGCAAAGAATACAGGCCTGTGTAAAGGGTGTTTATTAAATCTCAATCCCCTAACCCCTTGTTCCTAGCCACTACTAAATCCTTCTTTCTCTTTTGCATCATTTCTTCTTGGCCGCAGACAATTGCCTGTCTGATTAACCCCTGGAGGACTATGTCACATCACAGGTCTCCCTAGTGGATAATAAGATGTATGAAAGCCAAGGTGTATGGACTGTAGGTATAGCAGATGTGTTGATAACAGGACTGTGATGGGAAATATATTTTTATTTGATTTGGAACAATGAGGTTTTACTAAAATGAAGAATACTTGAATGCCTGGGAGTTAATTAAAAAGACAATAGGGCAACAATCACTAACCGAATATCAATGGTGGTTGTGCAATGTAAACACGCATCTCAGCACTTCACAATAATCATTAATATTTTTTTCTTAGTAGTCATGCAGCACATTGCTAGCTATGCAGTGTGTTAATGGTGTCCTGCACCTAAAACACTAGCATTAATCACCATTACAGCATTCACTAAATTATTTCTTCAGTCACTCATCTACTAAGTTGCAGCTATTTAATATTGTGTCCTATAGCCTTGTGAAATGCTTATTCTCATTGTAATTAATTTTATAATCTATTATTATCTGCAAAAATAAAAAAAATGTTTCGAACTCCCTGGCTTCTATTAAAATAGCAACCATGTGACTTATTACAAATATAATGTTATATATGGATCTTATTACCGGAGTGGTCACAGGACTATGAGATGTGGGCCACAGTTTGTGTAAAAGTGGCCGTTTGTACAGGAAGCAGGGCAAGACTGTGTAACAGGTTGGCTGCCTATATAGGAAGTAGGGCACAGATAGGGAAATAAATTACTCACTATTAGAACCTGATCACTGGTCTCTCTCACTGTCGATTAGTCGGTTCATATTTTCCTGTCTGTGAAGTGTTATTTACAGTTTATGATATGAAGGTCTCTTTTGATTTTAAGTTGGATGATTTCTCTATCAAGTTCAAGTTTTGGATGACCGAGGAGTCCTGTTCCAGTTATACATTTTCGGAGTGTAGCACACTGTTTTCAGGATGTTTAACTATGGTTCTCTCAATATTAACCCTCATCCCCTCATTACTAAACCCCTCATCAGCAGACTTATTCCCAGACCCTCTCCTTAATCCCTCAGTTCTCACTATTAAATCCTGTTCCCTGGCCCTGACTACTAACTCTGATCCCTTGTCTCTCTATGAATTATTGATTCTCAGTCTCACTATTATCCCCCATTTCTCATCTCTCTCACTATTAACACACAATCCCTTGGTCTCTTCACTATTAAATGGCCAGTGTGCCAAGTGATTTCATGTTAAATCTATTTTTAAGTTCATTATTAACATTAAAAATACATGTCCAAACAGTAGCAAATCAAAGCTTTAGGCCGAAAATGTCACAACCCCTGGACTACCAAAGTGAGCATGGTCCAGGTAACCTACCCTGCCCAATTAATGTTACCTCAGTTGAAATGCTTGTTTTGTTTTCAGCAGTGCTCAGGACAACGAGAATGGTGGAGAGGGGTAGTAAATGGTGAGTTCAAAAAATATATGTCTTCCTCTACCTTGCATACCTCAGTCTACCCTGTGCCTGCAGGGTGTTTCTCTGCACTCTCTTTAAACCAGCCTTTGCTAGCTTTACATTGTTCTAGTCCTACATTTTTGCCAGGCCTCGACTCAATCATGTTTTAATAGGTCCCCTTCCCTCTCTCTTCACCATCAATCAGCTCTTGGCCCTCTGAGAAGGCCAGTTGGGGCGTAGCAACAGGCCGCACCTCAGCTACACGAGGAGAGGGGCCGACTGCAAATTCATATATGTCCAGGTTATTTCCCTGGGATTGTGGGGGCCCTCAACATGTCCGCAATGGCATTTCCATTTCTGGACAACAGCACTCTCAGCTACCCCTCACAAATTTCAGCTTCCTCAACAGCTGAGAGAGGGACCCAACCACAATTATATATTATTATTTATTATTATTATCTTTTATTTGTATCGCGCCAACATATCCTGTAGCGCTGTACAGGGGATTAGAACAGGGGAAATACACGTTTAACAAATTCAAAAGTTGAAGGGCCCTGTTTCGAGCTTAGAATCTTAGCAGAAAGTGCTTATTATATATATATATATATATATATATATATATATATATATATATATATATATATATATATATATATATATATATATAATGAAGCTGCCCAGTTAATACAGGGTCTCTGTGTGGCTTGTCACATACCACAAGCATGCCGAGGTCTCCTTTGAGAAATCCTTCCTACACAATATGTCTACAAACAATCTACTATGGCTTCGGCACTTGCTTAAAGGACCACTTTGGTCAAAAATAGCTCATTTTTAGAGAACTATACTTGAAAATAAGCAACATGTTTTAGAATGTAAAAGCAAATAATTCAATCTGTAATTTATTAAAAATGCAAGTATGTTGCTGTGGAATCTATCATTTTAGCTTCCAGTGACAAACTTTCTGAGGTGGAAGAAGAGTTTGAGTATACCAGAAGTCTGCCATTGTTCTCATTAGTACTAATGGAAAGCTTGCAAGTTAGTAAGTATATGCCCTGCTGAGCAGTGGTGATTTTTATGTTTTTAACAATATTTTGCACATTATTTTTTTATTCAAAATATCACATAGAAACAAAATGACTACAGTGGTCACAGCACACCTGTTTCCATGTTAAAACTGTGTAACACCTATAAATTAAACATGTTACACCATGCTCTTATTATACTAATTGCACCAGGTATGATACACTACTGGCATATGAATAACCAGATCACAGCCTAAGGCATCTGCCCTCCTCAAACTAAATGCACATAGCAATACTGGAATGCACGTTACCAGCACTCACATGCACAAGGCATAATATCTAGAATTTTCTCCCAAAACCTCTTATACCTAACACGTTTTATGTCATTCTACAATAGGAGCTCAACATGGCCATGGAAGACTGGTCAGGCATTTTCCACAATGGTAGATGTGGTAGCTGAAAGGCATGCCTAAAACATGAACCATGCTGAAAGTCTTGCATAAGATCTACCTAGTTCCAACCGGACTCCCCAGATTCCATGTGGGAATTTCGCACATTCATCTGTGTAGGAAGGAAATGTCTCAAAGCACATTACATTTGGAAATCCCTTACCTGCTTACTTTCCACTTAGTTCTTCATCAACATCCATTTTGACATTATAGTATTTGAATCGAGTTCTCATAGTGGAAAAATCTATTATAGCCATTAAATGATTACATGTGCTTATTTAAGAAGATATTGGTTTGAGTAAGTTTTTACACCTTGTTGTGGTATCTTATTCTTCATTCAAATATAGGAGACAATCTAGACCTGTGACACACTGAATTGGCACTGTATTCACTGGAACTGAATCTCACAAACACTCTGAATGGTTATTGAATTCCCAAAGACATGCTGATTGGGCACTGTATACACTAGAACTGTATCTCACAAACACAATGGATGGACACTGTATTCACTGGAACTGTATCTCACTGACAGATTTGATTGGCACTATATTCTCCTGAAAATTGTCTCTCACAGATGCCCTAAATTGACATTTTATTCCCAGGAAGTGTATCTCACAGGCACATAGATTGATCATTGCATTTACTAGAGCTGTATCTCACAGACACACTGAATGGACACTGTATTCCCTGAAACTATAGCTCAGATATACTCTGAATAATTACTGTATACTCTGTAACTGTATACTGAAGGACACTGTATCCTCACAGGCACACTAAATTTGCTCTATTTGCACTGGATTTGTATCTTAGAGACAGATTGATTGAGTACTGTATCTAGAACTGTATCTCACAGACATACATAATTTTCTGAAGCAGTTTCCCACACAAATTCTATGCAATGGTATATTGTATTATGGAACAATATGTTCCACAGTCCTTTTGAATGACACTGTATGCCTAGAAACAGCATTTCATACGTATTGTTTGGGTTATGCACTCTCTTGAAGATTATCTAACACAAGCAATGAAGGGGCACTGCATTCTTCGGAAAGATGTCATGGACATATTGAGAGTGCACTGCATCTGCTGAAGAGTACCTCACAAATACACTAAATATATAGTTCATTTATCTCAAACATGTATACAAGGGACACTATATATTCTGAAACAGTTTTTCAGAAATAAAGTGAAGTAGAATTCCATCCTCTTCAACATTATCTCACAGGCATACTGAATAGTTCAGTATCCCTTAAATGTGTATGTGAGATGCTATACCCGTGATTGCAGTGTCCCATCAATGTTTCTGTGAGATACTCCACCAGAATGTGAGAATGTAAGATATTAAACCAGTCAATTATTTATTATTATTTATTGCTAACGCACCAACATATTGCACTATACAGGTGTTAAGTACAAGGGAAACATAGTTTTAACACATTGCAAAAAAATGGAGGGCCCTGTTATTGAGCTTAAAATCAAATGTACATAGAGCTTTCCCTTAAAGTGCCTAACAAGATTGAAAACTTGCAAGCTCACAATCTAGAGATTGATAGAGGTGTTGTGCATATTAAGGCTGGTTGAGTTAAGCTTCTTTAAACAGATACGTTTTAATGGGATTTTAAAGGATTTGAGGCAGGAGGATCCTCTAATGGAGTGAGGCAAGGAGTTCCAAAGAATATGGGCACAAGAAAAGTCCTAAAAGCAGGAGTGCGAGGAGGTGATAAGAAAGGTAGATAGAAGATTGTTAGCAGAGTGTAAAGGGCTGTTGGGAGAGTATTTAGAGACAATAACAGAGATATAAGATGATGCATTATTGTTGATGGCATTATACGTTGGGGTCATCATTCTAAATATTATTCTGGAGGTTATGGGAAGCCAGTCAAGTGACTGACAGTGAATGTAATGTCCCATCAGTGTGTCATTGTGAATACAGGGTCCCATCACAGCTTATATGAGATATTGTATCAGTGATTGCAGTGCTCCAAAGGTATGTCTGAGAGAAACTCTTCCACTGAATGCAGTGCTGTCTAGTGTGTCTGTGGGTTACTATTCCAGAGGAAGCTGTGTCCCTTCAATATACATGGTACATGCTTCACTTCCAAGAGACACAGTGAAAGAGACTACCATTATTTTCCATGTCCTCATCATCTTCCATGTGTTGGCAGCATTACATATTGGTGAGCTCCTTCAGTCACAGCAATAGAAGAGACTAAAGGCTTCACTTGTACAACAGGCGCCTCTCCTAGAATTCTTGAGTAAAAAAAAAAAATGGAAATGGGAACATTAATGGTGTCATGGAAGAAGGCTACTGCATATGGAGCACACGCTTTTCTAAGCACACACAAGCCAAGAGCATGCGTCATGCATGTGTCCCAACAATCTTGCAATGAATAGCACTTTTAAAGATTTTTCATGTCCGACCACAATCACAGATGAAAGAAAATCAGTTCAGAAAAGTTATTTCTTCGATTGTTCTTGGAAAGTGTGGCTGCACTATTCTTGTGCGATTATGCTCACTTCACAATAAGAACTGTATGAATATAGAATTGAACGAAGACCCACAGTGCTCATATATTGTTGAAACGTGACTTTGTATCTTCTTACTAAATATTGAAGACTGTGTCCAGTTCCTTGAAGGGATATTAATAGAAAGGAAAAAACTCAAAGGCGGGCAACTACACTGCTTCAAGGTCTATAATGTAAAGCCTATAATAAGGCAAGATTTCATGACATTAATATGTATAGCAAAGAAGACAGAAGGGATGATATAGAAACCTTCAAATACATGAAGGTTCAAAAAGGACATAATCTTCTAAATATAAGAAACAAAAAAAAGGTCATGATTTGAAGTTAGAGGGCAGCAGATAAATGCCTGGGTACTTAACCAATCAATAACATTACTATCACATATATAGTTGTGAGCATTCCGGGTTGTTGCCAACGTTTGCGGGATCGTACAGCACTGGTGGAGATGAGCTCCGTAGGCGTTCATTCCTACAATCCGTGGGACTACAGATCAATAGAAATCTCAATTATCCAATTCATAGTGCAAGCCCAGTAGCAGTTTCAAAAAATCATGTTAAAAAATCACGTCCCGTAATACTTCGAAAAAATTCGGACCCCGCAAAAATGCAAATTTAACGGCCGAACCGCGCAAATCGGAAAACACGTCTGGGAGTGAGGTTGCACGCAAATTTAAGCCGAATTTGCAGAGTTTCGGCACATGAAAATCGCCTAAGCAAGAAACAAAATGACGGCCCAAAAAAAAAATTAAAATGGGGCTACACGACCCTTAACCGCGCAAAAAAAACGCCAGGCACGTACAACTTTTACCTAGGAACGTAAGAGGTACAAAATACACTATTAGGAAGGACGTAAAATGCTTGCGAGCCGCGTAACACATAGACAGTCGCCGCCATTTTACAACACTAACTTGCAACTAAAAACATTACGATTCTAAAATGGCACTTTACCCGTCTTACAGTTTGCCCTGCGCACGCAGCCTATTTATACTGTACACTTGGCACATTGCTGACACTTTTTTCCTCAGGGCAGCAACAGTCCAAATGTACATTGTATGCTGCAGGAAAATCAAAAGAGATTGTTAGCTCTTCAGGATATTGATTGCTGGATATATTAATTAGAAATAAGTAAAGTATATTAATTTATTAATTCATTAATTATTATTAAAAAATATATATATAAATAAAAATACGCTAAATAGCACTTTATGAATACATTAATGCTTTGCACTTCCTAATACATTTATTCATTACTAATTAATTATTGAGGTACATTATTTTTATAATTATTAATTAGTAATGGAAAATAAAAAAATATAATTTCCACTGCACTAAAAAAAAAAATGTAAATTTTTCACTGCATTTATATATCTGGATTACTGCTCATTGGCTGACAGCGATAGAACTCTCAAAGCAGTTACATATTTAAATCACTTTATTATGCTCTGAGACCTGAAAAACCTTTTCTAATTTACACTGCACTAAAAATATTGTATATTTAACATTGTACTTATTTATCTGTCTTTGAAATGAGCGCCGAAGATGATCATTGCAAAGCACGAAACTTGAAGTACACAAGGGGAGAGGCTCGCAATGATTGCCAAAGGCGCTCAGCGCAGGGCTCACAATGAGTGCCGAAGGTGCTCAGAGGAGCAAATGTGCACGAGGGGAGAGACTCGCAATGAGCGCCAAAGGCACTCAGCGCAAGGCTCGCAATGAGCACCGAAGGTACACAGAAGAGCAAAAGCCTTACATTCTGTGGCAAACATTGCCATGGCTTCACATTTTATTGCCGTAATTTTTTGACGAGCAAGTCGCTAGTTGAATATTATTATTATTATTATTATTATCTTTATTTATATCGCGCCAATATAACTTTAAGTTTGAAAGAAGGACTATACCTGTATTGGAAAATAACCACTATTGATAAAATGTTACACTTCCACTGCCAAGTCATCCCCACTCCCTCAAAGTGCAGAGGACATATTGATATAGGGGCATTTTATCTGTTAAAAGCCCAGTCTGGATCACTATCCTGTTGTGGTGAAGGGGCTTGTGCACTTCAATGAAGCTGTGAGCTATACCATGTAGGGTCATCCAAGATGGGCAGGTCATAGCAGAGAGATCAGACAAATTGTGGTCCGCTGGAGAAGGAACTGGTAACCCACCCCAGTATCTTTGCCATGAAAACCTTATGGATTAGAACAACCAGACAGAAGATGTGGCTTGTGTGCTGCGGTTCATGAGGTAACGTAGAGTTGGACACAACTGAACAACAACAATCTGTTGACGGGCCAATTCGTTAGAAAGGATGTCACATGGTTGTAATCTATGTAACAAAAAACCAACACTAGTAGGTATTTAAGGCATGAACATAAAAGCATTTTTAGAAGAACATATTTAGATGACTCAGGTTGTGTCATGGGGGGTTCAATCTTAGACTGCTAGACTCTCTGTAACATGAGGGAGAGGGATATCCTATTGGGTCTCACTCTGCCATTGAGTTCTATTGTCAGGTGTGCTATTGGGAGGGGAGATTTTTACACAAGTGAATACAGATGTTACATAAATCCATGCTTCCTCCCAGGAATCTAATCCTTTTAGGAAAAAAGTCAAAATGTTTATTGTAATTAAATAAATACATTGAATACAATAATTAAAAATTAAAGGCTGTAATTCTTTATTTTAAACTGTGTAAAACATTTTGCAATTTATCAAGACAAGTTCAAAAAATTAGCAACAGTGATCCTTTAATGCATGAGTCTTTTTCATACTATATCTACACAAATGTACTGTTTTTTAAAAACATGATCCGGATTTAATTGATACATTTCTTAGATGAATTACCGTATATACTCGAGTATAAGCCGACCTGATTATAAGCTGAGGCACCTATTTTACCACAAAATACTGGGAAAACTTAGTGACTCGAGTATAAGCAGAGGGTGAGAAATGTGCTGCCCCCTGTGTCACTCTGTGTCCCCCTCTTGTGTGCCCTCCGTGCCCCTTACTTGTGTCCCCCTCTCTCTCCCATGTCTCTTCCTCCCTCTCCCTCCCCTGTGTCTCTTCCCCCCTCTCCCTCCACTGTGTCTCTTCCCCCCCTCTCCCTTTCGTCTCTTTCCCTCCCCCTCCCTTATCATCCTCCCTCCTCAACCCCCCTCCTCATCCTCAACCCCCCTACTCAACCCCCCCTCCTCATCCTCAACCCCCCTCCTCATCCTCAACCCCCCTCCTCATCCTCAACCCCTCTCCTCAACCCCCCTTCAACTTCAACCCTCCTCCACAACCCCCCTCCTCAACCTCAACCCCCTCTGATCCCCGTCCTCAATCCCCCTCCTCACTTTACCCCTCTCTAATTACCTCCCCCTCTTGCCTTCCTTCAGCAGCTGCTCCTCCGCGCGTCTTCTGGCTGCGGCGGGACCCGGCCAATGCTAATGACGTGACGTGCATGTGAAGTCTTGTCATTAGCATATGCCGGGTCCCAATGCAGCCGGAAGACGCGCAGAGGAGCAGCTGCTGATGTAAGGTAAGTGAGGGGAAAGGGAGAGGGGGAGGTAGTTAGAGAGGGGTAATGAGATTGTGGAGGGGGGGTTGAGGAGGGGGATGAGGATGAGGAGGGGGGATGAGGAGGGGGGTTGAGGATGAGGAGGGGTTTGAGGAGGCATGATAAGGGAGGGGGAGGGAAAGAGACACGGGAGAGGGGAAAGAGACACGGGGGGGAGGGGGGAAAAACACAGGGTGACTCGAGTATAAGCCGAGGGGGCCTTTTTCAGCCTTAAAAAAAGGGCTGAAAAACTCGGCTTATACTCGAGTATATACGGTATGTGCCATGTCATCAATCTAAAATGTAATACATTTGAGAAATAGTTGTTTTTATATATTCTGTATAATGCATCAGATTTTTATTTATTTTTAATCATTTTTTTCAGTTTTAATTATTTTTATGTCCCAACGTTGAACTATTGCACAATATCAAAATAGCATCAAAAATGTATATATTTCCAAACAACACAAATGTTTAGAATTTTTTTTTTTTTTTCCTCAAATTTTTTTCCAGACACTGAAATTAAACAAGTGTAGTGCAAAAAAACATCTAAGCCAAACTATACTAAATATGTATAGATTAACCTAATCCTGTGTATACTATAAACCACAGACTGATAAGAGCATTTAAGTCTTTTCATATCAAAAGTTTTTTTGGGGGATACTTTCAAAATGCATAGTTCAGGATTTGCAAGGCCAATTTATCAAAGCACACTGCGTACATAATGTAATATAACAAATAATCTAATATTTAAAAAAAAAACTTTATTCTAAAAGTGCATAGTCTTTAAAAGAGAATTAGGGCAGGCAGATCTCTTACTAATTCACTTACTCTCTCATAAAAAAAATATTGTTATATCATATTCCAAAAAAATAACTTTACTATCATAGAATCTCACTAAAAACCTAAAAATGCTAAATAATTAAATTGTGACTATACTGCTACCAAAAAATCATTGGTCTAGATTTTTATAATATGTATAGCATGCCATGAACTTGTAAATGAATATGAATAAATTATATTTAAAATGGTGCATATGTTTTTTGAAGAGAACAATTAAGTCCCACTCACATCCTTGGAGTATTTTTTTAAATAAATTATAGATATGAGATCCTTCCCAGATATAGCACAGAGCTGATTTGCTTTTATTAATTCATCCTCTCTGAATTTAAATGGACAACTTTTACAATACTGTTAGCGGGACTCCCATGTTTTGCACTTATCCAGCACGGCCTACCATCTTCTCTGGACACTTATTCAAACTGGGTATATCACATTAAACCCATTAGACATGAGCTTCACACTGGTCTTTTATAAACTACTTATCCACTGACCATCTAGTGTATGCTGGTAGAGATCTTCATAAGAACTTATTACATTTAGCAGCTCCTACCTATCACTTTAGGCAATTTGATTAATCTCAGACTAAGGCTACCCATTAGTAATTTAACATTTAAAAGGCACATTTAAGTTTCCTGGACTATGAATGCATCTGGTTGAGGAGAATCAGTAGTGTATGAAAACATTTCTTTTTTTGCATGAAAAATACCAAAATAAACATTAACAAACTTACCCTGATGTTTGCAAATTTCTTCAAGTTTTTGCCACTTGATATTGAGACAGCAAGCCCCTTGAAAACCTTAGCTAAATTAGCATGATATTCATAATTTGTTTTGGACAATCATAGGCAGCTTTAACATTGTTTCAAATGACTGGGAAGTCAGTTTGTGCAGCAACGCATCATGGGATGTGTAGTCTTGTTTTCCCTTGCACAAGGAAGCAAGGTGGAGCTCAGGCATTGCTATGTAAATTTCTCAATTGTGCTGCTGTTGACTTGAAGGTTAGTATAGAGTTTAAAAAAGTGTACTTGAATGCAGTGTTTCTATTGGTGGGTACCAGGTGCATATGTAAACAGTTCTGGGGTTGTGGAAATCAAATTTATTTTTTAAATAAAATACATCTGTGTGTGTATAGAATGACTCAATGCATGTTTGTGATATAAGCAGCATGTGTTAAATTAGAAAAAAGTTAAAAACAGGGCAACTCAGAGATGCCTTTAAGTGGTGAATTAACTTTAAAAAATCCACTTTGCAGTTGCAAATTAATTTTGGGGAAGTTAACTTTTTTAGGACAAGCTCAGCTCATCATTAGTATCTATGGAGATTCCTTACTGGATTTATTATTGACAGTAGTGAATTTCAGTTACCTTCTCTGTGTTGCTATGGAGATATGATGACCAAACTGCTTTTTCTAAGTGTGGTAATTCATTAAATGTATTACCTTTACTGTTTGTTAATGGGTCATTTTTAACATAAAGCAGGTATTTTCTTAAGCTGAGAACAGAAGAGATTACTTCTTAGATAATAGTAATATTATTAATTATGTGTTTGTAAACTAAACAACTAGGGAAACAATTGGTACCTTTTATTGCAAAAAAAATAAATAGCATGCAGCATGTTAATTAAATACGTCTAATACAAAAAAATGAAAATAAGTGCAAAAGAAAGTCAAATATAATGTTTTAATCTAACTGCACTTGCATTTCTCATTATCCCCAATTCCTCAAACTAATGTGCCCTTAAAGGCAAACAAATCACCCAATATTATATCATGCATTTAAATGGAGCAATACATCTGTACAGGTCTTGATTGGAGGACAGACCTGTAGACTGCTTATGCAACTTATTACATGTACATTCACACATTTCTTATACCTAAAATACTTTAGTAGTATGTAAATGTTCTCTTTTAAATATAAAACAGACATTTTAGGAACTTCTTGTATAAGACCTGTAATATGTGTGTGTTCATGCATTCAGTTGTATCCGACTCTCCAGGACCCTACGCCAGGCATATCTTGTGTCTTGATGTGCTAATCCATAAGATTTTTACGGTAAGATACTGGAGTGGGTTGCCAGTTCCTTCTCCAATGGACCGTGATTTGTCTGACTTTTCTGCTGTGACCTGCCCATCTTGGATGACCCTACATGGTATGGGTCACAGCGTCATGGAAGTAGATAAGCCCCTTCACCACGACAAGGTAGTGATCCAAAAGGGGTTTGTTACGTACTCTGTTGATTTCACAGACAACATGCACTGAGGGGGTACGCAATCATCAGATTTCTGCATGGGTCAATGCAAAATACCCCGTCTTATATTTAGTAGTTTGTTACAAGAGCTGTAGATGCCTCTGGCAGCAAATTAGTTAATATTTTTACAGGGGAGAATTTTGTAATAACAGAAAAGTCTAAAAAAGATCACCTTTGGATTTAAATGAAAATGCAGATTTTTGCCTTTAATCTGACAAAGCAAAATCCTCTGTAGGATAAGCCAATGCATTTTAATGGTTTACATGATAGTGTTGCTTTGCAAAGGTCTGTGGGAAAGCATATCTTGATCAAGGGTGTACGACCGCCTTCACAGGAACACTGATTACATTATTAAAGCGGTATATTGCCAGCTCTTGTTAACCTGTCCTACCAGTAATGTCGCATAAAGGAATATCACTGAAAATATCTCCTTGAGTAAAGGGTTAAATGCATTTGGCTATTGGCTAATGGAGAAGAGCAGCTGGCCAGTAATCTTCCAGCGAGCACTAATTCCCACCCAGTTCCTGTTCTGTACAACCTTCTATATCAGTCTGTAATATACAGCACAGGGGACAGATGGAAGCCGTTATGAGGGTGCTGGAACAAGGAGGGGGGTTAAAAGCATAGTGAGTGAATATAATGCAAACATTTGTACGATACTTGTAAACAGACCTCTGTCTTAAGACCAACACAAATTGTTCAAATATCCCAAACACAGGACTAAAAGGTGCATTCACATTTACAAGCATGCTACAAATCACTTTTTACAAGAGTTTCCCACCTTGCTGCGTTCTCTGTCAGAAATCCAAAGGCTGCCCCAGTGATGGGGTCATACCACCACAGACCTAAGGTAACCAGAAGGTCACAGAAGATCTTAATAGTGTCATAAATGAAGGAATGGGGGGGGGGGGGGGATGTCTGAGACAAACTACAGAGATACTTACTATAAAAGCACGGCGATATCTGCCTGGACTGGCTTGCAGCTACTTGATTCAATACTTGATTTGTACCACAACAATCTACAGTAATTTTATTTCCTTTTTATATCCACATTTTTAGGAGCTAGACTGTCTTAGTCGGTTCTTGTTAACCTGTCCTACCAGTAATGTCAAATACATTTCATATCAGAATACTTTGGGGTTTCTGTATGCTAACTTCTTACCTTTGTCGCTCTTGATCTACCCCCTCACTCTCATCCCTTCTTTATCTCACTCTAAATGCCCTACATCCCCTATCTATCAACCCCTTCTCATCTCTATAACTACCATCCTTGCTATCTTATCATCATCTTTCTACCCATCTTGCTCCCTACATACTAACCCGTCACCACCTCTACTCTATCATCATGCCCTTCTAAATACATTTTATTTTGCCAACACTCACTTTAATCCAATCTGTATACTTTTATTGGTAGAATCTGGCTCTTTATATAAATATGCAACATTCTCTAATTTCTAAAAAATCTTCTTGGCTCCTAAAAATTATGTTTCTTAAGTTTTCTATACCCTTTCTGGATCACTACATTGTCATGGTGAAGGGGCTTGTGTACCCCAATGAAGATGTGAGCTCTTCCATGTAGGGTCACCCAAGATGGGCAGGTCATAGCAAAGAGGTCAAATGAATCGCTGCCCACTGAACAAAGAACTGGCAACCCACTCCAGTATCTTTGCCATGAAAAACGTATTGATTAGCACAACCAGACACAAGATGTATCTGGCATGATGAGGTCCATAGGGTCACGGAAAGTAGAACACGACTGAACAACAAAAGTTTTCTATCGTTTCGTCTATCTCTGTCCCAAATGAAAAATGTTAATAGAATGAGAACTTATGCTGAGAAATCTACAGGATCTGCATTATAGAACTCAAAGCACAAAGTTTATCACACATACAAAAATAGCTTAGAAGGATAAAAAAGACAAAAATCTGAGGATCCAGATGTAATTTTTGGTATTTAAGGATAATGTGTATTCATTAAAATACATCATACTTTTGGAGAACCAGGCAAATGGAATTTCTTACCCCTGCCCCAAAAGAGTCCTCCAAAATAACCAAGGAACATGGAATGTGTTGGTATCCCCCAATCTGCCAATCCCCCTCGCTATGACATTTCAAACCATGTGGCTTTTATGATTTACACTGATGTCTGTTGCATAGATTTTAAATCCACTCCATAATATACTCCACCACTGTTTAATAGCTTCTGAATTGTTTATATTAAGAAGATCTTCAAATCTTCCTTGAGTGCTCTTCCTCAAGCTTCAGAGCACGACCTCTTGTTCTAAAATCAAATTCTCTACTGCAATGTCTGTTTGGTGAGTGGTGAGGGCTATGTTCAAATGTACCCATCTAGTCCTCATCCTCCACTTTCCCACTTTTTCTCTGCAGAAAGAATGACATGGTGTGCCAATGCTCAGCAGTGATTGGTTGTGTCTGACTGGTGGCAGCCAATTAATGAGCAGCACTGATATATCTCATGTCAATCAGTGCTTTGTTGCTCATTGCGGGGGGGGGGGGGGGGGGGGGTTAAGCAGAGAGATGGTGGTGATGGATGAAAAGGATAAAATATAAAGAGATAAAATAGACACACTGCTTGAAAACATTGTAGGTAGAGAGAAATGTGGAGAGAAGAATAAAGGTGAGATGAAGCCTGAGAGGGAAAAAGATAACAAGGCAGGAGGAAAGAGGGGAGTAGGAAAAAAAAGGAGGATTTAAAGGATAAAGAGAAACAAGCAGAAGAAGAAAGAAGCAAAAGATGTTCTAGATTTAAGAGTGGCTGATACTGTAAGGTGGTTGTGGGGATGTTTAAAAATGAGCATTGGCCTAGTGAATCATTTAAGCATAAGCCAACAAGGCCTGGGTCTAGGGAGGTAAATTTAGACTGGGCCTAGGGCTGCATACAACCTAAACATGCCCCTAGTCTGCTATGATAATAACAAAGTTATTCAGCAACAGTTGCTACGCCTGGGACACCATATAATGTGAAATACAGCTGATTGGCGGATTAGTGAAGAACAAAGGTTGAAACACAGTCTGTGAGTGGCTAGTACATCTTGTACATTGTAGGCACGACCTACAATGGACAGACCTTTGCAATAACTGTTTGGAAGCTTTTAGTGAGTTAAATCAAGAGCTCTTGTTAATAAAATTGTGTTTAAATATGCAAAAGAAAAATCTTAGGTAGTTTATTTTAATATTAATAACAGCGGATGCTCCATGTCCCTTTAAGGCTTGGTGCACTGCATACCAGTTTATTATCGAATTATAAGCAGACCAGAAGCCTGGACCCAACTATTTATATTAGAGCAGTAATTGATATAACAGGACTCACTACTGCTGGCTTCCTCATGTTGTTGGATTCCACAATTGCTTTTTCAGTGCGGTTCCTCCAGACGTTCAAGGTCTGTTTCCTTCTTCTCAAGGATTAGTACTTCTATATATTCCTCCCTGCTGTTGCTTCTTAAAAAATGGAGGGTACAGGAGGTCTAAAATGATAATACATAGATATTTTCTCCATCAGCACTGTATTTACATATGAACTACATTATCCACATACAGATATGTATTTAAACCATACTTTAAAACACATCTACATTAACAGCACAGTTCAGTATAGTATAGCTCAGTAAGGTTCATGAAATGTGCTGCTAAAGCTGAACAATCCAGGAACAATTTTAGAGGCGAATGGGCATGTATATATAGTTAATTTCAGTATTGAGCATTACACATTATATTACAACTTAAGAACAATTAACTAGTAGTATTTTTTAACCATAGTCAATAGGACCTCTGTGCTTCCTCCAAGCTCAATTAAAGCATTCATAACAATGTTTACGTTATTTGACTTTTTCACAAAATATACAATTTTTTTATATATAGCTCACATTATCAACTAAAACAGTACACTAACATAGACAAATTACTGTGCTCTGATATCAGGTAAGCCATTTGTTGAGAAAAGATGGTGGAGGTATAGCAGCCACTCCCTTTATATATCAGCACAAAATTACAATAAATCAGAATAAACCCCCAAATGCTATTATCTAACCACCCTCCTGTTGGCCTATCCTGACTTCCAGGGACAAACCTTGGGACAGAGGTCTCAGTAGAGACTGAACTGCTACCACAAACCCACAATGTCTCAGCTGAACCCAGAGAGACAATCAGTATATTCAAAAAAGATGAGGATATTGATGATATGTTTTGTAAGCAGGTAGAGTTTCAGAAATGGTACACAACATAAGGCAGAGGTGAGCTGACCCCCCCCCCCCATTACAGAACTGGCACTAATTTTTTATAACTCACTAATTATTTGATAAAGTATATTTGTAATCCTACAGCATGAATAAGAGACGTGTGCACCCCTTTTTAACTGGTATTAATTTCTGGGTGTTGCACAAAGCAATTAGATCAGATGAACACATGTAACTGAGAGCAAGATGTTCAGGTGAGATAAGAAGACACCAACATTATCAATATAAATATTTTTTAAAGAGATAAAGAAAAAGACTGAATGGGGTATTTGCTTGCTCCATCCCTGTCATACAGTTCAAATTCTACAACTAGGTGTGCGCTCTGTGTAGCCATTGATTGGCTTTATTACTTGGTTTCTGTACACAAATATAGTAATAAACTGACTTTTTTTATGATTACTTAAAATTATCTCTATTTTATAAAACTTAAACACTAGAGCAGAAGAAGAGAATTTTACTTTTAATGTAAGTGTCCAATAGCTCAGATTACTCTTTATCATGAAATGTTGAAAATGCAATTGCATAGCACAAAATGTCAAAGTTCCTCTAAAGGAAAATCTGCCACACAAAACACAAAATATTTTTTTTATTTTAAGAACAAAATTATTTTTAGTCAAACTGGAAAGTGTGAAGTAGCTCTTAATCACAGGCTGTAATACAATAAAATGCTAAAGCTGCCTTTATTTGTAATATAAAACACAAAGAGGTTTAATTTATGCTTTTCACAGCTCATGCTGCCTTTTCTTTATTCATAGTGTTATCTGTTTGACATTTATTTTCTGTGGCTGACTGAGGAGATTCAGAGGCAATGGCACCAAATGAAGATACGTGTGGGATCTGGGAATCCCAAATTATAGTCTGCAAAACTTCCATATGGCTCATTCTAGCTGGATATATTGTCTCACAAGGCATTATGGGAAACATTGGTGTCTTTTAAATATGTGACAGTCAGAGCCTTAACCCAAAGCCTTAGAAAGCAGTGAGAGGAAGGGTCACGTTTGACATTTCCTGCCTCCTCTCCCTTGCTGCATCCAGGGAACAAGGGACCATTCAGAGCTGCAGAACATCTCTTCCAGAGGAACTGAAAAGCGAAGGCACAACTCGGGCCCGCGGGCTGCGACAGCGGAAGAAAGGAGCCTTGTTCACTAGGAGCCTCTCACAGCCCTACTCTATTGCATATGAAATGAGGGAATAGGAGTCAGATGGGTGCTGGGATGTAGGGATGCATTGTAAGATGACCACCTGGGATTAGGTTACCAGGCTCAGGTCCACTGTGGGTAGACAGAATTATCTGTAAGCAGGAACCAACGACATTCCACAGTAATACACAAATATACCCACATGTTCCACCTAATATCACCTTAATATTAAAATGTTTAGGAATTAAACCTTGTGAATTCATATAATTCTGAAGATTTGAGTATCTTTGAATGTCCAGTAATAGTCATATTGTAGTATAAAGACATACAATTTGTATTGAACCGACACTTCACTTGTGCGGGAATAGCTACATATATATATATATATATATATATATATCCGCAACTGCGGCCCTCCTTGCGCTGGTGGAGATGAGCGCCATAGGCGCGTATCCCTACAAACCCCTACGACTTTCGGACCGCAAAGCGAGGGGCAGCATTTGCGGAGGTGGAGGCTCCCACGTCGGCTGCGAGGGGATGCATTTGCGGAGGTGAAGGCTCTACGGCGCCTCACAACTGGTTACAAACCACCACACAAGCGGCACTTGCAAAAAAAAAACATAAGCACGCAATGACTAACTACGGACTTACACAAAAAAATACGAGCTGCGGGACTTAGAAAAAATTAATTGCGGACTTACACAAAAATAATTACGGACTCGCCAAAATACGTCCTTAACGGACAATCCAAGCACAGCGCCAAACATTAAAAAACACAAAAATACACCCGAAAATAAAATAAAAACCTTACCCACACTAAGGGGGGACATCCAGGACCTCTGCAACACAGCTTAAACCTCGAATTCGGTCAAATTTACAAAGTTTAGATACTCGAAAATCTCCTAAGCGAGAGAAAAAATGACCGTCGAAAAAAACGAAGACGAGGCTACACGATCCCTAAAAACGCTAAATAACACAAAGCAAATACGGCTTTTACAAAAACCCCGTACGACCTACAACATACACCATTAGCAAGGACGCTAAATCTTACAAACCCGCCTACCACATACACATTCGCCGCCATTTCATAACACTAACTTACACAATGTGGAACTACACAGCTAAACAAACGGCTTCCCCTCACGCACGCGGCCTATTTACACTACACACATTGCTGACACTTACACCTCAGCTCCACAACAGTGAAAACCGACATTCTATGCTGCAGGAACATCAAAACAGATTGTCAGCTCTACAGCACAATGCTTCCTTCATATATTACTTCCAAATAGGTAAAGTATATTAATTTATTACTTATTTAATAAGCATACAAAAATACATATACACAAAAAAAAAACACTCTTGCAATAAACACAAAAGCCATTCAACGCTGCTCATAGCACACAAAGCCTTGCAATAAGCGCAAAAACCAGATCAGCGCCGACCAAATGATAACAGCAAAAGCGCCTATCACAAAAAACAAACAACCAACAGCCTCGCAATGAGTGCTGAAGGATCTCGGACCCCACAAAAAATGTATGTCTGTGCCAAACAGCATTACCTGCCTTACAATTTTATTGCCGTCATTTTTTGACAGGCAAGTCGCTAGTATATATATATATATATAATACGCCTAGTAAATCTCTAGTACGCCCTCATTTGGAATATGGAGTACAATTTTGGGCACCACTTCATAAAAAGGACATTTTAGAGCTTGAAAAGGTACAGAGAAGGGCAACAAAACTAATAAGGGGAATGGAGGGGCTAAGTTATGAAGAAAGACTGAACAAATTAAACTTATTTTCTCTAGAAAAAAGGCGTCTAAGAGGAGATATGATTACCTTATATAAATACATCCAGGGTCAGTATAAAGACTTGTCGGGGGAGCTTTTTGTGCCAAGAGGTTTTCAACTGACAAGAGGACATCCCTTGGGGTTAGAAGTAAAAAGATTCCACCTCAAAGAAAGAAAAGGGTTCTTCACAGTAAGGGTGGTTAATCTGTGGAATTCTCTACCAGAGGAGGTGGTGACAGCGGATTCGATAGATAACTTTAAAAGGGGACTAGATTTATTTCTAATTAAAAAGGGTATTCAGGGTTATCATGGATAATTAGAGAGACAGTAATGATCCAAATTTTTAACATTTCCCCTTTAGACAATTGGCTAAGTCTCGCTTGTTTTTTTTTGTTTTTTTTCTATTTGCCTTCCTCTGGACTAATTAATAATAATAAAAAAACAAACAAAAAAAAACAAAACATTAAATAATTGATTAATAATTAAATAACAACTAATGAATTAATAGTTAATCCGCATATTGCAGATCAAAGGAGATCTTAAAAGGTTGAACTTGATGGACTGAAAGTCTTTTTTCAACCTTAAATACTATGTAACTATGTAACTATATATATATATATATGTATATATATATATATACTAGAATATTGCCCTTCAAAAAAATGACGGCAATGAAATTTAAGTGAGCTAATGCTGTTTAGTGTATGGTAATCAAATAAATAATACATTAATAAAGGAATATACTTTACCTATTTTGAAGTAATATATGCAGGAAGCATTGTGTTGAAGAGCTGGCAATCTGTTTTCATGTTGCTGCAGTATACAATGTGTTTTCGGGGCTGTGGAGCTGCTGTGTAAGTGTCAGCAATGTGTGCAGTGTGTAGTGTAAATAGTTTGTAAATAGTGTGCGTGCGTGAGGAAAATCCGTTAGGGTAGCTGTGTACTTCCGGTTTGTGTAAGTTAGTGTTGTAAAATGGCGCCTAATGTGGGGTACGTGGCTGATTTTGCATCCTTGTTCTTGGACCTCGTCCGGCTTTTTCGGAAAATCCGTATGTGTTTGGTGGTGTTTTGCGTCTTTAGGGTCCTGTAGCCTCGTTTTCTTTTTTTCGGCGGCCATTTTTCTTTTGCTTAGGTGATTTTCGGGTGTCTAAACTCCTGTATTTAGACTTAAATGGAGGTGTAACTTCACTTACAGAGGTCCTGGGTGCCCCCCTCCCCCCCTTGCTGTGGGTAAGCTTTTTATGTGTTTGTTGTGTGTATTTATTGTGTTTTCGGTGTTTGCGCAGGACGGCCATTAAAGTCGTATCTTTGCAAGGTCGTAGTGTTTTTTTTTCTAAGTCCCGCATCTCGTATTTGTTTGTCGTAAGTCCATAAATGTTGCGAGGTCCGCAGTTTCTGGCAAGGAGCTTCTTTGCGAGCCTGCAGCATTAGCAAAAACCCGCATGCTCACAACTATTATATGTGATAGTATCTCACAAAAGTGAGTACACCCCTCATGTTTGTAAATATTTTATTATATCTTTTCATGTAACAACACTGAAGAAATGACACTCTGCTACAATGTAAAGTAGTAAGTGTACAGCCTGTATAACAGTGTACTCTCTCCCGTGTCTCTTCTCCCCTCTCCCTTCCCTGTGTCTCATCCCCCCTCCCTTATCACCCTCCTCAACCCCCTCCTCATTCTCAACCCCACTCCTCATCCTCAACCCCCTCATCCTCAACCCCCCAACTCAACCTCAACCCCCCACCTCATCCTCCTTCCTCAACCTCCCTCCTCAACCCCCCCATCCTCATCCTCAACCTCCCTCCTCAACCTAAACCCCCCTCCTCAACCTCCCTCCTCAACCCCCCCATCCTCATCCTCAACCCCCTCCTCAACCTCCCTCCTCATTCTAAACCCTAAATACCTCCCCCTCTCCCTTTCCCCTCACTTACCTGCTTCTTCTCCGGCCTCTGCTCTGCACCGGGTGACGGCACGCGGTATATGCTAATGATGTGGCGCACATGGACATCACGTTATTAGCATATACCGGGTGCCGGCACCCGGTATATGCTAATGACGTGGCGCGCATGTGAAGCCACATACGTGCCGGGTCAAGACGGAAGGAGCAGAGGCCGGAGCAGAAGCAGGTAAGTGAGGGGAAAGGGGGAGGTATTAGGAGAAAAAGTGAGGAGGGGGGTTTAGAATGAGGAGGGGGGGTTGAGGAGGGGGAGGGAAAGAGACACGGGGGGGGGTTAGAGAGACACGGGGGGAGAGTGGGGGGAGTGACTCGAGTATAAGCCGAGGGGGCCCTTTTTAGCCTTAAAAAAAGGGCTGAAAAACTCGGCTTATACTCGAGTATATACTGTAAATTCAACACACAGCCATTAATGTCTACATCATTGGCAACAAAAGTGTGTACACCCCCTAAGTGGAAATGTCCAAATTGGGCCCAAAGTGTCAATATTTTGTGTGGCCACGATTATTTTCCAGCACTGCCTTAACCCTCATGGGCATGGAGTTCACCAGAGCTTCACAGGTTGCCACTGGAGTCCTCTTCCACTCCTCCATGATGACATCACGGAGCTGGTGGATGTTAGAGACCTTGCACTCCCCCACCTTCTGTTTGAGGATGCCCCACAGATGCTCAATAGGGTTTAGGTCTGGGCTTTCCTTGACAGTCCATCACCTTTACCTTCAGCTACTTTGGCAAGGCAGTGGTCGTCTTGGAGGTGTGTTTGGGGTCGTTATCATGTTGGAATACTCCCCTGCGGCCCAGTCTCCGAAGGGAGGGGATCATGCTCTGCTTTAGTATGTCACATGTTGGCATTCATGGTTCCCTCAATGAACTGTAATTCCCCAGTGCAGGCAGCACTCATGTAGGCCCAGACCATGACACTCCACCATGCTTGACTGTAGCCAAGACACACTTGTCTTTGTACTCCTCACCTGGTTGCTGCCACACACTCTTGACACCATCTGAACCAAATAAGTTTATCTTGGTTTCATCGGACCACAGGACATGGTTCCAGTAATCCATGTCCTCAGTCTGCTTGTCTTCAGCAAACTGTTTGCAGGCTTTCTGTGCATCATCTTTAGAAGAGGCTACCTTCTGGGATGACAGCCATGCAGACCAATTTTATGCAGTGTACCACGTATGGTCTGAGCACTGACAGGCTGACCCCCCACCCCTTCAACCTCTGCAGCAATGCTGGCAAAGACAACCTCTGGATATGATGCTGAGCATGTGCACTCAACTTCTCTGGTCGACCATGGCAAGGCCTGTTCGGAGTGGAATATGTTCTGTGAAACTGCTGTATGGTCTTGCCCACCGTGCTGCAGCTCAGTTTCAGGGTCTTGGCAATCTTCTTATAGACTATGTCATCTTTATGTAGAGCAACAATTCTTTTTTTCAGATCCTGAGAGAGATATTTGGCATGAGGTGTCATGTTGAACTTCCAGTGACCAGTATGAGAGAGTGTGAGAGCGATAACACCAAATTTAACACACCTGAGACCTTGTAACACTAACGAGTCACATGACACCGGGGAGGGAAAATGTCTAATTGGGCCCAATCTGGACATTTCCACTTAGGGGTGTACTCACTTTTGTTGCCAATGGTTTAGACATCAATGGATGTGTTGAGTCATTTTGAGGGGACAGCAAATTTCCACCGTTATACCGGCTGTACACTTACTACTTTACATTGTAGCAGAGTGTCATTTCTTCAGTGATGTCACATGAAAAGATAATAAAATATTTACAAAAATGTGAGGGGTGTACTCACTTTTGTGAGATACTATATATATTAATATATATATATATATATATATATATATATATATATATATATATATATATATATATATGTATATATATATATATATATAAAATAGAGGTTAATTATATACATTCAAACTGTTTATTATTGCTTATATTTAGAATTAGATATATATGGAGGCACCAACATCTTTTAAGTGCTTAGGGCCTCTAAAGGTCTTAATCTGGCCCTTGGCACAAGTAAGCAAAAACAAAATATACAAAAGTGGGCACTGTACAATAGGGTAGGCTACTTAGGGGCTGTCATTTTCTTACGTCAGCAGTTTCCAGTGAGTGTTTGCCAAAATCAGGTTAACTTATAAATCGTTTAAACACATTTTAAGTGAATGGAAGCTTATGGATGTTATATTTGAATATTGCATTTTTACATGGTCTTACAGTGTTATTTGGTGATGTTTACTTAACCCTAGATCTATTTCAAATATTGAATACATTACTAAAATGACTAATTTAAATACTACCACCTGTTAAAAGACTATTTTAATCTACTTCACAGTACTAGTGAACTTTCAGACTAAGAACAGACCTCTTTGTGATACATATATTGTATGAAAGTAAGATATGTTTATTGACTTCCTTCTTAATGCGATTTTGATCATTCCCCTAGCTTCGCAAGTCAGATTGGCGCACTTAGCACAGGTGATGAGAAACATCAAATCCAATTCGAGGAACAGGTTGGGGGTGTCATTGGTGTCATGCGGCACAAAGATCACACATTGCCCAACAATACTTAAAAACAAATGGCTCTAGGAGACTTTCATTAACTCATCTTCTCTGGAGTAGCATATAAAACCTTGGAAGTTCCCATCTCTAAATTTAAAACTCCAGACCTTAAGGGCTACAATCATGCCTGATTTTCCAGATTTATTGTTTGACTGCAAATGGCTCAATCATTTTGATTTACTTGCTGGTGATCAAGAATATCCTGCATCTCCGATCTGACCACAGCCCTTGAGGACTGGATATATACAAGCCAGCTCTACTGAACTTCGCCACATTAGCCTTAATCCTATCACTTACAAACACCAACGCATAACCTCTTGTTCCTTCTCTTGTTTTCATGGAATGGCCTATGTGATAAAAATTTTAATACATATTCTACCACTGATTATTTTAAAGGGATCCTGTAGTTTGATATTATTATTACCTTATTTTAAATATTTTAATAAAGAAAAAAAAAAACCTTCACATGCATTACCACATGTATTAGCCATCTCCATGGTTGTCTTCTTATGTCTGCCTTAAAGGTGAGCACACATTTCTGTCAAGTAGTTGGAAAACCTTGTAAGGTGAAATTATTTCATTATCACCTAATGAATTGATATTGGAACTTTTATACCATATACAAATTACTTTGATTATCTTCTCTTCAAGCTGAAAGGAAGTTGAGACATGACACATAGAGAAGTCTTTATAAAAAAACAATGGAGATGGCCAAGACTACACAAATCACATATATAGTTGTGAGCGTACGGGTCGTTGCTCACGCTTGCGGGCTCGCGTAGCGAGCCCGCGGGCCTCGCGAAGCGAGGTCACTGGGCAAGGGCCTCAGTTGCTGGCGAGGTCACTGAGCACGGGCCTCAGTTGCTGGCATGGAGCGCCGAAGGCGCTCCATGCCAGCAACTGAGGCCCCTCGCGAAGCGAGGGCCTCAGTTGCTGGCGAGGTCACTGGCCACGGGCCTCAGTTGCTGGCATGGAGCGCCGAAGGCGCTCCATGTCAGCAACTGAGGCCCCTCGCGAAGCGAGGGCCTCAGTTGCTGGCGAGGTCACTGGGCAAGGGCCTCAGTTGCTGGCGAGGTCACTGGGCAAGGGCCTGAAACCCTCGCAAACTTCACGTCGCTACTCAAAAAACACGACACACAAATTACGACACTCGCTAAATTTTACGAGGAACGCAAACAACCTACGAAACACGTTACCACACATTATGACCTCGCAAACATCGGACGCAACACGCCGACATACAAACATTTAAAACACAATACATACACACAGCACATACATAAAAACCTTACCTACACCAAGAGGGAGCACCCAGGACCTCAAAAATGCAACTTACACCTCGATTTTACTCGAAATAAAAGACTTTTGAGACTAAAAAAAAATCTAAGCGACAGAAAAAATGGCTGCCGAACAAAACGAAAACGAGGCTACACCACTCTAAACTCGCAAAACACCACAACAAACTCGCAAAACACCACAAGAAACTCGCAAAACGACACAAACCACCTACGGATATTCATACCACACAGTGCACACATTCATCACGCTTACACAGCAGCTCCACATCACTAATGCTGCAGCAACATCAACACAGATTGCCAGCTCTTCATCACAATGCTTCAAAATAGGTACACTATATTCATTTACTAATTTAGCTACCTTACAATTTCATTGCCGTCATTTTTTGACGGGCAATTCGCTAGTCTGCATATAATAGCTAGTAAAATAAAGGTTGTTTTCATTTTATATTGTTCTAAAAACATTTGTCCATTAATTATTCTAGTTGTATAATAGTACACTGAGAATATGGCGTCCTTTTTTGAAGCATCACTATAGTTTGAGTAGAAAACTTACATCATTAGCAGCAATATAAACCACGAGCATAAACATATTTTTACAATAAGATCTTCAATTACGCAGACTCTGCTTGTGTCAGAAGAGATTATCTTAGATAGCTAGTCCACCTATATGGGAGGGTTATCCTACTGGGGCAGGCTTTCTCTTCACTCATATTGTAAAATGCCACTTTGTAGTGACAGTTTTTTTTAAATAATGAAATAAAGATATTACCTGGTTACATGGTTCCTACCATTGATCCCTGGTATCTAATGCCATTTTAGGTATATAGAAGTATCATGGATTATGAATGCATCTGACAGTGGAATCAGTAGTCTATGCAACCTTTTTGCAAGAAAAAATAAAAATTAAAAAATAAACCTTAATACACCTAAGTTTGCTAATAATAGGCTGATTTTGCCCCTTAAAATCCAAGCAAAATTAGCATAAAATGTATAATTTCTTGTGGCCAATCAGAGGTAACTACAACATTGATGCAAAATCTGGGGATTCAGTCTCTGCAGCAAAGCTTTGTGGGATGTGTAGTCTTTTGTTCCCATCACAAGGAAGCAGCTCAAGCAATGCTGCTCTGGATTGGATACTGTTGGCTTGGAGGTTAGTATAGGGTTAACAATGCACCTGAATGCAGTGTTTCTATTGATTAGGGCCAGGTGCCTATATAGGCACCTCTGAGGGTGTGGAAAACAATTTTTGTTTTTAAATAAAGTAAATCTACATGTGTATAGAATGAATCAATGTAAGATTAGAAAAAGTTAAAAACAGGGAACCGTCCATATACATTTATGTACAAAGACAGATTGTGTGGGACCATTAAAGCAAAACTGAACATAACAGTTAAAATTGACTACTTTTATTATCATTTATTTTAAACTTGCTAAAAACATTTCACCTACAATCAAAGTTCTTCATTAGAGTATATTCTAAATATGACACTTCTGTGGCCCTTTAATATGCAGCACTGCTTAGTAAGTGTGACCCACAGACACATGTGGAAAGCCGCAGTGAGTTGATGGAGAGTGGGATTACCGCTAAACCACTGGTGTCCCCAATTCCTGTACAGAGGCAGTGAACTGATAACTGCTGTAAAAAGTGAGTCTGTGATACAGCTCTTCCCATTACCACAGGGCCAATGTTTGCCCTACAGGTTCAGATTAAACCAATCTAACTGTAAAAACTCACGACTTGCGGCTTTTTTTGTGCTGCACCTATTTACAGAGAGCAGTCTGCAACAAATCCGAGAAGCAGGCAGCATTTTTTCTGAAACTGCAGCTCTTTAATCTGTTTAACCTGCTACCAATTAGTGCCTTTAATAAATGCAGCATGGCACAGTGAAGGCCTGTGGCAGTTCTTGGAGAATATGTAACTTCCCAGCCGACTCTCACATCAAATGCATGTCTTACACAAACCGTCTTTCTGCTGTATTCCAGAACATTACAGCAATAGAGATAGGCTTGTACCTCCCCTGGTACAACATTTAAAAAAAAAAATCAATACAATATAAAGGATGTAAGCATAGTGTGTAGTGCAGATGTCCTGCCCTGGTGTCATTTGTACAGCTGTGCCTCATCTCTCTGTCTGCCACCACGTGGCTTCCCCACCTCCTCATGGATGGAATACTTTTACGGGCATATTAGCAGAGACGGGCAAGATTGAGCAATTATAGCTTGGCATATAAAGAGGACCTTGGCTGCTTTTGATGCATCAGAAACCCTTCATTGGATTTTTAACACAGATGTAATTTTCCTGAACAGGGGATACTGCTGAGTAGGGCAGATTGGACACACTGTAATACATGAGAGATATTTGTAGGTGTAAAGAAGCATTTGACTGTAGATAACAGCTACCTGTCCCCTTCATTTGCTCTTTCTTACTTACTTACACCACTAAAAGGACACTTATATTACAAATCTGCTATCATACATATCACAGAGAAGGATTTAAACATTAGATTTGTTTTTCTTTGTCTGAAAATGAGTGCTGTAAAAGGTAAGATACATATTTTATATAAAAATGCATATTTGAAAGAAAGTCATGGCCTCCTTCTGACTTACTCTAATTAGGGTAAGTCACAGCACTGCACCAACTGAGTTATGAAGCTCTATGGAGAAACCAGTTTTTCCCTCTACTGGCTGTACTTGATTAAGTCAAAAAAACATTACTCAGAAGCAGGGCTTGTCATTAATGCAAAATCACTTTGATCAAGGAATCTTATATACTAGAAACTTGCCCGTCAAAAATGATGGGATTAAAAGTGTAAGGCTGGCAATGCTGTTTGCCACACAATGTGAGGTCTTAGGACCTCTGAGCACCTTCGGCGCTCATTGCGAGCCTCTCCCCCAATGTACTTCAAGTTTGCTGCTTCAAGTTACCTTCGGCGATCATTGCGAGCCCCACTTGCCCGCCAAAAATGACGGGATTAAACCTGTAAGGCTGGCAATGCTGTTCGCCACACAATGTGAGGCTTTTGGTCCTCTGAGCACCTTCGGCGCTCATTGCGAGCCTCTCTCTCTGTGTACTTCAAGTTTCCTGCTTCAAGTTACCTTCAGTGCTTATTGCAAGCCCCACCGCTGAGCGCCTTCAGCGCTCATTGCAATCCTCTCCCACTTGTGGTGCTCATTGTGAGCCCAGCCTACGCTCACTGCAAGCCTCGCCCGCTCACAGTGCTCATTGTGAGCCTTGCGATGAACACCTTCAGCGCTCATCGCGTGGCTGGCAATTAGCGCCACTGGCGATCTTTGCAAGCCTTTCCTTTCTTACTGTACGTTTAGTGCTTGGGAATGGCATGTGTCTCTTTCCAGCATCCCCCCCCCCCCCCCTTCCCTGTGTCTTTCTCCTCTGTGTGTATGCTAAATGTTTGGGTGGCGCGCAGTGACTGCCGTTGGTTTTATTTTCAAAGTCCCGCGTGCATGGCGTTGTTGTTGTTGTAAGTGTTAGTGTGTTCGGTGTGGTGTATTTTCTCAGTGCTGCATGCCTGGCGATGTTCGTGTAAGTGTTACTGTCTTCAGCGTTATGTACTTTGTAAGTTTTGCGAGCCTGGCATTGCTGAGCCTTGTTTTCATGCTGTTTCTGAAATTTTGCATTTTTCCTCCGCCATTTTTTTCCTCACTTAGGCGATTTTCGAGTGACCAAAAACACCAAATATGGGTGCAATTCGCTTGCAACCTCACTCCCAGGCTTCCTGTGTCTCCCCCTGTGTTGTGTGTTAGAATTATTTGTACATTTTTGGGGGTTTTGGTGGGTTTTTAGAGTTACGCGCTTGAACAGTGCTGTGAGGCTCGCATGTGTGATGGCGCCGCTGGCTGCAATGAGCGCCCTTGGAGCTCATTGCAGTCTAAGTTTTGCGCGGCTGCTTCGCCTCGTTTTGCGAGGCTTGCATGTGTGATGGCGGCGCTGGCTCGCCTCCTGGCTTCGCGAGGGACGCGACTGCGTGATCAACATCGCAAATGTCACCAACATCGCAAGATCCACAACTATATATGTGATATCACATATATAGTTGTGAGCATGCAGGTTGTTGCTGGAGGTGCTGGAAAGGAGCGCCAAAGGCGACCCTTGCACTGGTGATATCATCCTTACGATCCCCTACGACTTTCGGCCCTCAAATGCGGCCCTTCGCTTTCATGAGGGGCCACATTTGTGGAGGTGGAGGCTCACACGTCGGCTGCAATGAGCCGCAGCCGGGACTTACATCCAAAAATACGAGCCGCGGGACTTAGAAAAAAAAACATTACAAGCTTGCAAAAATACGACCTTCGCGCCTGAACCGCGTGCACATAAAAAACACAATAAATACACACAACAAATACATAAAAAGCTTACCCACAGCATGGGGGGCACCCAGGACCTCTGCAAGTGAAGTTACACCTCAATTTAAGTCCAAATTCCAGTAGTATACACACACGAAAATCCCCTAAGCGATAGAAAAAACGTCCGCCAAAAAAACGAAAACGAGGCTACAGGATCCGAAACACGCAAAACACCACCAAGCACATACAGATTTTCCAAAAAGCCATACGAGGTACAACATACACCATTAGCAAGGATGCAAAAATACGACCTTAACGCCCGAACCCCGCACACATAAAAACTTTAAAAACACAATAAATACACACAACAAACATACATAAACAGCTTACCCACAGCAAGGGGGCACCCAGGACCTCTGCAAGGGAAGTTACACCTCAATTTAAGTCCAAATTCAAGAGTTTACACACACGAAAATCCCCTAAACGAGAGAAAAAATGGCCGCCGAAAAGCACATACGGATTTTCCAAAAAGTCGCACGAGGTACAAGATACACCATTAGCAAGGACGCTACATCATACACAGCCGCGTAGCACATACATACACATTAGCCGCCATTTTACAACACTAACTTACATAATGCAGATGTACACAGCTACCCTAACGGCTTCCCCTTGCGCACGCAGCCTATTTACACTACACACTGCACACATTGCTGACACTTACACCTCAGCTCCACAACAGTGCAAACCCACTTTATATGTTGCAGGAACATCAAAACGGATTGTCAGCTCTTTAGCACAATGCTTTCTTCATATATTACTTCCAAATAGGTAAAGTATATTAATTTATTAATGTATTAATTATTTCATTACCATACAAAAACAAATATACACAACCCCCCCCAAAAAAAAATTACAATAAACACAAACCCCTTTCACCGCTCGTCTCCACCAAACAGCAGTACCTTTTTTTTACAATTTTATTACCGTCATTTTTTGTCATATATATATACTAGCAACTTGCCCAGCAAAAACAACGCCAATAAAATTTGAAGCCTGGAAATGCTCCCTAAGCTCTGTTTTTTCCCCTTATCTCCCTCCCCTGTGTCTCTTTCCACCCTCTCCCCCCTCTGTGCTCCTGTTGGCATTTGCAGATGTCAAATCATTTGCGGGTTTGGCTCTTCAATGACCGTCTTTGGTGCTTATTGCAGCCCCGTCAAGCAAGTCACGTACGGACCTCACAATGAGCGCCTTCGTCGCTCATTGCTCATGCGCAACCACTAACTTTTAACATAGCATTACCGACAAACCCGCAGTTACGACAACTATTATAGTTGATGTATGATGAAGGTTCCCAGTTTGTAACTTTTTCTAATCTAACACAGAAACACACATTACAGTGACTCATTTTACACACATACAGATTTATTTTATTTAAAGAAAATGGTTTCCACATCCCCAGAGCTGCCTACATAGGCGCCTTGTACTAAACAACAGAAACACTGCATTCGGGTACATTTCTTCACCCTATACTAACCTTCCAGCAAGTAGCAGCACAATGTAGAAATCAGAGCAGGACTGCCTGAAGCTGTTTTCTTACTTCCTTGTAGTAGGAACAAAATATTACATATTCCATGATACTTTGCTGTAGAGAATGATCCCCAGACATTGCAATAAAGTTGTAGCTGCCTCTGACTGGCAAAAACAAATTATGGATTTTATGGTAATTTAGCTTGGATTTTCAGTGGCATTCCTTCTCAAGATCAACTGCCAGTAAACTGCAGGTAAATTCTAGGGTAAAATTGTTAACATTTTTTGGGGGATTTTATTTCCATACACTACTGATTCTCCTCTATCTATCTTTATTATTACAGCTCCATTAAAAGTATTTTCCCATTATTATAATAGTATGAAATAAAGAATATATTCAAATGTCAATATGTCCACAGAGATAGAATAAGTACATAAAAAAAGAGAGGAAGAGGATGAGAGAAAAGAAAAAGTCTGCTCTTTTAAATGCAAGACATCAGAGTTGTAAATTCAGTGTCTCTTTAAAAAAGTGAATCATTCATGCACTATTTTTATCTAAATTAATGTTTCTCAAACTATTTCAAAATGATTCCCATGGAACACCACAGACCCCTCACCAGTTGCCCAAAACGGCTCCCTGGTGTCCAAAATCATCCAAAGACAGCAAAAAGCCCCATGTACCTCATAATCCCAACCCAGAAGCTCATAACCTCTTACCAGGACCCATTCAAGGTTATCCATGGAGGGGAATCTAATTGTCTATGGAATACAGCTTGTAGGGCACAGATCTGCAGGATATTTCCACATACAGAAAAAAATAGAATACTGGACTATAAATAAAAATTAAGCTTTACAGGGCTCAACAAATGCCAGGAGCCAGGGTAGTCACGCCACAAAATGTTCACAGGCACCTAGATTTCATCCACTGTACATCTCTGCAATTTAGTTTTACCTGGAAGCAGACAGGCATGAGCGACTGAGCCCGTGCAGTATTGGCGTTACATTCCCCAGGTTCAGCACCGCACCCTCCATCTGAACGTACCTGTGTGTAAATGAGGAGTGAAAGCTGCTGCTGCTACAACAGCCCTCACTGACAAATATACTGAGCAGAGCATCCTATGTGCAGCTAATCTAGGGCTCTTTTATATGTAACTCTCAAGCAACCAGAAACTACATTTATCCAGCATCTCCCAATCCCCATGGGTGCCCGATAACTGAGAGTCTACTGAATGTCAAAGCTCCAGGCTTTAAAGGGACACGGCCACCTCAACAAGTTGGTTTCATTTTAAAGAGCATTTAAAAATGGCTACACATTGTACTAGCTGTTTTTCTCTACATTGCATCATTTTTTATTAGATTTTCAGCATTCTTTTAATTGCATTAATATAGTACTTTGTGGCCCAGTGTTCAAATTTGCAGCTCAGCGTGCTTGATAAGGGTGAATAAGGGGATCTAACTACATTATAACATTAGAGACATTATTTTTGCCAAAACAGAGACAATCAGATTTTGATACTAATAAGCATATCAAAACAGCTTATTAGTATTCAAGAGTCACTAATTTGAGAAATGGTGCAGCACACATAATGCTGAATATCTCAAGAATGATTGATTGATGAAAGGGACATTGAAACATTTGTTTTCTTTGATGCATCTGAAAGAGCATATTTCTAAATACAGTGTGTTTTGTTTTCTAAAGTGATGATCTCAGAGCACAAATAACGCATTCAAATATTTTGTAAAAATAAACATGTACATATATATATATAATTTACATGTATGAGTCACACTGTCAATCAGACCTACATACTACAGTATGCCCCATGCATTTCCTATTGGTTTCAAGGAAGTTCAAAAATGTCTTACTTAAATAAATGCAATCTAGACATTTTTGTTGTTTTATATAAGTGTAGTAACTAGGTTGCTTAATTCATTTTATTCTCCTCAATGTAATTGTCATATAAAATTTACATTTTTGGAAGCTGATTATGCACTGCTGTGGCCTAAGGCAATCGTTACAGGGGAGATGCTTCACACTACCAGTGTAATGCTCTTAGCAAGTCGATAGTGACATGCTGTGTTATTATTATTATTATCATTAACTTTAATATATTCCGTCGCACTATACACGGTTTAAGTACACTGCAAAAGAATAGAGGGCCTTGTGTTTGACCTTAAGATCAAACATACATAGTGCTGGTTTCCAGAGCACATTACACGATTGAAAACTCGCAAACTTACAATCTGTGTGTCTCACGGCATCAGCTCAACACTCAATGCTCAAGTCCCTCTCACATGGGAGCGGTCTTAGCTCACAGCTGTGTAGCATGTCAGTTTCAAGAGTGAGAGATGGGCCAGGTCCAAAAGCTTACAGTCTATTACTGTTCGGCTTGTTAAAAGTAAGTGAGGTGTACATTTATATATAATCACTTTAATGAGCATAACATTCATTAAGTTACCTATTTAAACCATTTATATAAAACAAAACAAATGTGCCCAAAGAGTCCCTTTAAGAGATTGAATATTTTGACATGTAACACATTTTTGGTAGAGCACCAAGAACCCTGAAGCCTGCCCTGAATATAACGTCACATATTTAGTGAGACATTAGACTATAGAGTGTGTATCTCTCTCTGTGAAAAATCCTATCTGGTACATTGTTCAATATTTCAACAATGCCACAGGAACCCCTAAGTTGTGTGAGATTTTAGTACTAATAATCCTAATAAACAACTTTTTCATTCAGTATAATTTAAAATAAATTCTCTAGCTCACTTCTAGTCTTCAAGTATTCAAATGTTCTATGGAAACCCTCATGTTCAGAGAAGCAAATTACTTACCTCCTTACTTACAGATTTATTTTATTAAAAAGGTTTTCCACATCCCCAAAGGTGCCTACATAGGCCCCTGGTGCTAACCAATAAAAAGACTGTATTCAAATATGTTTAACCATATACTAAGCTTTAAGACAAAAGCAGCACAGTTCAGAAGTCCAGAGCAGCATTGCTTGAGCTGCTTCCTTGTGGTGGGATCAAAATGCTATGCATCCCATGAGGCGTTGCTGCAGAGATTGAAACCCCAGACATTGCACCAATGTTGTAGCTGCTTCTGATTGGCCCCCCAAAAATAAAAATGATATGCTAATTTAGCTTGGTTTTCAGGGGAGTTTCTTCTCAAAATCAACTGCCAGAAAACTGAATAAATTTGTAAATTAGAATAAGTTTAGACATGTTTATTTGGGGAATTTATACTACTGTTCCGTATTACTTTATTAACATTGCTCTTGTCTTTTTTCAGCACTTCCTGCTAGCCTGGAGCCTGAGGATATAGACTTATCTACTGAGCAGTGCACGGAGGCAATGGGAAGATGGAAAGGGAGAGAGGAGGGGGGAATTTTTTTTTTTACATTACTGAGGTGTATTTGACATCTACAACCTTCCTTTGCACATGGCTAGAAGTAGGCATTTTGGAAGGATAGCTACACACATGAAAGTGTCATGTATGTAACAATTTTGTTTTTATTATTAAATATTAGCTTGTCACTAGCTATGACACTTACCTGCCTTATTAAGTCCTTCATTTTCACCAGTGGTCATTTCATTAATGTAGGCTTTTCTCCACTCACTTCCTAAATGCACTAGTCTTCACAGGGGCTCAGATAGCATTTCTCCCCAAACTATAGGTATTGAAGCAAGTAACAATCCCTGTGAAGACCAGTGAATCCAGGAGTGTCTCCTCTACCTTCTCTCCAGATAACTTATATCAGGTGGTCCGTGCACAATTTTAGAAGACTTTTTATGTAAATTCATTAGTTTACTTCTGTCATTTATTGGAGATCTAGTCTCCAGAATAGAAGAGGGAGTTGTTGGTTCTACACAATCTTTTCAAATATTTCTCAGATGAGCTGTTGTTATGTACATCTATGTCAGTTCAGCACATCAGCAGAAATGACAAGTAAAGAATTCTGAATACCAAATGAAAGCTGCAAATTGTAAATATGTTTATTCCAGCTTTGTGCACCATGCTTGTACAAAATGAAAAGTAGCATGGATTTTAATATAACAAGTTTTAAAGGGACAGGTATACATTTTCAAAGTTCTTGTTTTAAACATTAGAAAAGTTGTTTTAGACAGATAAGTTAACATACAGGGTAGCCTGGGGAAAGGAATTGAATACAACGCTAGAGGACGTACAGAGGGCAAAAATCCTTACAAATGCTGCAAACTCCTCCTCCTTGAATTTAACCATAAGAGAGAATTCCTATAAAACCATCTTTGGATGGTATCTCTCACTGGAAAGATTACAAAGGTCAAAGCAATCCGTGAATGGCAACTGTTTCAGAGGTCATGCACTGTGGGACTGCCCCAAAATAGATCATCTATGGGACGAAACATACAATACATTAGAGAGACGTTTTGGGTTCATGCGTCCTAGAAAACCTGAGGAAGCAATCTTGGGTCTTCCCATCCCGTACTTTCCTACGGTTTTAAACTTTTTATCCAATCAGGTTTTCTTAGCTTCTAGAATTATAATAGCCAAAAATTAGAAGGATGGTGTGCCCACGTTTGAGGAAGTCAGGAAGAAAATCCAACGCATCTATAGAATGTGCTCAGTTTTCTGCGGACTTAGATAACAATTACAGAAAAAGGGGTGGCTTGTTGGGATCTCTGGACACTCAGAGTGGGCTGGAACTGAAAAATAGTGCTATAAAACCTAGATAGTTTAGTGGAGAATATTTATAAAAACTCTACTATCCCTCCCCCACTGAGAATTAAATAAAGAGAATTAAAACAACAACAAAAAAGAAAAGTTGTTTTAGCATGAAACTATATGGTAGTAAGACAATACTAAAGCAACTCCAGAATATATGAAGACCAATACATGTTTAAACTTGGGAGTAAGTGTCTAGTACTCCAGGTAAATCTCATATCTATGTTTGCTTTGCTAGATTTACATTTAAAAAAAATGAAAAAAATAAATAGATTCCCAAGACTTACTGCATGTAATTTGCTTTTGCTATCCAAGCAGAGACCTTTGATGCAGATAACATTTATATTCAGTTCTATTGTAAGCTACAGCAATTTTATGGAACTTAATAATAAAATGAAATGAAACTCACAGTAGAGACATTCCCAAGATCCAGATCAACAAGCAGTGCTCTAGCGCAGTGGTTCTCAATCCTCTGCTCAGGACTCACCAGACAGGCCATGATTTAGGTGAGATATTGTTTAAAGAATTGATTGTAAGTTTGCGAGTTTCATTTGTGTGTCCGTGTCTTGGAAACAAGCACTATGTACATTTGATTATATGCTCAAAAACAGGGCCCTCCATTCTTTAAGGTGTTAAGTTTGTATTTTGCCATGTACTAACCCCCTGTACAGCGCTACGGAATATGTTGGCGCAATATAAATAAAGATAATAATAAGAAAGGTGTGGCAACTAGTTTTTAAAGGGCGGTGGAGCCTCAAATAGCTTTACCCGTATAGTCACAAAATGTTTCACCTAAATCATGGCTTGTCTGGTGGGTCCTGAGGAGATGTTTGAGAACCACTGCTTGAATACAGATGAGGCAATTAGAGTTTGTTGAATGCTAATTGCGCAACCTGTGTCCGCACAGTGTTAAACCAAAACCATGGCCTGTCTGGTGGGTCTTGAGGAGAGGTTTGGGAACTGCTGCACTACAGAATTCGCTCTCAACCTTTTTGATCTGGTTACCTCACAAAATGATCCCGGGGACCTGCTGTCAAGAACATTTTGAACAAGATCATGCTACATATAGCACACTATATTTTAGTTTAGCACTATTTATTTTGAAACTGCAGATACATTTTTAAATCTATCTATAACTATGAATAATGGAAGTAGAATGTTTAAAGCATTTGGCTTTCCTCATACCTCTTAATGGATGACAGACAATGTCTCAGGACCGGACGTCCTCAGACACAAGCAGGGTATGCTAAAATTAAGATATTCTTTAAAATGCATTTAAATTCATGGCTTACACAGCTTTTAATGTTATTGGTTTCTTACATACTTCCCGAATGTGCAGCTTTTCCCAAACGACAGTCGTTCTTTAAAACTGACCAATATGAAAGAAAGCACAAAACAAAACTGTCCTTTTGGCTGACAAGTGGTTAAGTAATGTGGGCCCTGTTTCTGCTCAGAACATTGCAATTTTGCAGCAAACTGAAAGTGTCCGCAGCCAATCGTATTCCTTGCTGTGCATTACTCCCCCTCTCCCCTTGGCCTGCTCTCCCTGTGCTCCTTGCCCTTCCCTGGCTGATATGCTTTTTTCCCATACAGAGGCAGCAAACACAGTATTTCAAGAGTTATTGCTTGCAATAAATATATCTGATCGGTTTCTGAGAAGCTGCTGGTAATTGCTGTAATTAGGTTTCTCCAGCGCTCCCACCGACTTGCCCAGAAGTCCCCTGTATAACCTTTTGCCTCCCTCCCCTCCACCCACAACCCCTTCGCCCAAATTCCCGAGAAGCTGATACTGTGGTGAAATGTTTAATTTTCCCAACACAACCTCTCCTATCACTAGGCTCTAAGTCTTGCAGCTGCATCCAGTGTCTCATGACCCGCTCATTATTGAGGAGGCCTCTATGAATGGCTGTGACATTCAGAGGAGGCTAAAGTCAGCAGTGACCAGGCGTGGAGCAGTCCACTGAGTACTCACACAAATCTCTAGTGGGCACCATCACTCACTGGGCTATAAAGGTTCAAACTGACAAATTTCTACTGAAATGAGCAATAATTTCAGTGCACTTCTGAGCCCACAGAATAGTCAGTCTGCTCTCTGTCTGAATGTGAGATTCAGCTTGAAATGCATCTATAGGCTTGTTTATAAGGAGATTTACACAAGTTATTTTTGAGCAGATGATTTTGTAACATAGCCCCACATTGGGTCTCTGCTTCATAGATATAGATTTTGATGACAAATAAGAACCAATAAACCTATCTAGACTGCTCATTCTATCTACTAAATAATTTTTGGCTTAATAGAATCTCAGCACAGCCACTTTTATATTGTCCTTATCACTTCTGCTGGAAGGCCTTTAGATTGTAAATTTGCGGGTTTTTAATCTTGTAAGGTGCTTTAGGTAAAGCACTATGTAAGTTTGATTTTAAGCTCAAAGGCAGTCCCCTCCATTCTTTTGCAATGTATTAAATTTGTTTTTACCTTATGCTTAACCCCTGTAGAGTGCTACTGAATATGTTGGTGTGTTACAAATAAAGAATAATAGTAATAAAATGCTGTTCCACTAATCCATAACCATTTAAATGAAGTAGTGATATTACAGATGTTTTCTTATTGGTCTACATTTAACTGTTGCTGTTAAAGGAGAGCGGACACCTTAGTATAATGTGGCTGTGTCATGAAATTGGCCATGCTGGCCCTAAAACATGCAGGAAATACTGGTGGACTTTGAGATTGCCTGGGAATTTGAGGGTGACACTCTCTCTTCTGTTGAATGCTGAAATAGCCATTAAAAAGTAATAGTAGTATCCAGTAATGTTTAAAGGGATAAAGTAATAGTATTATAGTAGGTCAGAGGTAGCCAATGGGTGGACCTATGTCAGAATGAGAACCTCTGTCCTCTTTCTTCCAGACCTTTTCTAATTATTAAAATTATTTTACATTCCACCTGAAGTTTCAAAACTTAAATGGTTTTCTTTTCTCCGCCACATTGTAAACTTCCTTCCTGTTCCCTACTGAGTGTCATTATATTGAAATATTTGCTTATCCATCAAAATAAGACAGTATAGCTTTAAATATTACAACCTTACATTTGAACTGAAGGCTTTCAGACTCTATCAGGGCTGCTTCTCTCTGACCCTGTTTAAGTGCCTAAGGTATATACTTGTTTCTATACTTCAGAATACTAATAACTACGAGGGCAATGTATCCAAGGATGCTTCCTGTCCGGATTCTATTCTAAGATTAGAGAGACGTAGAAAGAATAAACCAGGATGTCATGATTTCCTTGCTGTTTACTGGTAAGGAGGCGACTCCTTTAGTCATTTTTCATTGCCTTAGCTGTATATGCTCTGGGAAATCCTGAAATCCTGATTTGGCACTCAACAAACAGCACTGTCTACCCTTGCTCTATCAGCTCTGCTAGCAAGCTGTAGCTCAGGGGCTTTTTTCCAGATGCTTTGGAGTGGGGAGAAGAGGTATGAGTTTCAATTTGTCTAAAATACAGGGAAACCCCGCATAACACTAAACCGACAAGCGCTGATTCGCTATAGCTCTCTTTTCTGCTCCAATTCCCTGCATTGTGCTAAACCTCAAGATAGCAAGGTTTTTGGGAGACAAATCTTGTTTGGCCATTTAATTCCCCGCTTAGCACTCTCAGATTTGCCATAGCGCTGTCTATGACGCGCTATGATGATGTAATGCCCCATTTAGCTCTGCTTCACATAGCGCTCTTGCATGTAGGAACACATGTGGAGTGCTAAACGGAGTGATTTCAGTCTGAGTACCTTAGTTAATTAGTTGCTTGAATTTGCATATATTTTCTTATGTGACTTTCCACGAGATTTCATAAGGAAATAAAGAGGTAGAAATGTTGTGATTCACAGTAAACAATAAAACTCACAGGAAGGCAGCTATGGGAACCCTCGGTTTGTGCAGTCCTTGTATAACTACTGTTTGATAATGTCCAATAATGTAACATAATAACAAACATGTGTCTATAAAATGGCACGTACAAGAATAGCATTTCACATGTAAAAGTGTGTAATTTGAGCAAAAGGTTGAAATAATTTATTGCTTCCTAATTTTACCTGCTACAACTTTAAGTGTTATTTTGATGTTTAACCTCAACTAATGCCATTTATCTATTTAATAAACGTAAGTGTAAATTTGTAATCTCCGTTCATTGCCACTGTGTAAAACAACAGAGGAAACATCTAAAAAATGAAAAAATGAATTTACTGTGAAGCTTTTGAATGAATGCTGCATTACTTCCACCTGTCGTTTTTCAGTGAAATCAATCTTGACTTCTTAGCCAATCACTGGCCTTTTCCAGTAAGAAATCAACACAGGACTCTTGCTGTAAAATATGAACTTACCTAGTCAACGTTACTAGAAATGTTAAAACATTTTTTTAAAAAAATTATAATTTTTTTTGAGACGATTCCTCTGTTGTTTTATATGTTTATAGTAAATGTTTGCCAATCCTTGATAGTGAATTGGTCATGTTGTAATGGCAAGTTTCACATAAAAAATGTCCTTCTCAGCCTCAACAAACAGATTTAAAAACCTTGTGAAGCTCAGTAAATTTAGGCCTTGAGTTTTTTCAGCAGAACAAACTGGTTGAGGTAGAACATATGACTCACAAAACACAAAGTACCAGATTCACTGAGCTTCACCATAATTGTGATGTGCATAACTGAAGGAAGTGATGGCTACATTCTTTTTGGAAAATGCCATAATATCTTCACTTAAACAACCCTGTGAAGCTTAAAGGATCTGTGTATTGGTCTTATAAGGGGCTCTGTAAGAATAGTTAGTAAGGACTTGATAAGAAACACCCATTATTATACTTTGAATTTGTTTTTAAAATTACCCTCTGAATGATGTATTGTCTCTGGAGTGGGAACCGCCCAGGGGGAAGTACCAAATTGAAAACCTTTTGAGACCACACTGTAAAATACAGTAGTATATAACATAATAGTAGCAGACAGTATTAACACATGAGTTGCTAGCAATGTACATAAATATACTTTTTAGTTTCCTCCCACTAAGTACGATATGGCTCTTTGGAGAGCGTTCCCCTTGCGGGAGGTTCCCACTCCAGAGACAATACATCATTCAGGGAGTGCGAACGTAAGGAGCTCATGCTGCCTGGGGGCATAAAATAGTAATACATTGCATAAATGCACAGTAAAAGTTAAATAAAGGGTTTGTCTTATGAGGTCCTACCTAACTATTCTTTGAAATGCCCTTTATAAGAACACTAAAGTGGCCCTTGAACGAATTTAAGGCAGGGATGGGCAAGTTTGGCCTTGGAGGGCTGCACACAGGCCAGTGTTTTAGGATTTCCCTGCTGTGTACAGTTGAGACTTTTGCTTTTTCAGTCATCCTGATTTATTCACCTTTGCACTAAAAGGAAATCCTCAAATCCAGGCCTGTGTGGCCTTCCAGGACAAAACTTACCCACCCATGATCTAAGGGTATCTTTTCCCATTTCTGTAACTAGCAAAAACATATGAAAGTCAGATTTCAACATCATTTAACTTAAAAAAAATATGGCAAAGGCAACTAACCAAATACCAGCATATTTGTAAAAAATGCCAAATTAAATGTATATGTTTTGTATTAAATGTTCTGTTTATTTTAAAAGTTGAATAAAGGATACGAGATGCTATATCATTCTATGTACTTAAGTATACATTTTAAACACTGGTACAAAGTTGAGTATGTTTTACAGTAAATTTACATAAAAGTTTGCAATTTTGACCTATCAGCCTTACTGATCAACCCTTCACACATAGTCTGTTATCTATTTCTTATGGGTGATCATTGTCAATAAATGCTGACTACACATTGTAGTTCTGGGTGTACTGTTTTCAGTTTCAACCCATAGAAATTCATACTGTATGTGGAGGCACAGGGTAGAGTTTAGCCTAATCAGCCAAGTTACCACCTTGGGTCTGCACAGGCTCAGTCTTGACGGATTCCATGTGGCTTTAGACCTCCAGGAAGTAATTAGCAATTACTGGCAATCATCACCCACAAAAAGAGATAACACAACAGGCTTAATGAGTAGGTCACAAAGGGTGACTTAAAATTGCAAATTGTTTATCGTAAAAAAAAAATATATATATATATATATATATATATATATTATTCTTTATTTTACTTTTTTTCCTGTTTTGCCAAAAAATATAAAATAATAATTACAAAACAGATAAAGAAAATAAATATGCAATCAAGTTACTGCAAATCTTAGATCCCCCCCCCAATATATCTCTTAGGAACAAGGAGAGTCCCAAATGCCAATATGATAGACTTATTATCCCACAATTCCATGCCGGGGGCTGCCCATCTTTGCCCCACACTATGTTCTAGCTTTAGAATCTAAGGCTGATAAGTGCAAGCAATAAGTAGAGCTCAGTCAGTGTCCCCAGACTTTGTATAATGTGTTATTTGTTTCTCATAATGTAACTTCATTTTGACATGGTATCAGTGAGATAAAGTGAAGGAATTCTATCTCTAAGCAATCTGATTCTTCAACAGCCAACATAAGAAATCATAAAAATATATTTGTAGCATGTGAGCATTCTGGAAAACGGATTCCTAGTAATCAATTCGCTACATGGAATTGCACATAACAATTTAAAAGTAAGGATGCCAGATCTGCAAAATTCCCTAATCTGGCAATCCCAAATAGTTATAATGGAATATCTTAATAGGTGTCTCTAGAAGGCTGTATTGAAGGAACTTTTTTTGTCACATTTACCCATACATCAGACCAGAAATCAGACAAAAAATGGTAATTTGTTGTACTTATTGCCTATAGTTTTAAATTACATTATATTTGGACCTAGCACTATGTCTTTTTAACTCTAGCTTTTAACTCCTCTTTTTAATACCCTTTCACAAACAAAACATGTTATTTACTTTTAAAAACCTAATTTAAAATATACATCTGCATCCTAAGCAGTTTGTAATCCCTATACAAGCACAGCTGACGGACAGATGTTTACATTCAGCCCTCTCTATAATTCTACCAGTGTTTAACCTCCAAGCCTCCTCTTTCTCTAATCAACCCTTCTCCAGCTATTCCAAATACTTATGATAGAATTTAACCACTTCTCTGGTAGATTCTCCTGTACATTCTGTGCTGTTTGAAGGGTCACTGAATCCACAACTTTCAATCATTTATTAAAAAGACCACAATTTAAACATTACAAAGGGGGTTTATTTGTTGGCCAGGAAGTATAGGAAGCTCATTTATATTCCCTTAGAAAAGCAGTTTTTGATATTTTAGTAGCTCCTCCTCTGACATGCTTAAAAGCACACTATTATCAACAGATAATAGATAAAATACAAATAAATAAACACAGCCTTTCATGTTTAGCTGTTTGATTAAATATTGCTTTACTGGGCGGAAAGTATTTTTTTCTAATTTGGTTAAACACCTGGGAAGGGTTTTGGATGCATATAAAATTTGTTAATCAATTCTCTGTAAGGGCTTCCTTAATTCTGTGGAACCAACAATAGGATTAAATGCACATGCAACTTACAACACAATTACTTTCCCAGGGGACAATTCAAGGAATGCAAAAAAAAAAAAAAAGAGTGGACACGTGCAGTAAAGAAAATTTGTACATACCAGTTAAAAAAATAAAAAGTTTTATTTTTGTTTTACATTTTAAATTGTTTCCCCATCATCAGGAATATATCTTTAAAAGCACTCACTGGAATTATGGGATTTTAGTATGAGTTAGTGGTTTTGCATATGTGCAGTCAATCACAGTTATAAAAGGATTCTTTTCCTTGTTCTGTTTATAGATAAAAACAAATAAACCCACATGCTTACTGGTAACTCTAGTTGTCTTATATTCTTTAGTAAGTAGTAGGGGTAGATAGATAGATAGATAGATAGATAGGTCTGTTAAAATACTTCTAGCTTTTTAAACTTTCACGTTTCCCCACTGAAAGGCCACAATGCATTGTTCTATGCATCTAGTGTACCTCAGGTGCACATGCTACTTTTAAACCCTTTCAGACCCAAAGGTACAATATATTGCAAAGTGCTGGTAGGCAGTAAAAATTAATTCAACTTTAAAGGAGTTAATCCATGGGGATGGTAGGCTCTGACTGCCCCCTGCTGGTAGAATGCTAAATATAGCCCAAATGGGGGATGGGGGACTCAGTGGTAGGTTTCCCTGTTGTATTCCCCTCCTTCCAATCAATGTAGAGAGAAGCAGCGTAATGCAGACATAACCATGCATTCATTTACATGAGTTTTACAGGCTGCAGAAGGCCTCATTATCTGTCGTTTCACCTCAAATCTCTCCTGCGTCTCATGACATCAGATTATTTTTGAGGTATCTTGTGACAAATGTGCCCCACTTGCTTGGCTTCAGAAAGAGATACACGGATTAGTTACTGTGAGCAGCAGGAAGGGTTGCTGGCGAGTTTCTTGACACATATGATAATAGGACGCATCATTTCTACCTTGTCTTGCTGTCATCCTGCTTTACTGTAGTTTAGCCTGGTTTAGCCTAGGGGTTAAACTGCCAGCTCCGCACTCAGCACACTCCCCTCCCCACACCAAGGAAACATTAAACTAGGTGACAGGCTTCAAGTGAGGAACCTCTAGGTATCAGGTAAAATGCTGCAATAACAGAATGTGTCACTGTCACTATACGCTAGCACAAAGTCCCAAATAGAGCAGAACACGTGTACCGATCTATTGCATTTTTAGAGAATCAAGAGGAATTTGTCCATAAAGAAGACACCTGCATGTATAGTTTTTCTAGGAATGACAGACAAATTACCTATTTGCGGTGTCATATCTATAATACACACATAGCATACAGAAATGCTTCCAGTATATTTTACTTCTGAATGGGTGTATACTTGAATGTGTGTAGCAGTGTCTTAATCCATCAGGGATTACAATTCACTAAACACACCCTAAAAATTAAACAGTACAGGACAGCATATCACCTCTAATTTATGCAAAGCTTCATACTCTACTCCCTACATTTCACCGGTGGTCTAATCAATCCCCTAATACAGGGTTGTTCAACAAAATTGCTCAAGAGTCAGGGTCTTAGGATGTTCATGTGTGATCACAGGTAAAATTATGTAAAAGATTACACCAAAAGTTACCCACCTATTTTCAGACAAGATATCATAAACATCTGGTGTGAGGCCCTCGTACTCAGACCATAACTGGTTACAGGTCACTACTGAATATATTATGGTTTTAATTAATTGAGATCTATATATACGTATGTATTCATGTGTAAATGACTAGAGTTGTGATGGGATTGAATACATTTAAAATTTTAGGACTCATAACTCTGCTGGGAAGTAGATTTTTACTGGCAGCACACTATAACCAACATGGACTCCGCAGCTATTGCTGCAAGCTTTTTTTATTTTTTGCAAATTTGCCTTCCGTTATTCTATCTCCTCCCATTGCACTTTTTAAACCTTTAATTCTTTATTTTCATTCATTATCCCGTCCCTCCTTACCTCTGTGCATTTGTTTCTATATTTTACAGTATATCTCTACTAGTTGTGAACCTTCTAAAAAGTAACCGTAACCTTTATGCACCACTGGTGAATGTTACAAACTCACACATAACAAACTCTCCTTAAAGGACCACTGTAGTTCAAGTAAAAAAGCACCTGTTAATGAAGAACGTAATAAACTAACATCATTAGCATCTGTGCAAACCATGAGCATAAAAATATTTTTAGAGAAAATTTGAATTTTTGAAGATACTGTTTATGAATCTAGGAATTCATACTGTGTTTGTTACATCACTTCCTCCCAGTTGGATTATGAGGGTGTTTTTAGGTATTTATCAGTGAAAGGAGGAGTGGGAGAAGAGGGAACAAGGAGAGGTCAACCATCCTTGTTAGATAATTGGGTCAGTTTAAATTTTCACAAAAACCCCACCCCCCTTACGGGCCCAGAAGCAGGACGTTTGCATCAATAGATGCAATCACAGCTTTCCACAAATGTAAACACCTCTCTCACACACACATTTCCACAAAAGTATCATGGATGCATCCACGGTCCCTCAGAGACATCCAAAGTTTGTTTATTCTAATTAAAAACTAGCTTTGTGTCTTTTAATATGCTTAATTATGCTCGTAGACTCAAAGTTTTCAAACATATATATTTGTTTTCATTGTACAGTGGCCCTTTACGTTGGAATTCAGAAAAGGAGGTCATTATATTTAACCTTGCTGTGGATGGAGGAAATGGAGTATGTGCTGTGGAAGATGGACATGCAGGGTGGGGCAACATGGAAACTCTATGAGGGCGGTGTGAAACTTATTATTATTAACTTTTATTTGTATCGCGCCAGCATATTCTGTAGCGCTGTACAGGAGAGAAGAACAAGGAAATATACAATAATGACAGAAAATGGACAGCCCTGTTTTGAGCTTCAAGTCTTGTACAAAGTGCTTTTTCAGGGCTGACTGTTTGTTAATAAGTGATTTAAATATATAAAATCAGAAGCCCTGCGTGGATATTGATCATTTCAACCTAGGAAGACTCATAGGATGAGTAATGGTCTGCCTTTATGTTTTCTCAATAAAGAGCTTTTTTTAACTACTGCACCTGGATAAAGAACATTATTGATTTCCAGTATAGCTATATTTACCATGTATATTTCTTTGAAATTGTGCTAACACACATCTTAATTAGCATGTGAAATGTAACTATTAATGGTTGAATGAACAGACAACACTTTTGGTGTATACCTGTGCTTAGGTGTGGACGAAGGGTGGGCTTATTCTGTTTCTAAAAACACACATCCTTAGAAAGGGCTGTTCTTGAGATGTAATAAGACTTGTAAGTCAGGTGTCACATTTTCACACTCGTATGAATTTTTCTCCACTGCTAGGAATAGTCTTGAATCTCCCCACTCATTTAGATGGAGATCAGAAGATATTTTTACATTTCTAAACCATTATCTATCCGCTCTTTATTTAGAAATAGAACGGGGGAATGGCAAAGAGAGAGCGAGGCCAAAACGGATTGGGAAAATGGTGAAATGAGTTAGAAGCAAAGAGAAAGACAGGACAGAGTAAGGATGAGAGTGAAAATGTGGATGAGGAAGAAAGGAGTTTAGAAAGGAAAAGTGGCAAGAAAAATGAGGAAATTGGATAGAGGAAAAAAATGGCTAAAAAGGTTATGGGGTGGGGGCAGGGCAATTGAGAGGATTAAAAAGGATTTAAAAAATGGTGTTAATAGAAGGAGGAAGTGTAAAGTATGGAGGTTATTAAGAGTTTGGGGAAAAGAAAGGGACAAATACCTACAGAAACATAGATTTTGATGACAGGTAATAATTAAAGGGTCACTGTAGTTCTCATACAATTGGGCTTAATTAGTTTATTTTAATAACTGTCTAACAATAAAATCAGTGTTTAACGAAAAAAACATTGTAGCTTTTAAACCTTACATTTGAAGCTTAGTGTTTTGCAGTAGAGTTAATCTGCTTCTCTCCACCCCCTATCAGGTCTCCAGAGGGTAGGACTCAGAGATGATCTACCCAGGAGACTGTCCTGATACAAGTCCTGATAACAGTCTTTTATCAGTGTCCTCCCCTACATTGGCTATAGAAGGCAGAATTACACTAGTCAGATTTTTTCTTTTAGCCTTCTGGGCAGATAATTTCCTACCCATGGTCAACTTAACAGGGGATAGGGAAAAGTGCATCTGCTGGAAGCTACATTGCTAAGTTCATATGTGTATTTTAAAACACCAATTAAATAACTGTCTTAAAATACTGATTTATAGCTAATCATTTACTGAGTAAACCAATTAAACCTTATTGTTTGACCAGTACAGTGACACTTTTATAGGTACATCTTGGGTTGAAGTTCCATTTTAAGGTACCTAAAAAGCTTTGACACAAGCAATGCATTAAGCATACTTGATTTTTTTTCCCTCTTGTACTTAACCCTGTATAGTTCTACGGAATACGTTACAAATGAATAATAATATAAAATTCCTTTAATGAATTTGTCTCAGCTGCTGGCAGGCTGTTTTAGACAGAGGAGAAAGCACTAAATAAAGGATAGCAACAATGATGGCATGAGATAAAGGGAGGACTGGCCCTATTGGCCTTTTGGGAAATCCAAACCCTTTGTTCTTATATAAATTTTCTCTCTCACTACTATCTGCTCCTTCCTATTGCTGTCCCTCTCTTAGGTCTCTCTGTGCTGTTTGTCACTCTGTGTTTGTTTTTCTGTCCTTCTAATGATCACTCTCATTAATTTCCCAGAATCCCTTTCCCCCATGGCTCCTTATAAAATCACTTATCAACATCTATACCGGCATCTCTGTCCATCTCTCTCACAATGACTGTCCCTCTGCCAGGATTTCTGTCCTCTTTGTCCCTTCCCGGCTACCCACGGGGGAGTCAGAGGAGACTGAATTTCCAGCAGATCCTCAGAAATTCAGGGAGAAATCGGCAAGCACACCATTAGCAGTAGCTCAATTTCCCACCAAACAAATAATTTTATGCAAGGAAATGGCTGGAAGTTGATGTAGAAATGATGTGAGACGAAATCTTTGGGGGAGAGAAAGCCTTTTCAGAAACATAATTGAGTAAACGCAGTCTAAGTGTTCATTATACAGATGACTGCTTTTGTCACTGTGTCATTTGCATACTTACAATTTCTGTCTCCTATTGATTTCTCCTCAGAAGTCGGCCATTCTGAAGCAATTTATAACAGCACCGATGATTAATAATAAAACTGCGTTATTGGGCTCATTAGGGCTCTGGAATTTGGAAGAGTTGCAGAGTTGATGATCTGTTGACTTGAAATACCTCCTCTGTCACGAGACCTGGAAAATACAGTTCATTAATGAAACTGCTCAATTACCCCCTATTTTCTTGGAAGATCTAAAAAAAAAACACCTGTACATGATGCACAACCTGTTTCTTCCAGGAGCAGTTAAAAGCAAAACTGACGTCACAAATAAATATATTTATTTTTCAAATAGAACTTTTCGATGGCTGGGCAAGGTTATATAAATATACTATAATATATACATAAATACAAAAAAAAATCACTAATGAGAACACATGCATTATTAAAATAAGAAAAACAGCCAACAGCACAGGTGCAAATTGAAAGACTCATGCATTTAAAAAAATAATGTATAACTATAATATAATAGAGGTTTATCAATGAAATGATTCAAATACATGCACTCACACTCAGGGATAAATACTATACGCAAGGCAAGGCAGAAACTGATTGTGAATGAGAGAGGTCAATCATGTATGATCTGAAAGCACTTAAAAAGCCATTGTGGTCAAAAATATAAAATACCCTCTTTTGAAGAACTACGCTTGACAACAAGCAACATGTTTTCAATATAAACAAAATAATACAGCCACTAATTTATTAACTTTAAATGCATTTATGCTGCTGAGAAATCTACTATTTAAGATTTCAGTGATCTACTGCTTGAGATGGGAAGAATACACACAAAGATTGTATGTGTACAAAATAAATTTGGCATATACAAATACCAGTGCATTCATTAGGTCTAAACTGAAAGTTTATTATTTTACAAAGAATGAAGTGTGCTGTAAGGAATAATTGAATACAAAATAAAAAGTAATGGATGTGCTTTTTTTACTTTCTAGAAACACTTTTAAACACTCATAAAAACATATACATCTGACTCCGGCTGCATTAGCACATATTCATACGGCAAGCTCACTCACTGTGCTTACGGATCTATGGGTACAAATATACATACACAGTGGGGCTGTCCAGTAGTAAAACAACATTTATTATAAACTGCATACTGTTTTTAATAGTCTCTGCTCAACAAACAAACATAGATGATTTACTTTTAGATGAATAACAGTGGTCTGTTATACTTAATGCATGAGAGCGTTAGCATGTATGTGACATTCAAATAACTAGACACCAATATTAGAAAAAGTGACTAAAATGCTGAATTTTGTCTCAGAAATTAAATAGTTGAAAAGCAGATTGACAAAGGGTATAAATAAATATCTAAGAACTTTTGATCTATGGATACTTAATAAAAAATATTATTGACATAAAAAATAATTTATTGACTTATTTACATTATATATTTATTATATATGGTTGCTTAGTTCTGAGATATATTTGATTAAAAGGCAATAAAATATGTTTAAAAAACAAGTGGGAGTGTGCATGAGAATACATGAGTGTCCATAAAAGGGAGTGCATGCAGGGGAGTGAGAGTAAATGAATGAGCTTCTGTTGTGTGTTTTTGATTTTGAGAATGTACTTTATCAACTGAAATCATGCATACGAAGGTGTGTAATCTGTGTCAGAAAAAGAGAAAGGTGGCTTGATATTGGGCTAGTTGCATGAAACATGGCACTGGTATACTCCTATATTTGCACAATAAAGGCTCACTAATGCCACAAACATGAAGTGCGGCAGTCTGTTTATTATTACTATACATGCTTATTTAACATTGTTGCATAGTAAATGAGGTTAAAAAAAAATTCTGTCCATCAAATTCAACCAATCTCATCTGATCTGCAATATGTGGATCAGTTGATAATTAATTAATTTAAACGTACTTTAATATATAATTCTGTAGACTTTTCCTATTTCCCATTTCACACCTCCCTGAAGACCTACCTACTCTTCCTTTCCAACGCTGATACAACTTAAATTATTTTACAGTACTACTCCTGATCGCTTAGCTTGACCTACTGCTTCCATGACCCTACCCCGATGTTACCTGTAGCTCACTGCACACTTTCAGCAACACATCCAGGATTCACTTTATGCTGATTTAATATATTTAACCAGTAACTTGCCCTTCATAAATTATGGTATCAGAGTGTTATGTGGCGAGTATGCTATCTCTGTCTCTGTTCTCTGTGCGCGCTCTAACACTCACTTTGCACTCTCTGTCCTGTATGTGTGTCTTTGTGTCCTGTCTCTCTCTCTCTGACCTGTCTCTCTGTGTGTCCTGTTTCTCTTTCTCTGTGCTGTCCTGCACTTCCGGCGCTCTCTCTCTCTCGCTCCCAGCGTAATGGCGGTGGCGAGTGGCGGTTACATTGTACTGCGCATGTGTGCATGCCCCGATTTACAGGAAATGTGACTCCTGCACAGAAGACACTGCACACACGTTACAGACGGAAAGAATGTGTTCCGAATTCCGACTGCTCAAGCCCGAGCCACTGCAATGCACTTTTTAACACTTTCTTGGATTGATAACGTGATGGGCAACACTCCGTGCCAACCGGATGCAGAACCACCTCTCTTCCTTTTCCCACTTGGTCGGTCTCCGTAACCAAATTACTACCGTGCCTTCCTTCAGGCAGGTATCTACCAGTTGCAGTCCCCCCGAACCATGTCTACTGTTCGCGACTAACTCCCCTATCCTAAACGCTCCGAAGAACGCCAGGGAAAAAGCCGTTCGGAAAAGTAGAGATTCAAAGGAGTTTCTGCAAACCACCACCAACACCTGAGCCATTCTCAGTAACAAAGAAAAGGTAATCGGCCGCCTGTTATCCGGCCTGCGATCACCGTTAAACATTCCACGCACCACTTTGCGCACTAGGAACTCCTTTGTAAGGTCTCTCTGCCCGGCAAGCTTAAACATGAAAGCCAGCGCCGTGACCTCTCTCCCTACTACGGCTCTTGTTTCGCCTTGCTCGGCGCACCGCAGCAGGTACCAAAGCAGGATCCCTATGGTCTTATCTTCCGTCGTAGCACCACCGGCAATTGCCAATAGGCCATAACATTTTGCCCACACGCATCTGTACGCGGTCCATGTTGCCGGGGCAACAGACTGTCTCACGAGTCTCGTCACCTGGCAGCTCCAAGCTCCCAGAGTTCCGCGGGAATGCATTCCCCCAGGGCGTTCGCCTGAGGGGCCAATGCCCTGAAACGTTCCTCCTGAAACAGAGAAAGGGCATAAGCAATCCCGTTCTCTACCACTGGAACATGTCTCGCACGGAACCATATGTTCAGGCGGAGACAACATAGTACAAGATGACGGAGTAATCTTACTACCGGTATAAATGATGCCGTGATGTTGTTCACGGCCTCCACCACCCCTATCTTATCAGAGTGGAATATGACTCGCCAGTCCCTGAAAGCCGTACCCCATATGGGGAATAACTCGAGGAATGTAAGGTTCTTTGTTAAACCTGCCACTGCCCATTCCTCATGCCAAACCATGGCAACACCATCTCCCTTGGAGATATGCACCGCAGCCAACCGGTCCGGATCCATCTGTGTAAAGTTCTAACTCTGCATTGCTGGTGCTCTTCTGTTGAAGAAGCGCCCGTCCATTAAACTTGGCGAGGAAAACTGACTATACCCTTGCGTCGTCCCGCATAGCCCTGGAAAATTTTATGTAGTAGCGAGTGACATCCTTCTGCAGAATATCCTCCCCATGGGGATAATTCTACATGCAAAATTTAACTTTCCTAAGAGGACAGATTCCGGTGAAAACCTCCAGCATGAAACGACAAGCGTCGTTCCCAGCTGGACCGACAAACAGGAAATCATCCAGGTAGTGTGTAATGCTCCTGTACCCCGTGACAGGCTCGCAACCCATTGCAAGAATTTCCTGAAAGCCTCAAAGTAAGCACATGAGATTGAGCACCCCATGGGTAGACATAGGTCAATGAAATAGCTGCCATCAACGAAACACCCTAACAGTCGGTGGCTCGACGGGCGGACCGGCAGCCACCTGAATGCTGCTTCAATGTCCACTTTTGCCATGAGCGCCCTGGCACAGTAGCCTGGTCTTTTGATATACCGTCGTTGACCGAACGGCCTCTGGGATAGGAAAGGTGTTGAATTAATCTAAATTTACCCTTCTCCTTCTTGGGGACAACCCCGAGCGGAGATACAATCAGTAGCCTGGTCTTTTGATATACCGTCGTTGACCGAACGGCCTCTGGGATAGGAAAGGTGTTGAATTAATCTAAATTTACCCTTCTCCTTCTTGGGGACAACCCCGAGCGGAGATACAATCAAATCCTGAATAGGAGGGGATGCAAATGGCCCCGCCATCCTGCCCAGTTTTACCTCGGTAATAACTTTGGCTTCAGCTACCCATGGGAATTCCCTAGCTGACCGCAAGTTCGGGACCAAGAGACCCTGGATATCTATACCGCATGGGATACGAAAGCCCTCCCGGAAAACCTTCTTGCAGGAGGCACCAGGCTTTGGCATTGCCCGCCAACCTACCGTAGCGTTTTAGCCACGGCAGCATGGCGAGGAGGCTCTCCCCCTCTACTTCCATCTTTTGTTCTACCGCATCTGGCAAGGGGATGCTCTCCCCCGCAGTTTGAACATGCGTGCTTGAACCTGCAGTTCGGGGCCCATCTACAGACCCCCTCGTTATATGCGAAGCAGGTCTTGGGACCCGCTCCCGTGGTGGAGGTGGGGCCCTTTGCTCCACCGGCCCCGCTCCGAAAGGGCGGCGTGACTCTCAACCAGTATGCCACCGCTTTGTCACTCCACGCCATGGTTGGCCTTGAGGCCAAATACAGGGGGAATTCCTCGTCATTACGCCACCAGGCCATGCCCCCATATACTTTGTGGGCGTTAGGAATTTCGTCTATGTAAACGAACAACCCCGAACTCTGTTCAGGGTGCCGCTCACATAGTACGCAGGCAAAGATGGAAAAGGCTTGCAGACATGTATCGAACGTCCTAGGTAACCTCCTAAAGGACTTCCGCCGATCATCTCCCTCTCTGAGGCCCCTCTCGGCCACTTCCAGTTGTCTGGACATGGGGAGAAGGGAGAACAATTCTACGAATTCCCTCCTCCAGATCTTTTCTTTAACCTCTTGGGTAATATGTGCACCTAAGTTATCCAACGAGCACAAGACAATTGGTCTCATGGCTGCGTCGGTAACACCTGCGTTGGTACTGCCAGCTATTGCAACGGGAACGCCTGCAACGGCTCGGGTGCCCCGGCAGCTATGGCCTCGGCCGGAACTGCGCGCGCTGGCGCCACACTAGTGGATGGCTGGGGCCACGCACTCTTTGCTAGCCCGCCTATCCATGATCCCATCTCTTGCTCACTAAACGTGATGTTATGCGCAGCTAGCAGGGTCTTAAGAGACCCAAAAAACCCAGCCTTAGTGTGCAGTATTTCTCTATCTCCCTTTTCTGCTGCGCAACTCAACAGTGTGCGCTCACCTGCTTCCGGAAGCCTCGGAGTGGAAACAGCCAATGGGGTATCCCTGCGTCTTTCCTGACGCTCCGGGGACTCTGACCGTCTGGCACTCCGCGGGCTCCTCCTCTCTGATCCGGTGCATGCACAGCTGCACCGACAGGATCTCCTGCTTCTGGATCTCCTTCTGGACCTGTGGGTGCAAGAGGAACAGTCACTAGCTCTCCGTGACCTGCATGCCCGTGGCCATACCATCCGCTCCTCCTCTGAGGAGTGGTCCTGGTCACCTATGCTTGCGCGGCTGGAGTAAGCTAGCGCCGCAACCTCCGCCGCCCCCGTAGGGGTTCCCTTGAGACTTCATTAGGCGCTGTAACGTCTGGCTGTCGGTCGGTCTTAGACCCCTTTTGCTGTGGCCTAACCGTCTTGCCCTCAGTCTCAACTCTGGTACGTCTTAGTGGAGTGTGTGCGAATAGCAATGGACTGTACCTGCTTGTAGCTTTCGAGCTCGAGTGGGGCGCACCGGCCTCGCCACTGCCGCTGTTACTGGCACGTCATCGATTATGACCATGCTGTCCTGGCTGTTCATCTCGCTGACCACTCTGTCTTTCCTTTCTCTAGTCGTCGCCATGTTCCGCTCACCGCCTAATGGGCGTTCCTGTAAAGTACCAGAAGCACTGTTAGTACGGGAAGTCCTAGGGACCGCCTGTTCGGCACCATGAGGGTCTGTAGGAGCTTGTTTAGGGCTCCCGGCTTTATTCTTACCCCCTGCACCCGCTCTATGGGGTGGTAATGGGGTGTTTCTTTACCTTTGTCGTGGCCTAGGCCCTTTAGGCAAAATGACCGGTGGTGGCCGGAGTTCTAGGCCCTCACCTTCACGGCCTGTGGGCCTGGCGCTGACCTGTCTGAGGGGTATGGGGTCCTGGCCGCCCTGACCCGTAGCCCCCTCCTCTCTCGTGGCTCTGCTCACTGATGGACGGGAGTCTGCTAGCCCTACATTAGTGGGATGGGAATAAGTTTCCCTGGCACCGCCAGTATTGACCAGGCCACTAACCACCGCATGCTGAACCTGTTCAATGTGCTGTGCGCCATGCGCAGAAGGCATGGGAGGTCCCTGCCTGTCCTACACCCACCTGACCCCTTGGCTTAGGGCCCGGGTCCTAACCTCTGCCAGTAAGGCCTCTAAGCCTTCAGCATCCATATTAAAATAACAAGGGTGACACACAGGGGGGAACACACCAGCCAGAGGCACCCAGAGACAAGCACACACATACACCACGCAGCACAGACAACAACAGGACAAAACAACACAACGGAGGAATGAAAGACACAAAACACACAAGAGATAGCCTGATAATATTGCCCCTTATGTGCTAGTAAGCTGGGGATACATTCTCAGTATTAAACCTTCCTACTGTGATTCTATAGCTGCAGGACCTCAGACACCCGTCCGTTTCAGTCGGGAGACGGCGCTGCTGTGAATACGGCACGCCCCCGACGCAGCTGATTGGCTGAAAAGGCCTCACAGGCTCCGCTGGGTCACGCGACGCACGGGCTGACCCAGGAAGCCTGTGCAGCCTCCGCGTCATACAGATTGTTTGCAGGGAGCTAAAAGAGGCCAATTTAATAGCCATAGCTAACTAACAACAATTTGTGGAATTTAATGAGGCCCAAAGTCACTTAGATCACAATTCTTCCCAAATCTGATGTTTGCTTTATGCATTGAGTTCATATGATTGGCTGATTCGATATTTGCATTAATGAGCACGTGTACAGTACTAATAAAGTGGCCACTGTGCATATATATAATAGTTAATATTTTAGTATATTTCCAACTTTTGAAGGAAAGTCCCACAATTATGAGTAAAACCCTGTATTCCACACCTAACGTTGTCCCATGTTCTCTATTTCCTCCTGTTGTGTTCTCACAAATGCTACAAGAAAGAAAGTAGCTTGGAGCCACCGATCTAAAGTACGGTAAATATACCCACCTGGGCCCTCATTCAATTGCAATTTGGCCAATTGAATAGGGGTCTAAATAAGCACATAACATATTTTTTTAAAGAAGTTTTTAGTTAGCAAGCATCTATCCAAAATCAAGGTTTTTACTAACTAAAAACTTCTTCAAAAAAAAATATGCTATGTGCTTATTTAGACCCCTATTCAATTGGCCAAATCGCAATTGAATGAGGGCCCTGGAATTTATGCACATATTACATGTATGTATCACTAAAACTTACGTTACAAATGTACAGGATGGTGAACACAATACCTAATATTGCATAACTGTTATAATAATGTAAGTGTCCCTCTGACTATCTGACATGTTGGGAGGTATGAATATTGGAAAGGAGCCAGAAGTACAAATCTGAGGAGTTCAAACTTCCAGGAAGATTCCACCCCTGATTATCAGCCTTATTAAATTGCGATTCAGTAAATTTAATACGGGCTCTATTTAAGCACACAGCATATTTTTTTACAGAAGTTTTTAGTTAGTGAACTTCTATCCAAAAGCAAGTTCTTCACTAACTAAAAACTTCTATGAATAAAATATGCTATGTGCTTAAATAGAGGCTGTATATTATAACTAGGAACTTGCTCGTCAAAAATGACGGGATTAAAATTGTAAGTCTGGCAATGCTGTTTGACACACAATGTGAGGCTTTTGGTCCTCTGAGCACTTTCGGCCCTCATTGCGAGCCTTTCCTCTCGCCTACTGTACGGGCCACTCATTGCAGGGTTCGTTAACCTGCAAGTTTAGTGCTTGGGAAAGCCATGTGTCTCTTTCCAGCATCTCCCCCCTGTCCCTTCCCTGTGTCTTTCTCCTCTGTGCGTGTGGTGAATGTTTGGGTTGTGCGCACTGATTGCCGTTGGTTTTATTTTCAAAGTCCCGCGTGCCTGGTGTTGTTTGTGTAAGTGTTACTGTCTGCAATGTTGTGTATTTTGTAAGTTTTGCAAGCCTGGCATTGTTGAGCTTCCTTTTCATGCTGTTTCTGAAATTTTGCATTTTTTGTCCGCCATTTTTTTCCTTGCTTAGGCGATTTTCGAGTGACGAAAAGCGCCAAATATGGGTGTAATTCGCTTGCAACCTCACTCACAGGATTCCTGTGTCTACCCCTGTGCTGTGTGTGAGTGTGTTATAATTTTTTGTAAATTTTTGTTTTTGTGGGTTTTTAGAGTTTTGCGCTTGAACAGTGCTGCGCCGCTGGCGAGCCTCACTTTGCAAGGCTCGAATGTGTGACAGCGCCGCTGGCTGCAATGAGCGCCTTTAGGGCTCATTGCAGCCTAAGAGTTACTCGCATGAACAGTGCTGTGCCGCCATGATTGATGGCGCCGCTGGCTGCAATGAGTACCTCATTGCAGCCTAAGTGCTGGAAGGCTGCTTTACCTCGCTTTTCGAGGTTCGCATGCATTACCAACATCAGAAGGGTTCTGCACAGTGTTCTTGGTCCACAACTATATATGTGATGGGATGTATTTGTAGACTTTACCTCAAACTACATACACTATACATGTTATTAATATGGATATATGTGTAAACATTACCTTACTAAATATGTTATTATTATGGGATATATGTGCAAACATTACCTCAGAACAAATACATGATTTATCATAGTTTTTATGTACTAGTAACTTGCCTGTCATAAATGACGGTATTATAGAATATTATCTTGAATTGTCTGTGCTCTCTCTCTGTTCACTCTCTCTCTCTGTGCGCTTTGTCTTTGTGCGCTGCCAGCTCTGTACCCCTCCCTCTCTGAAACTCTCTCGGTGCACTTTCTCTCTGTGCTCTGTCTGTGTGCTCTCTCTCTCTGGGCGCTCTCTCGCTGTTTGTGTGCGCTCCCTCTGTCTGAGTGCGCTTTCGGCTCTGTACCTCTCTCTCTCTGTACCCCTCCCGGTCTCTCTGTGCTCTCTTTATTATTATTATTTATTTATGTGCATTTACTCGTAATTGAAGCCCGTAAGTCTTTGAAATCTAACCTCCATTTTTCAGTGACGTAATGATGACGATCTCTTTTGCCATTGACTCCGTCTAAACCCATAACCAAAGGTTTGACTAACTGATCATGCTCAAGGCCACACATGCTACGCGCGCATGAATGGTTTACGGGCTTGCGTCTACGGCCTGTTACTCGTGGCATGGTGGAATTTAATAGCTCTGCAATGCAGCCGAATTTCAAGAACGCAGCCTTTGTGAGCTTGCCGATGGCGCTACAGGCTTCGATTTTAATAGGACTGTATATATGTTATTATTATAGGAAATATATGCAAACATAACCTCCAAATACATACTCAAAACATGTAATTATTATGGGATATATTTGTAGACATAATCCCAGGACACATACACGTTACATTTTTTATGGGATATATGTGTAGACATTACCTCAGAACACATACAATATATATGTTACTATTATGGGATATATGTGTAGACATTACCTCAGAACACATACAATATATATGTTACATTTATGGGTTATATGTGTAGACATTACCTCAGAACACATACACTATATATGTTACTATTATGGGATATATGTGTAGACATTACCTCAGAACACATACACTATATATGTTATTATTATGGGATGTATGTGTAGACATTACCTCAGAACACATACACTATATATGTTACTTTTATGGGTTATATGTGTAGACATTACCTCAGAACACATACACTATATATGCTACTTTTATGGGATATATGTGTAGACATTACCTCAGAACACATACTCTACACATATTATTATTATTATGGGATATATGTGTAAACCTTACCTTTGAACACATACTCGATACATGTTATTATTATGGGATATATTTGTAGACATTACCTCAGTACACATACACTATATATGTTACTATTATGGGATATATGTGTAGACATTATCTCAGAACACATACACTATATATGTTATTATTATGGGATATATGTGTAGACATTATCTCAGAACACATACTCTACACATGTTATTATTATGGGATATATGTGTAAACGTTAACTCAGAACACATACACTATATATATGTTATTATTATGGGATGTATGTGTAGACATTACCTCAGTACACATACACTATATATGTTATTATTATGGGATGTATGTGTAGACATTACCTCAGTACACATACACTATATATGTTATTATTATGGGATATATGGGTAGACATTACCTCAGTACACATACACTATATATGTTATTATTATGGGATGTATGTGTGGACATTACCTCAGTACACATACACTATATATGTTATTATTATGGGATATATGGGTAGACATTACCTCAGTACACATACACTATATATGTTATTATTATGGGATGTATGTGTAGACATTACCTCAGTACACATACACTATATGTTATTATTATGGGATATATGGGTAGACATTACCTCAGTACACATACACTATATATGTTATTATTATGGGATGTATGTGTAGACATTACCTCAGTACACATACACTATATATGTTATTATTATGGGATATATGGGTAGACATTACCTCAGAACACATACTCTACACATATTATTATTATGGGATATATGGGTAGACATTACCTCAGTACACATACACTATATATGTTATTATTATGGGATATATGGGTAGACATTACCTCAGTACACATACACTATATATGTTATTATTATGGGATATATGGGTAAGACATTACCTCAGTACACATACACTATATATGTTATTATTATGGGATATATGGGTAGACATTACCTCAGTACACATACACTATATATGTTATTATAATGGGATGTATGTGTAGATATTACCTCAGTACACATACACTATATATGTTATTATTATGGGATGTATGTGTAGACATTACCTCAGAACACATACTCTACACTTATTATTATTATGGGATATATGGGTAGACATTACCTCAGTACACATACACTATATATGTTATTATTATGGGATATATGGGTAGACATTACCTCAGAACACATACTCTACACATATTATTATTATGGGATATATGGGTAGACATTACCTCAGAAAACATACACTATATATGTTATTATTATGGGATGTATGTGTAGACATTACCTCAGTACACATACACTATATATGTTACTATTATGGGATGTATGTGTAGACATTACCTCAGAACACATACACTATATATGTTATTATTATGGGATATATGGGTAGACATTACCTCAGTACACATACACTATATATGTTATTATTATGGGATATATGGGTAGACATTACCTCAGAACACATACACTATATATGTTATTATTATGGGATGTATGTGTAGACATTACCTCAGTACACATACACTATATATGTTATTATTATGGGATATATGGGTAGACATTACCTCAGTACACATACACTATATATGTTATTATTATGGGATATATGGGTAGACATTACCTCAGAACACATACTCTACACATATTGTTATTATGGGATATATGTGTAAACGTTACCTCAGAACACATACTCAATACATATTATTATTATTATTATTATGGGATAGCCACACATCCCATTGTACGGACAGGATGCAGCGTCGAAATAGACTAGATCCCAGAACACATACAGTATATATAATAGTTATTATTATTGGATGCATGATCTTACCTGAGAACATCTACAGTATTATTATTTTCCTTTATTTATAACGCGCCAACATATTCTGTACCACTATACAGGAGTTAAGTACAAGTAAAGAACAATTTCAAACAGTGCAACGGATGGAGGGCCTGTTATTGAGCTTTCAATCAGACATACATAGTGCTTTCCTTGAAGCACCTAGCAGGATTGAAAACTCACATATATAATAGTCATTATTATGGGATGTATGTGTAGATCTTACCTCAGATAACATACAGTATATAATGGTTCATATTTTGGGATGTATGTGTAGACATTACCTCACAATACATACGTTTATAATAATTATTTTAAGGGATGTTATAGTAGGCATTACCACAGAACACATACAGTATATATAATAGTTATTAATATGGGATGTATGTGTATTACCTCAGCACACACTGAGTATATTAAACAGGATCCTCTGCACATTCCCAGGTTGCCTTACTACCCAATACAGACTCATTCCAACCGTGTGGTGTCGCACTCACATCTCGCGCCGCTCTATGCTTCTCTCGCCTTGTATGCTCCCGTTTCCGGCCGCTCTGCTCAATGTTTCCTCTCAGCTTCCTGGATACGGTTGGCACAGGGGGAACCCGGAAGTGCGCTGCTGTCAGGGTCCCCGGTTGAATAACAGCGACGTGGGGCGAAACCAATAGAATGGAGTGTTGATAAATCTGGGGCTCTTGGGCCTTGACCTGAATGTATCCGTTTTACCGCTCTGAGGACTGAGTTGTACACAGAGACACGTCATCTGCAGCTTTAATAAGGATAAGGAGCAGACACACGTCACCTGCCAGCTGGGCAATGGGACTGGGGCAGTGATCTGTGACCAGGGGCAATAATATCATAATATATTCCGGGAGGAGCAATCATTACCTGACCCACAAGACAATGCCCCTCTAGGGCAGATTTATTTATTTTTTCTTATTCCTCAAGTGTCATCTAAGGACATTGCTTTGGACCAAATCTCATCTCACTGGTGACATCCCTCCTCCCCTAAGGGTCTATGTCCCCTTCACCTTTAACCAGGCACAGCCAATACTTATTTTATTATTCAAAAGTTACCCTTACCATAAATTATAATTATAAACTAAATCCCTATTCTATTTAAAAACATAACCTTTTGTCTAAATAGTTTTGTCACAAGGATTTCCTCTCTGTGTTGTTTTTTTTTCTCTAGGCATTATCAACTGAATTTTTTTTTTTTTACCAGCAAACCAAAGTTATTTTTTTTTTATATATATTTTTTTTATATTTTTTGTGGTCTTTACTGGATATTGAAATCATCAAACATGGCAGCTTCTAACTGGGGACTCATTATGAACATTGTTAATAGCATTGTTGGAGTTAGTGTTTTGACCATGCCATTCTGTTTCCAACAGGTGAGTTTGGATCCAATATTAAGATGTATTGTAAAACTTGACATTATTGTATAGAATTACTATACGGCACACAGTGTTGTTTCACATGTAAACATTTCATTTTTTGTATCATTCTTTGTATATCTGACAGTGAGGGTTAAGACATATTGATGTAGCAGGCATCACTCACATCTATATTTCTCTACTAAAGGGACCCAATCCACATCTGTATTCAAATAAATAGCATTTACTTTTGTCTTCTTAAAAAAAAACAACTGACTATATGTTTGTAAATGCATTAATTAGATGATAGGATGATATAAACATGAAGTTTATAGCCTTGTTTCTTTCTCTTTCTACAGTGTGGCATAGTCCTCGGCACTCTGCTGCTTATGTTGTGTTCCTGGATGACCCATCAGTCTTGTATGTTCTTGGTAAAATCCGCCAGTGTCAGCAAACGCAGGACATATGCAGGCCTTGGTGAGAACTCATACTGCATCAAAGAAACCTTTCTTTACAATGTGTTTATAAACCAATGTGTCCAGTGAATATGTGGTTACTAGCGACTTGCCCATCAAAAATAAAGGGGCAATAAAAATGTGTGGAAATGCAGTTTGTCACACAATGGGAGTGTACTGCGTACCTCAACTGCTCGGCTCGCTTCACGCTCATTGCACCCTAATTCCTGCATGTCGTCTCGCTTTGCATGGCGACGGCTTGCCTTGCTTCGCAAGGCTCGCAGTTGCGGCCCTATGGGCCGCCAACGGCGATCAGTGCATGCCTCAACTGCTCGCCTCGCTTTGCAAGGCTTGCAGTCCAATGAGCACCTTCGCATGTTGCATTGAGCGCCTTAGTCCTGCATGTCGCCTCATGAAAATGTATCAGGTGTCAAAGCATAATAAAGTGATTTAGATATTTAACTGCTTTGAGTGTCCTATCCCTGTCAGCCCATGCGCATTATTCATAAAGTAAGGGTAGTGTAAAATATGAGATGTTGTGGGGTTTTTTTGTAACAATTAATTAATAAATTAATATACATTACCTATTTGTAGTTAATATCCAGCAATCAATATCCTGAAGAGCTAACAATATGTTTTTGTTTATTTTTTTAAATGTACAGTGAGACTGTTTATTATCTGAGGAGAAAGTGTCAGCAATGTGCTAAGTGTGCAGTGTATATAGGCTGTGTGCACGAGGGCAAATAGTTTTGTTTAGGCTGGAGAACCTCCATTTCAAAAGCATAATGTGCAAGTTAGTGTTGGGAAAAGGTGGGGTTAGTCTATATCTTACACGGTTCGCGAGCATTTCCTGTCCTTCCTAATATGTATTTTTCTACCTTGTACGTCCCTGGAAAACTCGTACGCGGCTGGCAGTGTTTTGTGCGCTTCAGGGTCGTGTAGCCTCGTTTTCATTTTTTTGTCCGCCATTTTTTCTCTCGCTTAGCCAATTTTCGAGTGGCGAAACTCAGCATATTCGGTTTAAATTTGTGTGCAACCTCACTCCCAGACGTCCTGGCTGTCCCCCCGTGATGTGTGTGAGTTTTTTTATTTTGTGTTTTTTTCGTGTTCCGGATTTTTGGCAGCCCTGCGCTGCTTAGAACTATATATATGATAAAGTGCCATATACTATATTGCATAGGCTTATAGGGAGGCTGACGCCTGAAAACCACAACAATGTCAATCCGGGAATGATCAACACCTAAGTAGGGTTGTTCTGTACGCCTTGTAACAAACTCAAAGAGCAGCCTCTTTAAGCTTACTTGTGCCCTTCAAAAGGAGAAATATCCTGTAGTATATCAGTCTGGTCTCTCTTAAAAGAGTGATCCAGCCCAAAACGCCAAGCAGTTCTACCCTGAACCGGAAAAATAGCAAACCCCAGATGTACTTTTCTGCCTTAGTTGGGCCTTGTTAGTGAGATGTAGCTGGACTCCCTGTGGCACAGTGAGCAGGGAGACCAAGTCTGGAGCTGCCTATTACCCATAGGGTGACAAAAACCCCAAGGGCCATTTTCATAAGCAGCAAGAAAGTCTAAATAGCTCAATCTGAGAATAAACAATGCTTAATTATGGTTGTTCTATAAACCTGAATACCTACTAAGAGAGCAACACTTGTGCCTTTTACAGGGAGAAATATATCAGTCTAGTTTCACCTGTAGTATATCAGTCTAGTTTCACTGGAAATAGTGATTCAGCCCTGAAATACCAGGGGATTGGCTTCACTGAATTTAGAAGCCAAAGTGTTTGTCTTTGTTTGCTCAAACTGGAAATCCCCGAAGGAGAGAAATTTAAATTCAAGTCCCAAGACAGGTTTGTCTTTAAATAAAGCCAAGTCATTTTAAGTCATCAGCCTTCCTTTAAATAGAGTATGGTTAGATCTTGGATCAACCTTTATGGACATTTAAATGTAACCATGCTTTTGTAACTGAATTAATAAAAGTTTGCTTTTAAAATCTATTATATACCAGCTTGGAAAAGCTCCAATCTCCATCCAGTTTTACCAACTTGCAGAAGATTAGTTTGATCAATGTTTTCAGCAGCTGTCCGGGCCCATGTGATATTTGTTCCTTGACTGCCCTTGCCAGTTTACCAGTTAAAGATGTCCTGGCCTTGGGTAATAACAGGCAGTAGCTATTTGGATGTTGAGCAATGCTAGAGGTGTGGGAGTCCCCCAGCTGGTACTGTATCTTTCACTTGACCTCATGGCTATCGGAGCAGTTTTGTGCTAGCTGATTTTTATTTTCTTTCTCTGTTTGTTTTCCTATCACACTCTTACATGAAATCACTGACAATGTTGTGCACACTCCTGAATGTTTTCTACAACATCTGATAGTAGTCCGACTTTGACTGACAAAGAAAGCATTTTGTGATTTATAAGCTGAAATGAATTTAGCAAATCCCAGTTTGCATAGGAATCCCAGATAAGTATAATGAATCAGATGTTTTTAATTAAAGCAAAACTGATGGGAAAATGCATATTTTTAAGATGTTAGCATATTGTTTTGATTCCCCTTTGTGTTTATATACCAGTATAAACCTAGAATTATTATAATTTCATCTAATACTGTTAATCAAAATTGACCATGAAACAGGAATACATTTGTCACCATGCTGTGTCTCTATTGTTGCAATCAAAACACACGTGGTTAAAGCTGCAAAAGATACATGTAATTAAAATCCATGGACCTCACTGGTACATGAAACAGAAAGGGAATAACTGCTAAATTATTATATATATATATATATATATATATATATATATATATATATAACATATGTACACTATTCACAGAGAGGGAATACAGAGCAGAGAAGGTTGGGTCTGGTCAGTACTTGTACGTGAGACATAGGAATACCAGGGGCTGTATGCTATGGCCCTCTGGAGAAGGAACTGGCAACCCATCTCCAGTATCTCTGCCATGAAAATCAGCATGACATGCTTGATTGGGTATGTTTTTTTCAGTTGTTATCTAAGTTTATGTATGGGATCATGTATGAGGAGGAAGCGGATAATAAAACTATCTTTATCAGCCACAACTAATGAGAAGCTGGCCCAAGATTGGTCTGGAGACAGAGAATTGACTCTCTGTATGTAGATAAAAAATAATCAAAAAATGCAAGAAATACAATTTTATGAGTCGTGTGTTTCGGGATTTGTCAGGTCCTGGTTTACTCTCCGGACGGTGTGTAGATCTGTCTTGTATAAAAAGATCTTTTTGCAGATCCCTGTGTCCCTAGTTCCCTTTTATACATAAATTATCTTGGTGTGTATGTCCTTCGCTGCCATAGTCTCTTACATGATCTGCCCACTAGAGAGTCTCTTTTGGCTTTCTTCAAGCCATCTCAAAACCCTGTTATTTTATCTGCACTGCCATAGTAATTAAGCAAATTAATATTTGCTTTGCCAAATTCCTCTGATTAAACTATGACTTAGCTGCATAAAAAGATGATTTTTCTCTGGTCTTAAACATCTGCGTCTGTACACATCAGATCCTAACTCAAAACATGATTTAGATCCATTAACCACATCCCTGGCAAGAGTTCAATCACTCAGCTGATACTTGGTACTTATACAATCTACTTTTGACTTTAGCTGTATACTGATATATATAGATATTCTATTTCCATTTCTAGTGACGCAGTACAAGAGTGTTGAGGGGGCATTTCTCACACCAGAGATTGGCCTTCCAGCCGGTCCCATGATTTATCAGCTGCTCAGATGATTTCCTTCTTGTTATATTGAACAATTAGCATTGTATTCATTTCTATAAAGTGCTTGTTGTAAATGTCATTGCAGAATGATGTCAGTCTTAATGTTTACTCTCCCACAATTCCTTTATGCATTATCCTATTTCTCAATATTTTCTGCTTGTTTCTCCTTATACTACATGCTCTCAATCTTTTTGATCTAGTTAAATTACAATGCTAATGGGACTGCCTTTGAGATAATATTTTTAATAGGGGGATATTAATACAAATGATACCCTAAATGTTCATCTGCTTTTCTTACCATTTTAAATAGAATACATTTTAAGTGTAAATATGTCCATCAATAGTCTAGACTAATGTTAGTGCTATAGTTAAATTTGTTGGCTCTCCTCACCCCTCTGTTCCTAAGATCTCAAGGTCTGGCCCAAGTTCTTACTGGACCGAAATACCGCCCCACTCAATATGCTTGTTGTCCCAAGTGCCACCTACAACCCTATATACTAACCTGCTACTGCTAACCTCTAAATACTCATTGGATCCTGAGGCACGCTGTATCCGATGCACCTATTGTTAGTCTCCCCTATATAATATGCCCTGTACTTTAGACCCTTTGCTCTGTGCTGTTGCTGCCTGTATGCCATGTCCTGTGCCTCCAAATGTCATGATCTGTTTGACATGGTTTCCCCCTCCCAACGCCTGCATTGCCTGCCCCTGTATACTATGTCCTGTGCCCTAGAGCCATATGTGCATTATCCATGTGTCCCTGAGGCACACTTTAGATTTCCCTTCCCTGTAAGTTATCCCTGTGCTGCAGAATGCTGTTGCATTAGTAACTAATGTGTTAGTAAATCACCCTTTGCTGACTGTGCCACTTGCTCTATTTTACTGCAGCCTCATGGGGGACTATTGTACTTGCTCTGCTCTCCCCTGTGTAGCAATATTTGTACGTTCGTAGCAGTCTAAATACTGTGTAACCCCCTCCCTTTCCTTGGTACGGCTCCACATTCATTTTTATACATCATTTCATTATATCTTTCTGTTCTTTACAAACTGGGATAAAGGCTATTCATGAGCCAGCTGTAGAGGGTGGGGCACATACTGATACCAGCCAGTATTGAGAATAATAATATATGTATAATTATAGAGAGCTCAGAATAAACACAGAGCTGTACACAGAACAATTCTGACACTTTGGATTTGGCCCTAGGTCTTACAATCTCATTTTTGCTGTGTTTAGCATGGTAATTTAACCTGTTTTTGCTGTATCATATGCTGACAGTGAGTTTAACTACTGAGTAGTACTACCACTTTTTTTATAATTGTCTGTGGTATATGTGATGCTTTTCTGGCTATTAATACTTCTCTTATCAATTGTAAAATCAAAGCATGGACAATTGGGCATGCTGTAAGCATAAAATCATTTTTAGAGAAAATCTTAATTTGAATAGTGCATGGGAACAGTCATGACGGAGTAGGGTGAGCAGGGCTTGCTTGCATATTAATTTGTTACTGTCTCTTTCTGAGCATATGTATGGGATGTAAGATGCTCAAAGCTTACCTGAAACAAACCAACGATTCAATAAATCTCCCTCTCCACTCCTTCCTCTCCAAAAAAATTAAAAACAATATATAACATTGCGCCCCCTTGAGCTCTAACCCAGAAAGTAGTGTGCGAATTGCAAACATATTTGAATAAGGCACAACCAGTGTGCACTTAAAAAAAAATACTTTTAAACGCGTGGCAGGCACAGTGGTTGGAACTTTTTTGCCACCTGTTGTGTTTTTTGTTTTTATCATTTAAAAAATGTAATGGGTCGGACAAACCGCAACTGAAACCATTGATCAAACTGCAGTTGCTAATGATATATCTGTGGATCTTCTTAAGAGTTGATAAAAATGGATGGAGATATAAGCTTCTTGTAGATTGTCTGTTACACATTGTAAAAGTAAAAAAGTAAATCTGCACCAGTATCTTGGTTAGTGACAAGCTGTGTTTATCAAATGTGCATCCTGTCTGGGAATGGGAGACGGGTACATTTGCCCTGTTTGTGAAGGATAAATACACTCTGGCTGGAGAGGGCAGGTATGCAAGGCCTGTTTGTAGAGGTAGGGAGAAGAAAGGCTGACTGGAATTAAAATATTTTACTACTTGATGGGATTAGTAGGCTTATCTGGTGCGTGGGGTAATAAAGATACTTCTGAGTAGAGACAACCATGCCTGATCCACAAACCTTCTCTACTGCATGTTCCATGTTATTAGTTTTCATATGAGAATCCAGGCATGTTGTGCTGTTTGACAAGATCCCACATCTCTTCTTAGCAGACCCATACTGTCGCCTTTATTCATTTCAGTGTGAAAATAAGTTAGAATGTGGGCTTATGGGAAACCTGTCAGGAGACATTACATCAGCATTATATGTCTGCAAATATCAGGTTAATTAAGTTCACAAAGACCTCAGCCAACTCAAGGGAGATGACTGTGAACATGACTGCTAATTATAGCCCCCATTGGAGAGTTGTTCCTACTGTCACCCCAAGCCAGTAATGTACTAACACTTTCCCCTTTCCTTCCTGTTCTCATTAGCTTTCCACGCCTACGGAAAAGCTGGGAAAATGTTAGTAGAGACCAGGTAAGCACAGATAAAGTTCTCTCCCCCCTTTTGTTCTCCTCCGGATGGTGGTAATTTATTCCTGCAGCTGAGCCGAGTGTTGCTCTCACACGCCCGCGTGCCCCTTCCCAGTTCAATTCACACTGTTTTCCTAAACACCATTGTTAAGGCAAAACCTAGAAAGTGACGTTCACAGTCTGTGACATCATTCAGTGCCAGAAATAATGGTGTGACTTTGTGTTAAAGCCCATGCATTTAAACTGTTAATATGGGATGCACTGATTAACCCCTGCAGAGCAATAAAAACAAATGTTAATATTTCCCACCAGCCTGTTAACTATCCTGATAATTCAGATTATATTTCAGGACTTGACTTTTCAGGGAGCTTGACCCCCAAATATCTGTAATCATTCTACTATAGCTATATACATATAACACTTGTCTCCTAAAGCTGTCTTGTTGCTTCTTCAATAACCTTCCTGACTCCTATGCCTGATGTACATTTATTAACCAAAATTCTATTTTGATTTTTCTCTCTTTCGCTCCCATTCTCTTTTGCACTCTGTCGCTCTAGTGTCTTCTCATTCTTTCTTTTTTACGCTTTCTCTTGCTCTTCCTTCCTTTTTTCTTTCTTTCATAGTGCTCAATAATGTGCCAGGTGCAGCGTTATGAAACGCACATTCTGTATTTGCAACTGTCAGTCTTTTACAGAGACTTTGGGGCACTTTTTTTTATGCAAAAGAATGCTTTAAAATAAATATGAGAGGAGCACACCTGAAAACGCACATTGCTTAATAGTCTGTCCTGTGGCATGGTGCCCATTAAGGGTTGCAGTCTCTTGAGTTTACCATTGCAAAGAAGAAATCTCCTGAAGCATATCAGTTTGTACCTGTCCCTAAAGGTAGACTACACCCAAAATGCCAGTTATGTCTCCTCTGAACAGAGAACCAGTAATACCTAGACAAATATTTGTTTTGTTTTATGTTTTTTTTTTGTCAGTGAGAAGCTATTAATCTCCCTAGGCACAGTGAGCAAGGGACTTCCTCCATCCCTTAAAGAGACCCAAGGGAATTTGCATACAAAAAAAACACACAACACAAATGGACATTACTTACTTATTGTTGATTGTGTTGGATAACACCCACTCATGGTGCAGTCTTTCAGGTGTTTTTGCTCACTTACAGAACAGAAATTGCCTGAAGCAGATCATTAACCTGCAATTAAATTGACCCAGTGAAGGTTTCAAATATAGTAATATTTAAAATGATAGGTAATGACAAGTACTATAAGTCAAATTTTATTAACAAAAACAAAAAGCATTTTCATACAGTCAACTAACTTTAATATTTTAATTTTCTGACAAACCCAATAAAAAAGGTTCATATCTCTTCTTAATTAAAGATTGCAAGGGCTTTGGGTCCATTGACTTCAGTGCAAGCCAGCTGCAGAACAAAAGTCTGATATGACCAGTCTTTTGTGTTTTTCCACTTACTTTCATTATTTTAGTGTTCTTTTTAAAGTAATGCTGTTTTAAACACATAGTAGGATATTTGGGATTTTCATATTCATGTAGATATTTCACTTTTCTGAAAGTGACACTGGTAAAAGTTTACTGTTTGTTGACCATAAATCACAAGTCACTGTTTCTCTTGCTCTGTTACAGTATGATTGGCCTGATGCTCGGAACCTGCATTGCCTTCTACGTTGTGATTGGGGACCTAGGTTCTTCCTTTTTTGCCCGACTGCTTGGACTTCAGGTACAAGAAAGCACATCTGAATGACTAAACCACAAGCTGATAAGCCACATATAAGGGGAAAAACAGCAGTTTGTGAGTGGGTTTGTGGCACTGTACTATGTTCTGAAGGCTGTGTGAGATCAGAACACATGAGTCTAAGTAGTTTCCATGTAAAGTGAGCAAGAGGCACAAAGGTGATGCATTTTGAACTGCATTTGCATGTAATTTCCCATAATCTTTGGAGGCTGTAGTAATAATGTTCACGGAGTAATTCTTTGGAAAACGGGGACTCTGGACTTCTTGAAATATAAAATTGTACTGAGAATTGCCCACTTCTGCAAAGTCTTCTGCTGGCTTTTTATGGATAGGAAAAAAAAGCCAATCTTAGTGTCTCACAGTGATATATATATATATATATATATATATATATATATATATATATATATATATATATATATATATATATATATATATATATATATATATATATATATATATATATATAAAATATCATATAATTTAGTGTATGGTGAGCACTATAGAGAGAAAAGCTCTCCACCGTACAGAAAACTAATAATACATTAATAAGCCCATTTGCATGTCTAAAAGGTGGGGACATGCAAATGAGAATACAATGTACCTCACTATTTTAATCCAAAAATAGCAATTTTATACATTGCTCCCTTAAAGCATATGCCCGCTGTATTAAACCGCTTTTAAGCAAAGCACTAGGTTGGATTTTGGACACATAATCAGCTGATTAGTCAGCTCTCTGCTGACACAAGACATAACCCACATCCCTCTTACTCAGCATGGGATCCTCCTGCATGAAATTACTATTTTTTTTTTTTTTTTTTTTTTTCTTACCGTTTTTCTATCTGTTTAGTCTTTTGATTAACTTCACTCTCCCTAAATTCTTGGTGTTCAGTGACCTGGGGCAGGAATCTCAGACCATACTCTGTGTGTAGTCAGCAAGCATGAACAGCCAATTACCTGTAAATAAGGATCACGTTACTAGTGCAATCAGAAAAACCTTGAGTGCTAGAAGGATTAGTAGTGAGTTATATTTCTGACTCCTTTGGCATACAAAGGGTTAGTAGAGTACGCTTTATAAATAAACTCCATATCTCCATCTTAAAGCTTATTGTTGAAAGATATATTCAAATTCGCTAAATGTCTCCCAGTAACCAGGGAGTTGCTTACTCTTAAAATTGTACTGTCTTAAAATTCTTTGTGTATATGTAATGTGCCATGGGTCCTCACTAGCTGGCTTCTTAATTTAGTATACATTTTCAAACCCTATGTTTCTATGAAAGTCCAAACCTAAACAGATTATTTATGGTAAAATTATTGGATTTACCTTGTTTATCTGTAGATTCTGACGCAGGCACGCCTATTGACCAACTCTGCCTTCGAGAGATACCGAAGTCTATATTTATAGTGTTCTCTTTTAAAGAACTAGCCAATGTGCTTTGAAATGAAGATAGTGGTCAGACAATGTGCCTTTTATTTTTTTACTCAACTGATTAATTGAGAAAAAGTATTTAAAAAAAAAAATGTTTTTCAATTTGAATGTTAACTTTGCAGATGTTTGCATATCTGTTACTCTAGCACCTCCTACAAAGTGTCAGCAGTGTGGTAGAGGTGATTGTTCTGATAGGAGTTTTTATCTACAACTGCATGCTATAGAGGTAGTAATTTTAGCACATCCTTCTTGAAGCATCTACTCTCATCCTCTGGGCACCTAAAAGGAAATTGAGAAACATCTTTGCTAGAGCATTGATATTTTTTTCTTCAAATAAGGATTTTATTTCTAAACAGTAAATAATTAAAATATGCCCTGATGTATGAATATTCCAGTGGCCCTTCAAATACGCTTCAGAATGACAGATAATTTTTCATTGTCGGTGTGCCTTTTAATTGTCTTGACTGTGGATAGAGTTTTTTAAGCACAATGTCAGTGTTTACATATTTGCAGTATAAGTCTAATAGGTCATGGTCGCAGTGTATGACAAGGTATTTATTTTGCTCCATAGGTGAACGAAGGATTCCGCGTGTTCCTGCTCTTCACAGTCTCATTATGCATTGTCTTACCACTCAGCCTGCAGCGGAACATGATGGCCTCCATCCAGTCCTTCAGCGCAATGGCGCTCATCTTCTACTCTGTCTTCATGTTTGTAGTGAGTAGGGATATCGGACAAGAAACTGTGGGGAGGAGGGATGATATATTCAATCACTGGGCGTGGTTAATTAAATGACTTGTCACTAAATGTGTTGGCATTGAATTGAATATCTGAGTGTGAAGGAGATTTACCAGTATAGCAAGTGGAGAAAGAAACATTACGGCAGGAAACGCAACCACACAAAGCAAGGTCCTGCTATTAATTTCTCTCTTGCGCTCTACCAGTAATTTGTTAATCATTATGTTGCCAGAGAGGTCTGAAGTACATTGGAAGGCACTAGAGAGCAGTCCTCTGTGTTCTGTATATCTGTGATGGCAGATACAAATCAATGAGTACGTAAAAGATTGCTCATCGCTGTCTTACCAGAGCAGAGTGCACTTGTGGTACCCTAAAAATTGCTCAACTTTCTGTATGTACTTGGAAACCTAAGTAAACTGCTGGCCAAGACACTCGGGGAACGTTCTTTATGCTGCTGCTAGCTGAAATGACCAGGAAGGAAACGCATGTCAGGACTGTATAATGTCGGCATTAACAATGCTGTACCACAGGGCTCTCTTCCTGTGTATTGTTACTGGGCAGGCGGCTCATTATGACTGTGATCTGGAGAAATGGGAGCTGTGTGCTTCTTAAAAAACCACTGTGGTCCCATTGTTTATATGGTGTTTTGAATAACTCAACTTGATAATGTGTTTATTTTCTAAAACATTTGCCCAACATTTACATTTTGTCTTTTAATAGACAAAACATTTTTGCCGGTTTACAAGTATGTCTTCCAAAAAATATATTTTAAGTATAAAACTATGATGCTCCTTTTTTTAAAGAACTTTTAATTTATATGATCTACTTGCGCAACCTATTTGGATCCTTGACATAATATTCTAAATGTATGACATTGAACTAGTGAAATGTTTCACCCAATATACAATATAACATGCCACACAACCACATGGACCAAAAGGATATCTCTAGCAATACTGTTGTCACTTAATTTATGACTATTTGTAGTTTATTTGCTATATCCATAAGCTCTCCAGCCTCTGTCTTTGTCTCAGTGAGTGGAGTAATTTTTCATTTGGGCGTTATTAGAAATCACTAGTATTTTGACGTGGCAGGTTGCCTTTGTAGCACACCCGTTTGAAGAGCTGCATCAAGATTGCTTCTTCACTTTTCTATGATTGTGTAAAAAGTGCATACAATTCAATATGGAGGTGAGAGATTAATTTTTTAGGGATGATGCATACACAGTGTTTTATTGGACAAAGTAGAGTGAGATACCAAGATAATGTGTGCTGTGAAACAAGGGCATGTTTTCCACTCTAGAGAAAAGGATGTTTCTCATATCTTTAAGGCTGCACCCCCTGGACCACATGTTGTCCACAGCTTGTCCGATACATAAATGAACCAGTTTATTTAACTGTATTTTTAGGTATCTGCACAATGTAAAAAAAAAAATAAAACAAGTTATACATCTAGTTTTTGATGCATCTGCAGGACCCTGAAGGGATCCATCATACATTGATGGGAGTTGTATGTGAGGCTATTTTACATTTATGGAGGCTGTTTCTGTTCATGCAATATCCTGCTTTTGGGCCAGCTAGGGTGGAAGGGATGTGGTATCAATTTCAATCTTATCCAGTTATCAAACACCCTTCCCTCCACTAATAACCACAAACCAATCACCCAGCAAAGAACATAAGCTGTAGATTGTGGCTCCTGTGATGTAACACGTTCCTTGATTCCTATACTCCTAAACTTCAAAAATTCAGATTTACCCAAAACATTTTTAATGTCCACAGCTGCTGCAATTGTTAGTTTAGTACATATGTGATAAACATTGACCCCATGAATTCTTATTGTAACGGTAGACCAATAACATTTGCCTTTTTACTAGCTTCTGTAACCTATCAACTCTGTAGTGTTGGTCTTTTTATATTTAATATGCAGCTACCATGTTATGCCCTTGTGAGCACAAGACTCATTATGGCATGTTCTAAGCCAGTCTGTTTTACATGTATGTTGCTGTTTTCTTTTTACTTTCAGATAGTGCTGTCGTCTTTCAAACATGGCCTTTTCAGTGGGCAGTGGATGAACCATGTCAGTTATATCCGATGGGAGGGCATCTTCCGTTGTATCCCTATCTTTGGCATGTCTTTTGCCTGTCAGTCGTAAGTATCCACTTTGTAGGGCTTGGGGGGGGGGGGGGGGGTGATTTCATAGGAGCCAGACAGAGATATTCTAGGACCCTGGATGGAATGCTTTTATACAGATACATTATACTTTGTAAAAATATTTAGGAGCCAGATACATAAATTAAGTGCCATCTTCCACCATGCTGTTACAGTTGGGGCATCAGTTCTACAAAAAAACAAGGATTATTCTTACTAATATAGGCACATGCAAAAATTGTAAAGGCAATGCTCAAAATAAAATGTCGACTAGTCTCAAGCATCGCAAAGCAGATAGTTATATACATTCTATAGTATTTTACTGTAACGGATGGTTGCAACAGGATGGGTTAAACCAATTCATAAATGGTTCCTCCAAAACGGTTGACATTTATTCTTGCAGAGTGTTAATAAATGATGTATTTATGGGGTCACACAGCTGGCCAGTGTGTATGATGTGTTTTATCCCTGGGGTCACAAGTCCTGGGGTACATCGGAGCACACATTTAATTCCCTTCCGTGTGCTGTGTGATTTGGACCCTGGAATATATCCTGTTCTCTCAGCAGGGGCTGGGGTCCTGTGTGTGTCTCTCAGCACCTTCACTAAGTGCTCACTATCCTGAGAGTCCTGCTGACAACACTCACTCTCTAAATACTGTTTGTGAAAACGAAATTATGAGATAAATGTCTCCCTTTTGGCTGTTTCTTCTTTCTCTCTCTCTCTCTCTCTCTCTCTCTCTCTCTCTCTCTCTCTCTCTCTCTCTCTCTCTCTCTCTCTATTCTCCTCCCTACTTTCTCACTTCTTGTTTTTTCTTCTCATGTTTTCTCTCCATCTTTCTTTTTCTTTTCTCTTTTTCAGCACCCAATATATCGTTGCCCCCTCCCATTCCCTTTTGCTATATCTTTTTGCTGCCTCTCTTTTTCTCCCTTCTTTCTATCTCTCTCATTACCTCTCTTCTTCTTTCTTCTCGTGTCTCTTTTCATGTCTCTGTTCTAGCCTCGTCATTTTCTTTCTTCTCACCCTCCTTTTCTCTTAGCTCTATTATATTCTTTCAGCCCACTCGTTTTATCTTTTTATTATTGCTTTCTCTTTCTCTGTTCCCACCCTCTCATTTTTCTCTTCAGTCTCATCCCGCACAAAATGCTATTACCAACCGAAGATTGTTTTCCCTTTTATGACACTGTATTTTCCACCTTAATATAGTCTCTTAAGTGCATATTGTGAAATTAGTAAAGATATACTGCGAATAACATTCTATTTCCTATTGACAAACTGATAACATAAAGCATATTTGGTCACTCAGCAAATGCTCCCTGATCCCTAAGTGACTGTTTTTGCTGAGCTATAGAGCAGTGAATATTACAGATACTCAGCACTGCTGTTTTGTTTTTGTGAGGTTCTCCTCCCACTGGATGAGCGATCCTTTCATAGCCCGTTTTGCGTCCCCTGTCACCCTCCCTGGAACCTGTCAGCGCCCACCCCGGCCTCTCACATCCAAGAGCAGCTCATACATTTTCTAACACTTTGATAATGAAATGTTAACATTGCACGTTGGCTTTAATGGGCAGGAGGAGAGGAGGGGTTAAGGGGGTCCTTAAAATGAATGTAGTGTGAGGGACGGGTTTCAGCAGAATAAATCAGCAGGTAATGTAAAGAGAGGCAGGCCACTTTTAGATAAGTGGAGAGCTGAGGTGTCTCTTTTGCAACATGTTTCTTTTCTATCCAGCAGTGAAGCGGTTAATTATGACATGGGGTATTTTTAACTCCCTCATCTATTTTTAGACATACTTAAAGGATCACTGTAATGATATATTTACAGTTAAATTGTTAAAATCATGTTAGAATGCAAAAATATGAAGCCTTTTAATATTGAACTTTATATTAATTTGTTCTTTACTTTGGTTTTTAAGCTTCCTCAATCAGCTGATTTTTCTGTCCTTGTAAACGAATTAGATTTCCATTGGTCCTACTAGAATTGGCTGGTATTTTGATATGGCAGATTTCGTTTATAGCACACCCATGATTCAGCCACTGGTCCTTCACATTAAACCCTCACCTATTTTCTCATGCATTCCCTTGGTGTACTTTTAGTATGTAAGCTTGTGTACAGATGTTCATAGGATATTCAGTGCTTTGGTGGGCAACAAGAGGCCCAGGGGCCTTATGTGGTCCCAACTTTTTCTCTAGAGTACAAGAGCATGTCTGTCTTTCTTTCCACTGCAAGCAAATCGCGCTCACTCTACATCACTTAACATCATCATTATCTACAATTCTATTAGTAATCACCTCTGCCTCTCTCCCACAGTACATATATGCATCCCCCATCCTCGAAAATGGGCAGACAATGATTTTGAATATGTTTTATCATTAACCCTTCAACAAACGCTGTCAAAAACCTTCACAATTTAGTATGTTGACATAAAACCGGTGACCGGTAAAAGCACTGAGAAAAGAACTATAAAAATATGAATAAATAAGTCTCCTCCTACCTGTAGAAGATTATCAGCAGAATAAAATGTGTTGATTGTAGTGCAACATTATTGCATATAATTGATAATAAATTAAAGCCTCTTATTTTTGTTTTTAAACATTTTACCCAAGATCAGCAAATAAGAATATTTTAAATATGATATAATGATCCTTTAACCCTTTTCCTGTTTGAGACACTATAGATATCATTATGCAAAAGTCAGTATAAATTTACATAAGAATATGCATTTTTAATAACATAAAACTGATAAAGTACATGTGTTTTTAAATGCTATATTTCACACCTCCACTGTTTCTACCCCTGTTCCTGAAAGAGTTGGGATGCATAGTTTATTGTTACCCTCCTTATCCACAGCTGCGTCTAGAACAGGGGTATATTACAAGTGCCACATCTATGTACTGACACCTCATTTGAGTGTGCAAGACAAAACACACATGTGAATTATGCCATGTCTGATCTACAGCTCACACATTGACTTGTCCATGACCTCTTTGAACCTTTGCATTAAGATCTGATTTTCTTTGCTCTCACCCAGCCAAGTTCTGCCCACCTACGACAACCTGGACGAGCCCTCGGTTAAAATAATGAGTTCCATCTTCGCTGCTTCTTTAAATGTGGTCACCACTTTCTATGTGACGGTAAGAGTTTAGAGTTCAGGTGATAATGCGGGAATATATATAGCTAAGGGTTTTGCTTAACATTATGTTGTGAAGTGTATATTGAAGCTCTCAGCAAAGGAGAGATTTTGTTTAAAGGATTATTAAACTCCCACATGTTCTAAGGAACTTTGTTTCGACATAAACATTTTATACTTTATTGATACAGGAAAAGAATAAACATTGAGTGATTGTTAAAGGTATATAGAAGTTTCATGGATTATGACTGAATCTGATAGCGCAGATTCAGTAGTATATGAAAAACATTTTTTTATTTTTTTTTGCATGAAAAATTGCAAAATAAGCATTAATAAACTTGTGTGCATGTGTTAGATTAGAAAAAGTTAAAAACGGGGAAACTAGATATACCTAACTGTGTGAATTCTTCAACACCGCTAACATTTACAGTCATCTGGCAAACAGAGGAGTAAACAATTATCCCAGTAGTCACTTTAATTTGTTGTTGTTGTTGTTCATCGCCCCCCCCCCCCCCCCCCATTTTTAATGCATTACATTACATTATGACCTTTTCTTGTGCCTTTATACTTTTCACTGTCAGCTCTATTTCTGTATGAGTCATTCCAGTTTATAAACTTTTGCTGTTATAATAATTTGCAGGTGGGATTCTTCGGCTATGTAAGTTTTACCGAATCCATTGCTGGGAATGTACTGGTGAACTTCCCTTCAAACTTGGTGACTGAGATGCTTCGGGTGGGATTCATGATGTCGGTGGCGGTTGGTTTCCCAATGATGATTCTTCCCTGCAGACAGGCCCTGAACACCCTCCTGTTCGAGCAGCAGGTGAGCAAAGTGCTCAAGAAATCACTAGGATTTGGAAAGATGAAATCTCTTCCATTGAATAGTTAGAATTACTTGACCCCTATCCGGTATAACACATACCTTTTTTCTGTATCATGAATTTTTTGCAAAGCCACTAATTCAAACACACCTATTCAACAAAAATCTGAATACTCCTATAAACTCGGGCAACCAAAAGCAAAGATCATGTGGTCTGTCAGATGACGTCACAATCCCTTACTTACATAGGACTTTTATCAATCACTTTTTATACCAATATGCTGCTATAAAACTAGTCCCGTTTGTGCTCACCAAAAAGCAGTTGCATGTAATGAAGCTGTTTATTTTTATTTCTGTAACTGGCAAAAAAGGGGCATAATGCAGGCTGCGTTTATGTATATGTATAACTATAGGTAATAACAAGTACTTTATCAGTTGAATGTTATAGTAAATTATGCATTTTCAAACAATAAATGTAAACTGAAATTGTTCTTTTCTGTGATCCAACACTAGCCTTTGGATGTTATTTAATCATATAGGGTGTTTCCCTCTTTTAGTCCTTACGCCTCTGCATGCGTTGTTCTTAGTCGCAAGTAAACAATCCTGAACAAGTTGAGCACATTCAGAGCCTAGGCAGTAATGTGCAATTTCTAGCCATCATTTTTTCACTTTGGGGAAATTAATCTGTTTATCCTGGGTAACCAGACAGTAGGAATTTGGTATAATCTTAGGAGGTGATTGGAGCAAAAGCACCATGCACTTAGGATTTTAAGCAGGGTCCTTAATTTTTGCCCAGCGTTAACATTGTGTTTTTTAATTTTATGTTTTTTTCTTTTAAACTCAACCCTTGTATGGCGCTGCAGAATATGTTGGTGCTTTACAAATAGAAAAAATCTTATTACTATTATCTGATAAGACTTTCCTTTCATTTGCGCTGCTCGCAGTGCAATGAGCGCCTTTGGCGCTCATTACAGCCTAAGGGCTGCGCGGTCGATGGCAAGGCTTGCAAGTGCGTTGCCAACATTGTAAGTGTTCTGAACAGTCGCTAAGATCCACAGCTATATATGTGATAAAGTAAAGAGATACATATGTATATAATATTCCTAGTGAAATCCAGAAAATTTCTATGTTCTTTTAAGGGATCTTTATTCTTTGGTATTTATCTAGCAAGTTATACGTAAGACAATCCAAACATCTGCTATAAGTTCAGTCCTGTGACTGCTCTGTGTATGTTTCATTCTTTGTCACAGAATGGATGTTTGGCTTTGGCTGTCCAGATTGCTTCACCTGCTAAGGAGTCCATGTAAATTTGCTTCTTTAATTTGTATTTACCTGTTTTTTACTGTTACTTATCGACCTTTCCATATTTACAGCAAAAGGATGGTACCTTTACAGCTGGAGGGTACATGCCACCGTTGCGCTTCAAAGTCCTCACATTGGCTGTGGTTTTTGGCACTATGGTGGGTGGAATAATGATTCCAAATGGTAAGAAAATGTAAAAACTGTTCATTTGTAAATATATCATTGGAGAGACTGCTTGTTTGGAGTCATGTTCAAAGGGATAAGGTCATTATAAGTGGGAAAATGCAACAGCTATGTTTTTTAATTCTGTTTGGGGTAGTTGGTCAAAAGTAGAAAGGTAGAATTTGCACCCAGTGTCTGGTAAATGTATTTCCCTGCTCCTACAATTGGAAGTATTTTATAAATCTAATTTAGAACATTGGTTGTCCACTCTAGTCTATAACAGAGTTGTATGGATGTTTCTTCGTGGCTCACCAGATGTCAGTCAAGGGCAAGTATCACATAAAACTAAGTTTCTTTTATGTTAAAAAACACTCTTGGATTAACTATAAAGGGAAACATTATCAAAAATATGTCTAATTGTCCAGTTACTCGTCAATGTTTGTAGAGAGCAGAAGCTGCCGGTATTTGTCAGCTGATTGGATCAAAAGTTCAAGAGCCAGCTCCAGAGCCAATCAGACTGCCGTCTGAGTTGTAAGCTTTGATAGCTACATTAGTTTTTCTGCTCACATCACCTAATATACATAGGTTTTAGCAATAAAAGGCAAGCGCTTACACATTTATACATATACTGTATATGACCTTCTATAAGCGAACATTTTAAAAGAAGTGCAATTTGTGTTCCCTTTTATCATACTGATTGAGCCATCACAATTTGGGGATTCCCTATAATAACCCCATCATTCCTCAATTCATACTGCAGAACTAAATGTTATCTTTTTTTAAGAGCATGTCCTATGTTTTACAGATATGATTGTTTTGTGAAAAACTGATTGTATTTTGCTTTTCTCTTTCTTGGAATGTGCGCATCTGTCTGTTTTTGTTTTATTTGTTCTCACCTTTCGAGGGATAGGGGCTCCAAACTTGGACTCCTTGCTCACTTTGTCTTAGGGAGTTCAGCTACACCTGACTGACGAGGCCCAAGAAAGGCCGAAACGTACGTCTGGAGTTTTTATGTTTCCGCTGTTCAGGGTACAATTGCCTGGTATTTCAGGGCTGGATCATTCCTTTGAGTGAGACCAGACTGATATACTACTGGATATTTGTCCCTATGAAGGGCACAAGTGGCTAAAAGAGGTTGCTACCTACTTAGTTGTAGTCTGCTCTCAGAAAGAGCGTCTCTGACTTTATTTAGCTTTTCTCTCAGAGTGGCGTATCATGGCCATAGAACTAACCTATTAAGTTTGGTTCATTCTCTGATGAGCATCTCTGACTTAGTTGTTTTGTTTTCTTTCCCTTGTAAACTTCTTCCAGGTTTTTACTCCACAACTTACACTTTAGGAATAGAAAGATATTTTTAATTTAAATGTTTGCTTTACACTCACAAGTGTTGGAAATGTAAGGGCTACCACTAAACATGTGTACATATACACTAATGTTTTATACAATATGACCATTGATGCAGATAGGACCTAGAAGGTTAAAAGACCCCTGCAGCTGAAGAAAAAAGAAAATTGTTTGACAAATATGTACCAAACTAACAATTTCAGCAGCAGTGTAAATCAGGGGCATAAAACATTCTTTTTGAGGAAATCTGTATTTTTGAAGACTCTGTTTATGAGTACAGGAATCCATTTTGTGTTTGTTACATTACATCCTGAGCATTATCCACACTAATCCTGTAATTGTCATCTCTTTCAGTGGAAACTATCCTGGGTCTGACCGGAGCCACCATGGGCAGCCTGATCTGCTTCATTTGTCCAGCTTTAATATACAGGAAAATCCAGAAAAAGGGTCTGACATCACAGGTCAGTAACCACAGCTTTTCCATCCCTATTTCCCTCTCATTTCCTTTCTCTATGACCTTTCACAGTTCAAGGTCAAACTAGGATGTAGCGAAAGAGGTGCCATTAACCCTTTTCAGTACAGGAACAAATTATTGCAGAGCAGAGTAACAACATGCAGAGCAATGTGCTGCCCAAACTCCTGGAGACCTGTGGAGCCCAGATGTTACAGAAGGCCCAGCCAACGCCTTATAATTCTGCCAACGAGTTGTTAATTACAACAGGCAGGAAGCACTGGGCCTTGACTGGATAAGTTAAAAGGCTTGAGTGAGGAGGAGGGAGAGAGTATCCACGCAGGCAGTCGGAAGTTGAAAAGGGCAGATGACCAGGCTGTGAGGGGAAGGGAACCACTGGATATCTGTGTGATGCTTACTGTCCTGTCCTGAGCAGTCAGCTAGAAGTGAGGGACAGATATTTTCTGTATAGAAATAAAAAATGAATGTTCCTGTAAAGAACTTTGTAAAAACCAAAAGCATGTGGATGAGTTTTTTCTAATTTGCCTTAATGAACAAACTTACTAGCCATTTAAGAGACATGAATATCAGTGAGACTTACTTTTACTGACTAGAGATAGTTGTACCAGATGGGCCAGCTGTGCTTTGGTGAAGAGTGACATTACTCAGCATGGCCTGTGGTTGAACACTGTAGAGCCTCCCAATCTTTATGAATTATAATCCACCTTTTTAGGGCCGGCCTAGTAAGATTGTCCAAACTTGAGATATTTGAAGGCAAAAGGTTACAAAAAATGAGAAAATCTACACATGTACACCATGCATTTTCAGAGAAAAACAAATCTTCATTTTTGCAGAGTCTGCTAGTACATGGATGCTGCCATAGCAGTAATGATTGTTTTTTTCATGGCATTAAGAGGCAAACAGGGCCTGTCTTCTGTGTGCAGAAAGGGGGAAGATATCGAATGCTTAAAGCTTATCGGAACCAACTAATGAGTACACAAATCCTCCTTCCTACTTGTTACATTAACTCATTCATAGATAATAAAAATTACCCGAACATGTCTCCTCAGACTCTGAACCATCAAGAATTGGGGAAGATACAAACTTGCAATCCCTCCAGACTGCTAAAATGAAATATTCTCTAGTTTAGACAGTAGCTAATGTTGGTTAATGGCATACTTCACAAATATATAAAGTTTTCCCCAGATTACATTGGTCCTTTTTAATGTATTTTCCGAGGTGCTATTATACTATGGCGCTTTAGAAAGCATCTGTTGTTTTGCTGCATCTAGTTCTTCAGGATGAACATGCGTGCTTGCATCCTCTCTGCAGAACTATTTTAAGTACTAGGTAACTCCCTTTCTGTTTGGACACACTACTGATTGGTTTATACTGCAGCTTGGGCCAAGTAGAGTGTTGTGATCAGTAGTTTGGTAACATGGGACTCCCAGTGACCACAACTTGGGATGCTCAGAGGATCACTGTGTTGCTGTGACCTGAATTTCCCTCGTATAGGCTGGAACAGGGCAGAGGGAAAGATTACCGAATATTTGGAAATCTAGGTCAGGTCACAGTTACATAGCCCAGGCAGACACTGCTCAGAACCTCCAATACCTCACACAGACAAGGGACTGTCTTAGCTAAGTTCTCAGTGTTCGGTAGACTATGCGCTCGAAAAATTAGAAATCTTTAATAAAATTTCAAGAGAAAAGTGTCTTTGAGAATTTTTTTTTTATCTTTTTCCATCGCTATGGTATTTAGAGTTTGGGACCCATGATCCATATTGGAAAAATATCTCTAAAGGTACACTGTAAACTCCTATTTAAAGTTTGTTCTTTTGAAGTGGTATAAATGATAATCGGCAAAATATTTTAAAAAATTAAAAGCAAATCCGTCTTTACTATTGGGAAAAAACATTGACTACAAAAGGACAACTTATGCTTATATTTAAAATATATTATTTTAAAGAATTACACTTGAAAATATGAAAGAAACCTTTTAGATGCATTTATGCTGCTGTTGATCTCTACAATTTTGGTTAATAGTAATTGGCGTCCTGAAGTGAGAGGAGACTTTGCACAGAAAGTTCTATCTGCATAATAGGAGTGTAACATACTTACGTGCCAGAGCTTTCAGCAGCAGTAATGCAAAGCTTGTTAGTTTACATAAAAACATCCGCAACAAAATCAGCTGACAAAAGAAAATGGACACCTGTAGTAGAGAATAAAATAATAAGTTTCTTACTATTTATCAAGTTTAGTTATTTAAAAGACCATATGCAAACAAGAACATGTCTACACGCCTTTAGCTGCACAAACATAATAATGGAACCCCCCAGTGCAACATTTTATAGTTAAAGGATCACTGTAGTGCATTTACAATTAATTACTACTTATTGTAAGCTACATACTGTTTTAATAGTCTATGCCCAACAAACATATGAGTTTTAATACTTTTTTTCTTATTGTTGAATATGTCCGCTTTCCCCTCAAGCAGAACTGCTTACCTGTTCCTATCAAGGGGCGTAGCCATCTTTGTCTGGAAGCTGGACTGAAAAAAAAAAAAAGACTGACCATTCAGACTCTTCTTTAGACTGAGCATGCTCAGTAAAGGGGGGGGGGGGGCGAAGCTATGTTGGCTCATATACTGTCATTGGGCTGCGCCTATAAGGGATACAGGTTACAATTCAGCTGCTACCTCTCACACCCCCCAAAATCATGTTCTTTAGTTATTGAATTTATATAACGAAAGCTACAGATTCTTTACTTAAAGCATTGTTTTTTATTTGTTGCAATTGAAAGAGGGAATTTGATAATGTATATATGTTTGTGTTATTTCAAAAGATGCTCTCAAAGCATAAAAAAACTGATTGAAATGTGTAACTGATATGAGGGCTTGCCCCTGTCAGCCAATGAGCATTAACCTAGATATGAGTTATTGTCTGCTAGTATGAAACCTACAGAGAGATGCATGCTCTGTGCACTTCCTGTTCATTTCAATGAAGTTTAAACAGGTTTGATCTAATATTTTTCATGAAAAAAATTAACTTTGATATTTTTTTCAGCATACTATTTAAAAAGCATCAGGAAAAATGTGTTTCATGTGTCTTTAACATATCTGTCAAGCTCAAGTACCAGATATTTCCATTCAAAACTTTGAAATTTAGCACAATGATGCCTGGATGATGCATAACGTGATGCACTCTCTGCTTTCTCACAGTCTCTCCATAATAAATGATTGTTTAATGGATATTTCTATGTCTTTTTAAAGTGGGATAAGTCCATCTAAGGTTTAGTGGCAGCTATTTGTATAAATCGGGATGTATCATCAGGATGTGTGGGTCAGACAGGAAGCAGGGGGTAACTGGTGTTTCCTGATATGTGCGCTGCAGGGCCCATGAACACTTTCCTGCCTGTAGAGGAAGCTCTGATATAGCAGATTAACAAATATGTAATGGTTGTAAATAAATCAGAGGTATCCCCAGAGTGAGAGATCTGGAAAAGGCAGAAACGTAAGCACGGCCGCTACAGAAACACACCCAGAGATGGAGGAAAACCTGATCGTTTTTTTTATTTTTATTTATTAAAGTAACTCTGAAGTGTCATTTTTAGTATGCTCCTTTGAAAAACTTGATAATGTGCAAAACATGTTTCAACAGAATAAAATAAACACAGCCTTTATTTAGTAACAATTGTCTTCAATTTTGCTTTAATGATGACGATGTGTTGATTTATCCGGACCGTGGATTCGGATAAGTTCTCTACTCTGTTCTGGTGAAAAACTGTCATTGTAATCAGCTACTTGGCAGTAGAGCGTAAGAGTAAGTCTCCGTAGTATAACCTTCCCAGGCTATAGGCAGACTAGCAGTCTTAAATTTGAACCCCCATGACACAAATAGTCATTGAAGTAGAAGATTTGTGTTTCTACAAATATTCCTGTCTTGCGTACCTGCTTATGTTGTTTTATGTAATTTACAAGCATGTGAAGTTTATCAAATTACATTGATCATTTAACTGATTAGTAGTAAATCAGCATTAGAAGAAAGTCAAAGTAGTCTTTAAATCTTACATTTGGATTTCAGAGCCTCAGACTTCATCAGAAATGTATCTCTCCATCATTTCTCAGGTGGAAAGACTGCCATGATTGAAATCTATATGTTTCACTGCAAACAAATATTTCTATTAGATCAACTTCCTTGGCAGGCATAGTGGCCACTGCTGGAAAATCTTAGACTAGTCCGAACAAAATGTGATAGCTGCCTGGCCAGTTCCTCTCTTACCCCCAGAAGTGGCTTTGCTAGGCCTTGAAATGCTTGAAATTTCAAGTGTAAATTGTGCAAGTGACATTGATTTTCTTTCTTTTCCCTCAATTGTTGATTTTATTGCTAATCAGTTACCAAATAAACAAAAGAAGTGTTATTCTGGCAGCACTACAGTGGCCCTTAAGGCATTCAATTCTCAGGTTAGGGACATATGGAAAGATAAGTTGGTATTTAATAATGTGTCATAGGCTCCTTTTTTATAACCTGTGATTCTGGTTTCCTGCACAGTTTATGCTGGGAGTCGGCCTAATCATTCTGGTAATCAGCACCTACACTACTCTTATGGTCACGGAAGAGACCCCTGCACAGATCAAAGAGGCGCTGGAGAAGGAGGAGCTGATTCAGGGAAAAGTAAATCTGGACATGGAACCCGAACTGCCCAAAATATCAGGTGTTGTATCCATATCCGCCACTGCTGGAATCTATCATCCAATGTATCTGCAAGTAAACCCTTCACTTCAGTATGCATTGTACCTTATGTTTATGATTTGATGTCAGAGAAGTGACCATGATAGGTATGGTGCCACAATTACAATTTTGCAGGCAGAATTTTAAGCTTTATAGTTCTACTTAGTCTAGCTCAGCTTCAGTTCTGTTTTTCAGATTATTTCGATTTCCTGTTATTCTAATAAGGCCAGGGTTAGGGTGTTACAAAAAAGGAGGGGGGGGGGGGTCGCTCATAGAAACCTCACTTTATATCTCTCTTTTACACTTCTATTTTTCTTTTCTTTTTCTTCAAAAAATAACTATTTTTTGGCCGTATGTCTTACCTCTACTTTCTCGCTATCTACTTATCCACCACACTATACACATTTGTTCCTCATCTCCTCCCCTGACTTCCTTTTTCTCTCTATTCTGCTAACCCATAAACACTTTACACTTTTTCCCCTCCCTCTCCCTCCCTCCCTCTCCCTCCCTCCCTCCCTCTCCCTCCCCCTCCCTCCCTCCCTCTCCCTCTCCCTCCCCCTCCCTCCCTCCCTCTCCCTCCCTCCCCCTCCCTCCCTCTCCCTCCCTCCCTCTCCCTCCCTCTCCCTCCCTCCCTCTCCCTCCCTCTCCCTCCCTCTCCCTCCCTCTCCCTCCCTCTCCCTCCCTCTCCCTCTCTCTCCCTCTCCCTCCCTCCCTCTCCCTCCCTCTCCCTCCCTCCCTCTCCCTCCCTCTCTTCCCTCTACTCTCTCTCTCTCCCTCCCTCTACTCTCTCTCTCTCCCTCTCCTCTCTCTATCTCTCCCTCCCTCTCTCTATCTATCTCTCCCTCTCTCCCTCTCTCTATCTATCTCTCCCTCCCTCTCTCTATCTCTCCCTCTATCTCTCCCTCCCTCTCTCTATCTATCTCTCCCTCCCTCTCTCTATCTATCTCTCCCTCCCTCTCTCTATCTATCTCTCCCTCCCTCTCTCTATCTATCCCTCCCTCCCTCTATCTATCTCTCCCTCCCTCTCTCTATCTATCCCTCCCTCCCTCTATCTATCTCTCTCTATCTCTATCTATCTCTCTCTCTCTATCTCTCTCTTCTCTATCTCATCACCTCTATATACTGTCTTCTTTCTCTATCTTTTCTTTTTAGTATTCTGCCTCAACCCTTTTACACTTTATTTCACAGTTCCATTTGTCTTCTTTAGGACACAAAAACATGCTAGGATACAAGCTTGTTCATAGATAGATTCGGCTGCAGATAAGAACCATCAAATCTACCCAATCTATGTTGTGTTTGTTTTTTAAAGCTCCGGTGGATCAGTCCAAATTACTGTGCTAAAAAAGTTTTAACCTTAAATGACTCTGAAGTTCTATAATGCATTTAAAAGAAAATTGTTTAAGCTTAAGAACTTGCATTATAGTAGCATGAAAATAGCAACATAGCAAAGTATTTACTCTTCCTCTTGGCTGACGTGTTGGAAAACTTTAGATGAAGCCTTGTTGTGTTGCTATAAGTTCATTTGTTGTACGCTAGTCATTCAAAGCACTGCACATCATTTAACTATTTAGTTGACCCCTCTACCAGTGACGGGGCTAGCAAGTCCGTGCAAGAGAAGGAATACAGTTCCCACATGTGCAACTTTATCATATGTATTTTAATTCTCTATCTGTATGTGTGTAGTTTTGTGTAAAAAAAAAAAAAAAAAAAGTTACCATTTCATTTTTTTCTTGTTTTGATCTTCAAAACTATAGTTGAAAAATCCCTGGTGGATCTTGTTATTATACACGAGGGTCAGTCCAGTGAGGTATTGCTCTCTGGTGGCAGGCCCCACACACTGCATTCTCTCTGTGGGTGTGTGGGGTTCTGTCTCTGTTTATTTCTGGATATTTTTATACAAGGTCAGCAAGAAATCTTTAATCTGTGCTAGAGAGGGAGCTGGCTACAGGAATGCAAGGGAGTTGGAGGACCTTGCAGATGTGGCACAAGTATTTTCCGGGACGGGGCTTGATTATCCTCAAAACTTCTTTTTCTTACAGCTTGCTCACAAAGAAAAGCCACTTTTCTCACAAATTGATTGCTGCACCTCTTGATTGTGGAAAGTCTGCTACACCAGTTATCTTATTTGGCTCTATTTAGTTTGTCTACCGCCCAGTACATTTGGTAAATTTCCTGCTCTACACAGATAATATACTGCCATCTCTCAAGCCCTGAATACTACACCCTTGAACATTATTCCATATTCTGCTCCACTCCTTTAATCACCGTTAGATACCTTGAAAAGTGTTGGAAATTAAATAAAGGCAGCATAGAGGAGTAAGAGATGAACTGAAACAACTGAACTGAAATTAGTTGGAGGGAAAATACAATGGGAGAATTAATGAAAAGAATATAGATTGAGGAGGGTATGTGTGGAGTTTATGGCAAGTGAACTAATATTGTATCTGGGGGGGAAATAGAATTTGATAGAGTGAAATATGATGAGAAAGTTATAGACAGGTTGAATGTGTACATCGGATGGTATTGATATATAAACCTTTTGTAGTACAATCCTATTCATAGTAAATTTGACTTTTATAACAAAAAATTGATTTGGCTGGAATGTATACAGTATGATCAGGACCCTCAGATGCAGGCACATGCCGTTTTTTTTTCTTTTTTTTAGGAACTTTGAAAACTGGGATTAATGTGAGGAGCTCCTCAAATTACTAGTAAAATGGCTCTTCTTTTTATTGCAAATTTAATATTTGAAATAAAAATAAGTCATATATATATTTTAAGGGGCTTTTTCAAATGGTATGCAAAAGTAATGGCTCGTGGTAAAAACACACCATTAATAGAACATTAAGGATAGCGTCAATAATAAAAAAACAGGAAAAGATCCCTTTTATAGGGCACACCTCAATTAATCTGAATACATAAAAATTTAGCTATATTTACATAAAAAAGTTAAAACATAAATGCTAAACTATGACCATAATATATATAGCAATCCGTCTTATGCACTATGGGCCTCATTCTATTAACGGCCGTAGGAGATGCGGGGCCGCAAGGACCGGCCGCAAGCTATTCTGCTATTCTATTCCCTTACGGCCGGGGATTCCTGCAGGCTTGCGGCCGGCGCCTTGCTATCCCTTGCGGCCGGCGCCTTGCTATCCCTTGCGGCCGCTCGCGCCGGAGGAAAGCCTTTGATCTTAAACGGCCGCAAGAGTTTCGGCCGCAAGAAAGCCCCAGTTGCTATTCAATTGCTCCGGGAACCCTCTCTGCAAGGCTAAAAACGAGCCGCAGCTTACTTGCAGGAAAGAGGTCTCGCTAGCACCAATTAAGCACATTATAAAGCCCAAATAAAGCCATCCTGCACTCTTATGAGACTATAAAGTGATTGTAGGTGTTAGCATTAATAGCACAACATTCCCCTATACTCAAATCCGTAAATATATTTTATTTTAATTTATGTCACATATCCATGTAAAAAGTCCCGAGGGCTTGGAGCACCTCAGACCCGCCCACGCTGCGGCCGGAAAATAAACAGTTAATGTAAACTCGGATTTGGGCTGATGTGCAAGCTTGAGAGGGGGTTGCTATAAATCCTCATGTCCCCCATTATGATCCCTAGCATTTACAGAGCTGTACAGTGCCGTCTTGAATTTATTTTTGCATTTAAAGATTTCTGAGCTTACGGCCGGTTGCAAGATATACGGCCAGCCGTAAGGGGGGATCCTTGCGGGGCCGTTTAATAGAATTGCGAGGTAACGGAACCCCCGCAAGGAATTGCAGCTGTTTTACGGCCGATAATAGAATGAGGCCCTATGTATATATAATATAACATAATCCTTTATTTATATTACTTTACTGATGAATTTTCACTCAATTATAATTTAAATCTGACTGCTGATTAAATATTGTAGAACCCATATTTCCTATCATTTTGGTTCATATGTTATAGGTCCTCTGATTTCATGATCCTATTCGGTTACAGACTCTATTATGGTTTTAGGTATATTTGCATTAAAACTTCCGTTTTAATCTTTTAAGTTTGAGGTTTGCCCTATAAAGGGATCTTTTTTCCTATTTTTTGCTCTTTCAGCATCTGAGAAGGGATTAATCCTTAACCAGCAATATCTAACACTTGAGTGTGTAAGAAGTATCAATCCACTGAAAAACAGTTTGAAGCAACTTTAGCTACATAATAAATTCTTGAAAAGTATCAACTTTATTTAGTATTTTCGGAAGTTCCTGATCAGTGTTTTATAATGCTTACAAATGTGACACATCTGTAAATATCATTGATCCGCTATTGCTTGTGTGTGGTGAGATTGGGCCTGTACACTAAATATAGGTTTCCTTCAACTTATATTGTCCCTAGAACAGCTGAGCAGATTTTTGGACAGTTCCTGCCTCATCTTCACCCTCTGTGTTTTAGGGCCGGTGCTTCTGATCTTGCTTCAGCAGCTGCTTCCTGACATTGTAACAGAGACAGCGAGGGGCAGGGGTCAGTGCAATCACCTAGACAGGCTCAGATAACCCCTGACCAAGGTGTGCATTTGTGTCCTGTTTACTGACCTCCTCAACCTTGAGCTTTTAATAAGATCTAATATGTTTATTTGCAGAATACTTATCTACATCCCACAGTTCTAATCCGCAAAAGGGACACTGAAAAGTCATATTTGTACTATGCATTTTTGAGGAATGTGGCTGGATAATGGACAACATATGTTCTCTTACAAGTTTGTGGCCCGTAGCAGTAGGGGTTAAATTAAATGGCAATTTATAGTAGATTACAGTGCTGTTGATGTCTCATGTGGAAGTTCCCAGACCTAAACAGTGTCTGTTAAAATTCAAGATTTAAAAGATTGCTGCTGCTAATATTGTAAATTTGATACAGTGGAAGCAAAGTGCTGAGTATTTATATCCTATCTCATAGGCTAGGCACCAATCTGTATGTGCAGCTTAATGTGTGTGCGTGCATGTATATACAACAAAGCATATACTGTAGCTCTGTACAGTTGATGCGTGATCTGTATCACAAACACAAAGCTGACATAATTAGGCACATTGGCATACATAGCATTTGTTGTAGCATACCAATCTAAGAGAAAGAGAGCAGGTCTACTTCCTGGTGATCTGATCATAGTACTGAAGGAGGTCACTGCATCAGGGAGAAGAATGATTCATCCAGGGAAACTGATCTCATTGGCAAGTTTGTACTTACAGGTACTACATAGCACATTTCTCTGGATGAATGGATTTTAAGAGGATGTTTAAAGCTATAGTACCTGGAGTAGGATCTGAGTAAGGAGAGGAATATTGGCAGATTTGGAAAAAGTTTTGTAAATTGGCATAGCAGAATTAAAGGTGAAATATGTTTTCTGAGCAATAATAATAATCATAATAATATTCATAACAATCATAATATTATTCTTTATTGATAAAGTATCAACATGTAACAGTACAATAAAACAAAAGGAGAAGAGGCCCCTGCTCCAGAGCGATTACTTTCTAAAATTGGCAGAGTATTTGGACACAAGTTATGAGATGTTGGGTGATGCGGGTCAAAAGGTCTTTGTTGGTATGGATCTATACTTTGAATGGATGAGGTGATTGGTAATTTTAAAATACCAAATTAATCAATGGCTACAACAATAATGGATTAAAATGTGTGAATTATAATTTCATGGTGTATCTGTCGGAAGAAAGCACAGATGGACATGAACAGAACAAAATGCCATTTTTGTTTTAGACTCAAGTGTAACTCTGTCAGTGGGATATGGATGCTGGTGTGTGAGATGTGTTGCAGTCATTGAGATATTTTAAATGTTAGGGTTTGTAATAGAATTGGGAGATTCGTTATAGCGACAGTGATTTTTAGATGGTGGACTTGGTGGGCTAAGCATTTTTAAGACATGAGTCGCCAGATAAGAATGGATCTAGAGAAATTAGATGATTATGTATCTCATCCGCTGAGAGATTATATTGAGGAAATATATATTTATATTTTTAAGTAGACACTCCAGTAGGTTAGATACAAAGAGAGATGGTAAATAGCGTGAAGCTGATCCTAGAGTTAGTTACTATGTGATTATATTTTATGAATTTGGTGTGTGATTTTATGTTAATGTTATACTATATGTAGACAACACAAACTCCTACTTTGCTATGTCACCAAACAGTTTGTGGGTTTTCATATGTGCTATTGATAGCCACCTGCTGCCCACTGCTGGCCATGTTATTACTTGCGATCTGTGCAAAGAACCCTGCTGTGTCTCAGAGAAGCATACATGAGAAGGCACCCTCTGATAATCTAACCAGCACTGGCCTTGTATGACCTTGTACTTTCTAAACTATTGTTCTCCAATCTCAGCCCAGAAACCCATAATTGAACAGCCAGCTGATGAACTTGACAAACCTAAGCTGCCACTGAAGAAGTCGGAATTAGAGCAACCACAGATTAAGGGACCCATTGATGTTTTACAGAAGGATGAGGGGAAAAGGAAACAGGAGGAGGCGCAGCTGGACAGGCCGGACCAAGGTATCTGGGTTTTGGAATGTCTTGGGGTAATAATATATCATGATAGATAATTTTTTATGTGTTTGTGTGCTGTTATTTCTTAAATTAATATGAATAATGTTACATGTAGAATAAGATGTTGGTAGTCTAAAAGAAAGTTTTGGACTACAGTGGCCCTCAGCAAATCTTATCTATCTCCATATGTCTTGTTCTTAGCATGTGTTTGGCCTGATAGTGTGTGCCTGTAGCATTCCTCTTTGCAGATGGAACATCTGTAGAGCAGCTTCTTGTCCCCTTTTCAGTTCTGATAGGCAATATACTACAGATATATGCAGTGTAGTTTTCTTGGGGTCATGCCAGGTCGATAATTCAGTACCTCCAAACCCAGACTCTGTATCTGACAAGACAGACAACCATTTATATATATATATATGTCCCTTTATGGGTCTATCTAGCATATTCTCTATCAATATGTATATATTCATATTTCACCAATCAGGGGTTGCGATGCCCATGGGTGAGGCTCACAGACATGAGCCTCCTGTGCCACAAGACGATTTGGCTGTAGATGAAGGGAAGGACAGAGAGGAGTCTGAAGAAAAGAAGCCTCCTGAGGCTGATCCTGCATTGAAGGGCAAGCTAGGAGGAGAAGCGGAAGCCAAAGCAGAGGAGAATCTGCTTCCAAATAAGGATGTAGAGGAGCAGGCCCCACAGCAACCACCCCAGGAGGAGGGAGATTCCAATCTGAAGGAGAAGGACCCCATAAAAGAACAGGAGGGGCAACCGCCCTACAAGGACCTTGAGGTTGAAGTCAAAGATCAACAACCTGTTGTAGAGCCCAAAAAGAACATAGAGGTTGCAGGAGACCGTGAGAACCAACCTGTGAAAGTTCCTGAGAACCTGCCTGTAGAGGGTAAGTGGCAGAATTGCTTTAATAGCAGAATATTCTCCAACTCACTCCATCATGACTGCACTTATTCTCATCTTATTCCTATCTTACAATCTTGTAAAAGTAAGTGGCTTGTATAATATATATATATATATATATATATATATATATATATATATATATATATATATATATATATATATATATATAGTAAATAAATAGTACATCTGTGTCCACCTTTGAATGTCTAAAACAAGATTAAAAAAAAAAAATAGCTTCAAGCTCAGAATTCCGAGAAAAAGTTATTACACTGCATTCTGGGAAGCAAAGCTGGGACATGCAAATGTGCCCACAAATGCATCTCTCTTCATTCCATAGTCATTATATATATATATATATATATATATATATATATATATATATATATATATATATATATATATATATATATATATATATATATATATATATATATATATATATTATTATTATTATTATTATCGTTTATTTATAACGCGCCAACATATTCCGTAGCGCTGTACATAAGATAAGTTCAAGACAAAGATACATACAAGTTAACACATAGTAAAACAAGGAGGGCCCTGTCTTTGAGTTTATATATATAAAAATATATATATATAAAAATAAACGTATATACTCGAGTATAAGCCGTCCCGAGGATAAGTCGAGGCACCTATTTTACCACAAAATACTGGGTAAAATGAGTGACTCTAGTATAAGCCGAGGGAGGGAAATGTGCTGCCCCCTGTGTCCCCCCTCTCTCTCCCGTGTTTCTTTTCCCCTCCCCCTTCCCTGTGTCTCTCTTTCACCCTTCTCAACCCCCCCTCCTCATTCTCAACCCCCCCTCCTCATTCTCAACCCCCCCTCCTCATTCTCAACCCCCCCTCCTCATTCTCAACCCCCCCTCCTCATTCTCAACCCCCCCTCCTCATTCTCAACCCCCCCTCCTCATTCTCAACCCCCCCTCCTCATCCTCCCTCCTCAACCCCCTCATCACCCCCCCTCAACCTCAAACCCTCAACCCCAACCTCCCTCCTCAACCCCAACCTCCCTCCTCAACCCCAACCTCCCTCCTCACCCCCCCCCATCCTCAACCCCCTCCTCACCCCCCCCCCCCTTCCTGCTAATGACGCAGAGCGCATGTGATGTCACATGCGCGCCAGTGTCAAGACGGAGCAGAGGCCGGAGAAGAAGCAGGTAAGTGAGGAGGAGGTAATTAGAGGGGAGACAGTGAGGAGGGGGGTAGATGAGGAGGAGGGGGGAGGGAAAGAGACACGAGGGGGGGGGGGGGGGGGGTTAGAGAGACACTAGGGAGAGTGACTCGAGTATAAGCCGAGGGGGCCCTTTTTAGCCTTAGAAAAAAAAAGGGCTGAAAACTTAAAAGCTTATACTCGAGTATATACGGTATATATATATATATTTATATATATAATGTGTAGAGTAGTTTTAAATTCAGAATTATTTAGTTGAACAGTGTAAAAAATCCAGTATGATAAACAGTCACTCTCTTCAGGTGAAAAGAAAGAGCCAGCCGCCGTTGTTCCAGAGGGGCCAAATGCTGACCAGAAGCCAGAGGACACTCAAGATGGTAAGTACATAACTTTATGTTGGCTTGGCCAGGCAACATAACAACTGGGTTGTCGAAGGCAGATGATAAAGATTTAGCCGATCTACTCGTATTCACAAGATTTACTCTGTATAGTCAAATACATATCCTAAGATTAATGTATGCCACCCAAGCTCAACATCAGATTTTAATCTAAGCTCCCTCCTGTTACTGTCTATGTGCAGTGGACTTGTTGTTTCTGCTGTGACAACCTTTTATAATGCTGCATTGTAAAATGATCACAGCACACGTAGCTAGGGTTGCTTTGGAGCAAATTCTCATAATAGACTATTTTTTTATATTATTTAAAATGGCAATGGAGCAAGCAACCTAACAAAGGATTGCAAAACACTCTGAAAATCTGTTTACTTCAAAGCTATTGTGTGTAAAGTAGAAATGGATATTTTATGACCATTTGTCCTCTTGGCTACAACTACTATGTTCTATCTGCAATACTTTGTTATGCATATGCTAGACACCCTTGGCTTTTCTTTCCGTATTTGTCCTACCAATTATGCTGGAAGTTTGTTCCACTTCTTATCTGCAACCCTTTAGGTAAAAAAAAATATTGTAAATTAGAATAACTGATTTACAACAATTACTTGGAATCCCACAATATAAAAGATTAGAACAAGACAAAACAATACTCAGCCTCTTGCACTTTTCTTCTGTTGCAGCAAGAACTTCTTTTGATCCCCTACTTTATTATTGAGAATTTGGCATTTAGTGTTTTGAATTGCTTCTGAATTCCCTTACAGTATTACCTGCACCATCACTGCTGGAAAGTCGGTCTCTTAAAATCTACCACTATTTGTGACACATTGCAATATTATATTCATAAATACATCTTCCTGCAGTATTTGGCTATTCGAATGTACAGGTCAGATGTTGCATTTTAATGTTTGCAATGTTTTTTGAACAGCAGAAGGATTTTAGACCAGACACTCACAGTATATACCTCACCAATAGATCTGTATGTGTTTGGGAATTGTGACTATCTCCTTGTGTTTCTTTTTCTTGCACCTTTTCCATGGATCCTCACAGCTGAGTTTAGAAGGCTTGCAGAAAGTAAGCACATCTGTGTTACCCCCAACGCATGCTTAGCTCTAGCTTTGTGAAATGTATGTTGTCCCTTATCCATAAGGCTTATATACAACTCTGGAACACAATTCTAAAAGTAGTGTGTGTGTGTGTACCTTATACTGTCTATGTGTGGAAATGTTTTCTAACATACAATAACTACTAAAATGTTTTTTAATCTTTGAAGTTTAGATTCTGCTTTATTTAGAGGATTAGATTTAGGATTGATTGATTACTTTAGATCAGTGATTCTCAATAGCTGGTATGTGAGAATGATCAGCTTGTTTGCAAGGGATACAGAAGAGTAAGAGGGAGTAAAGAGTGAATTGATGAGTGTAGGGCACTGAGGGTAATGTGAAGATTATTATTATTATTGCTTATTTATAACGCGCCAACATATTCCATAACTCTGTACATAAGATAAGTTCAAGACAAAGATGCATATAAATTAAACATAGCAAAGCAAGGAGGGCCCTGTCTTTGTGCCTCAAATCTATAGTGTCTATAGTGTTTTCCCCAAAGCACCTTGTGGGATTGAAACTCGCAGACTTACAACCTAAAGGTATTGTGTGCAGAAAAGGAGGGAGAGAGAGGTGAGAGTGTGGAAGGTGATATGCTTCTTTAAAGAGATGTGTTTTTAGAGAGGTTTTGAGGCAGGAGAATAATCTAGAGGAGCGAGGCAAGGAGTTCCAGAGAACAGGACTTTTCTCGTGCTGCCCCTAAAGGCGAGAGTGAGAGGAGGTGACGAGTTGTAGAAAGAAAAAGGTCATTAGCAGAACGAAGAGGGCAGTTGGGGGAGTATTTGGAGATGAGACCAGAAATGTATGGGGTGCGCTATTGTTGAGGGCTTTGAAAGTTAGGGTCATGATTTAAAATTGTATTCTGTAGGCTAAGGGAAGCCAGTGGAGTGATTGACAGAGAAGTGATATTAGTGAAGTGAAGACGTATTGTTTGGCGAGGTTGAGCACAGAGGAGTAGGGGTGTAACATAATTTGTAGTGGAGGAAATCTGCAGAGTTGCGTGATTTCTCCCAGAGCCGTTCAGCAGTGCGGGAGCACTTCTGGATGTATCGTGTTTGTGTCATGTGCCAAGGTTGTGGAAGGGAGTATGGCGTCTTCGTGTGGTTATGGGAGCGAGTGTATCAAGGGTGGAAGAGCGAGTAGAGTTGTAGAGTGAGGTGTCAGGGCAGTTGAGGTCGGTGATGGGGCTGAGAAGGTGTTGGATATTAGTGGAGAGCTGGGCAGGGTCAAGTGCTAGCAAGTTTCTGTGGGTGATTGTGGGCGTGGGTTGAAGGGTTGTGGGAGGAAGAAGAGGTGAGGTTGAAGGTAAGTAAGTGATGGTCAGATAGAGGGAGTGGGTGGATGACTGGGTTGGAGGTTGTGCTGAGATTGGTGAAGATGATGTCTAGAGAGTGTCCAGCATGATGAGCTGAAGAATCTGTAAGTGTTGAGAGGCCACAGGAAGCGGTGAGTGGAAGCAGTATGGCTGCAGCTGGGTAGATAGGAGTGTCAATGGGAATATTAAAATCTCCAAGTACCAGTGAAGGAACGTTAGAGGAGAGAAAGTGATGGAGCCAGGCAGAAAAGTGATCAAAAAATTGAGAGGTGGGTGCCTGGGGGGCAATAGATCACGGCAACACGTAGAGAGATAGGTGAGAAGAGGTGGATAGTTTGAACTTCAAAGGATGAGAATTGGCGCGATGCGACAGGGGGTAAGAGGTGAAAAGTATAGCGAGTGGAAAGCAAAATACCCCCACCACCACCTTGTTTGTTCCCAGGTCTAGGTGTGTGGCTGAGGTGAAAGCCACCATAAGAGAGTGCAGCAGGGGAGTCCGTGTCTGAGGTAGAGAGCCAGGTTTCCGTGAGAGCCAGTAGATTGAGGGAGTTGGAAATGAATAAGTCGTGAGTGAAAGTTTAGTTTATTGCAGATAGACCATGCGTTCCAGAGGGCACAGGAGAAAGGTAGATAGAAGGTTTGTGACAAGTGATGGTTTTCAGATTTTGGTTGTTACAGGTATTTGCTGGCCCTAAACCAGAGCGTGGCTGACAGCAAGTGGAGATGAGTGAGGGGCCTGGGTTAGGGGAAATATCTTCTGGAGCCAGGAGAAGGAGGAGTTAAAGGGAGGGGATGAGATTATGAATGGAGGAGGGAGAGGTGCTCATGGTAGCAGAGAAGAGGAGAGCAAGGAAGGTGAGATGGTAATATGGTTGGAGACGTGATATGGAGATGCTGCAAAGGAAAGTCTGAGAGAGAGGCAGTAGGTTATAAGAAAGAGGAACGAGTGAGAGCATTGTGACGGTGTGTAAGCTCAAGAGAAAGATAGGATTATTGTGGGGGTAAGAATTATTATCCTAAAATATAAAAGTTGTAGTGATATAGATTCAGGAGCATGGGAAAAGCGTGTGATAAGGTTAATCAGAATGACGGTGGTGGGTGAGTATCGAAGAGACTTTATTAATTAGTTTTTAGCAGATGATGTTAACTGAGCAGGTGCAAGTCATGTGAGTATATCTAAAAATTAGGTATTGCAAGGGTTGGTGGGATGGTTGAGAGATCAGGGGAGGAATATTGGGAGGTAAGGAATGTAAAAGAGGTCATGTGTGGGTCAAGGAACAATTAGGTGGAGTGAAAAAGAGGCTGGGAATGAGGAGGTGGAAGAAGTGGAAGTGGTTGTGCATGTAAGCAAGATGGTAGAGGTGATGAGATATATGTGTGAAGACGAGATAGTAGGGATAGGGAGATAAGATACAGGAAAGAAGGTGAGGGGTTGTATGAGGAGGAAGAGTAAAAGGGTAAAGAGAGAAAGCGGACACTTAACATAATACTGACAGTATTTCACCCTAGTCCTAAGAGGAACTGTCTCCTTAAAATATCAGAGATTGACTATTTTAGAACTGGACTTTATACACAATTTTGCATTACTGAAAGTTTTGATGCACAGTGATCTATATACCTTGTTTGCAAGAGTCTTCATCTCAAAAGCTGCTTTAAGATAGTAACAAGCTAGTTCCTCGGTTGATGAGCATTGGACTAGATAACCATGTCCCAAGTGTCACTGTCATGCTCTGACTTGTGAGCACAATCACATACTCTTCATCCTGTGCCCTCTTCTAACATCAGTTAATTCTTGTGCCCTCAGAAGCTGATAAGGCCGAGCTGCTGGACCACGCAATCCTATTACAAGTCATTAAGGAGCAGCAAGTGCAGCAAAAGAGATTGCTGGACCAGCAGGAGAAGCTGCTGGAGGTGATCAAAGAACAACACATGGAAATCCACCAGCAGAAGGAAGACGAGCAGCCTGGTAAAAAGGGGAAAGGAACATCATGATGTATATGGACATATTTTTAGAGCAATTTGGAACATATTGCTATTGTATAAATGTTTCTGATTAACTTCCTTTTTACTTTATAAAAGGCATTTTAAGGCCTGCTGTGGTCCCAATTTTTCTATATCACCTTTTGAATTATTAACCTTGATAATGGGCAATTTATATTTATTAAGTAGAAAAAAACAGCCTTTATATATGTCAGTGTTATATGCAAATATTTAGCACATAGCCGACTTCTGTTTATTAAACCTTTCATATTTTCTGTCTACTGCACTTACTGTTAGGTAAGTGGTGTGTATTTTTAATTGAACAGCGGAGGGTCGGATAGTTTAGGAGGGGGAAGTAGGGAGTTTTATTTATTTATATATATATATATATATATATATATATTTATATATATATATATTTATATATATATATATTTATATATATATATATATATATATATATATATTTATATATATATATATATATATATATATATATATATATATATATATATATATATATATATATATATATATTTATATATATATATATATATTTATATATATATATATTTTTTTATATATATATATATATATATATATATATTTTTATATATATATATATATATATATATATATATATATATATATTTATATATATATATATATATATATATATATATATATTTATATATATATATATATATTTATATATATATATATTTTTATATATATATATATATATATATATATATATTTTTATATATATATATATATATATATATATATATATATATATATATATATATATATCATTAGTGTGCAAGGTCAGTTTTTTTATGTTGCTGGGGAGTTACAGGGGCCCATTAAGAGATGTCTGAAGTCAGAGGATTTAGGTCATATTTCCATTTAACTAAAGATAGATACTATTATTTAATAATAATATATTTAACAATAAATTAAAAGTATGTCCTTTTACATTTATTATGAAAAATGGTCATTCAAGAATAACATTCAGAAGCTGATTGCTCTCATAGTTATTGTTTTTTTTTTTTATTGATTTTTGCAGCAGAGAAGCTAGAAGGACAAGCTGCAGAACTACCGAAAAGTAAAGAAGAAAAGGCAGTGGCACCTGAGATGGCCCTAAAACAAGATGTGGTGCAGAATGTGGACACAGAGAGGAGAGAAAAAATCAATGAAGTGGTAGATCAACCTGTCCAAAAGGAGCCAGTACCTGCAGCTGCTAAAGAGCCAAGTTCTCTCTTGGATAAAGATGTGAAACTGCAGCCACTTGAGATTAAGAAGGATGATCAGGTGATACTACAGAAAGAAGCCCTGGAGCACCCTAATATTGTAGCGGCAGTTCCCAGACAAGAAGCTGCAGTAAAAAAACAGCCTGCCCAGGAACCACTCCTCCAGAAGCCAGTGGATGTTCAAGCTGCTGCGGAGAACCAGGTTCACCATATGAAAGAAAAAGTGAGAGATGAGGACGAGGGAGTTGAAAAAAGGGAAATGTTTGTCAAGCGAACTGCAACAAAACAACAAAAAGATCCTGTCGCACATCAGGATCAGAAGATTGAGGTGCAGCAACAACAAAAACCTGAAAAAGTAGCTGCAGCAGAAGGGAAATTGCAGCAAATTGTACCTCAGAAGGTTCATGAACCATTGGCAGTGCAGGAAGTCCAGATTCACAAAGAAGAAAAAGAACTTCAAAAACAAGTTCCAAATCTCAAGCAGCAAGGAGATGGAAAGGAAGCTAATGAGCCAAAGGTGGCCCTGAAACCTGTTGGAGACAACGAAGTAGGAGCTAAGGAGGAGGGAGGAGCGGGGCAGGTTAAAGGGGTGGCTCCAGAAAATGAGCAGGACAAACCAAACAGAGACTTGAAGCTGCAGAATGACATGGACCTCCGGAGGAGGAAGAGAGAATTGGGGGAGGAAAAGGTTGAAAGTGATGGAGCACAAATAATCAGCTTCCATCCTGTACCCAATGTGAAAGTGAATGACTTGCGTGGTGCCCTGGAATCTCGACTGAACCAGGCGGCCAAGGTCGGAATTCAGGTTGTACAAAGCCGACAAATCAAACAGATAAAAGAAAACGAGAAGGACAGATGAGTAGCAACCAATTAAACGTGCAATCCCAAATGCAGCCACAGTAATTCCTTGAATGCCAGAGCAACATGCAGCATTAACCTGAACACTGCAAGGAATTTAACTAAAATGTGTCCCACTCCTGCAAATTATTTTTGTTTTCTCAGCTTAGTTAATAATGTTGTCCGAGCTGCAATACAAACACGCACATATCAAATCTGAGGGACACTTGGCAGCACTGTGGAAAACCTGCTGTAATTTTATGGGACCTTTTAATGAAAAGCACTGGTTAGAAATATGACCTTATAGGGATTAATGGGCATATTCAGGAGGGACATCAAATGCTGCAAAACACCCTATTGCGAGTAGTACTCTAAACCTCAAGATCAGAGTAATGAGGATTAGTATCTCCTTTTCAGAATACATTCACCAGCAAGTTCCTAAGAAGGAGCTGGAGAGGAGGTGACCTATATACAGCTTCATGTACACCAAGGCAGGATACACATGGGTGGAAAGTCCTCCTATTGCTCTTTTGAAATCCACTACTCCTGGAGTTAGGGATTTTTTTTTATTATAAATTGGTAAAGTGGAAATGTATTCCAGGTCTTGTATCTCACTGAGATTTTGTTTCCTATAACTTGGCCCTACAGTGTGAATATATTCACTGCATTCAATGTCATTGTTACATCCCTATCTAGGATCTTAATGTATCCTCCTAGTAATATACAAACTAAAGCAACTGTGCTAAACATTTAGATACATTTACTAAGTTTAAGGATCGCTGTAGAAAAGCTCATGTTTATTTGTTGTGCATATTAAAAACATTATGCAGTTTAAAATAAATAAATTGGGGGGGGGGGGGGGGGGGTATTCTTAGCTTTTAAGCCGCCTGTTTTCTCCTCAAGCAGAACTGCGTATCTCCTCCAACCTGTGGTTATCAGGGCATGGCCAAGTCTGTTTGTGTGCTGGACTATTGTGGAGATAGAGTTAACAGCTCTATTGCAATATGTAGTGACCCCGCCCAGTGACCGTGAATGAACAGGCAAACACACAGTTTAAAAGCGAATAGAGATTTTAAGATTTATTTATTTTAAACTACATATTGTTTTAATAGTATATATGAGCTTCACTTGTAAATTCAGTACAATGGTCCTTTAAAGTGACATAGTTTACATATGGTCGAATTTTTAAAACAATAGGTAATAACAAATATTTTATCAGTTGATTGTCACTGGTTTGTTAATCAGCCTCCCTGATTCGCCCACAAAGGAAAGTCTGATATCTCTCGCTAATGGCAGATGCTCTCCACTAATTGCTGATTAGCGTCTTGGGTTCTTAATTTATTGTCTTCAGTGTAAAGCCATTTTGACCAGCATGCTCCGTCTCCAGCGAGTAATTTATCTAACCAGCCTAGTTACTCCTTGGTGTCGGAGCAGTGTTTTTCACATGGCTGTATAGCAAAGACAGCAAATTTAGAAATCCGCACTTATTGGCAATGATAGTGTTGTTACCTGTATTTGCATTTGACCATATTTGCCACGTCTGCTTTGCCGCTTTTAAAAGGTTTTATACAAGCAAACCCTCTTCAATTAATACTGTGTGAAAACTCACTATGAAAGAAGCTTCAGAGAATAAAAAAGGAATTGGACAGATTTCACCTCCTCACAAGATATCTCACAGCTAACAAAGCCCACTGTATTACTGACAATGGTTGGACACAAAAAAAAAGAGTTCCATATTTACAAAATGTTTGACAACTGAATACAGCCTTTAATTTATTAACTATCTCATGCAGTTATTGTGGAGTGGGAGCCACCATTTTTATTCTGGTTATCTAATTCTGTGAGTAGGTACCTTGTAAGCAGAGCTGCATTAGTTTAATTATTTCAAGTTTGGTGATGCATTATGCCACTTCTTTCTGTGGTACCATTATTTTTATTACTATCGTTTATTTGTAACGCGCCAATATATTCTGTAGCGCTATACAAGGATTAAGTTCGCAACAAAAAACAATAGCAGTATTAACACCTTGCAAAGGATGGTGGGCCCTGTCTTTGAGTTTAGACTCCAGTGTAATCTGTTTATAAGCACCCTTTTGACGGGAAATAATCTCAATAAAAGTCTGCCAAAGCAATAATTGCCTACCTTAAACAATAAGTGCATTTAATAGTTAAACTGTTAAAAGCAGTGTTTGTTTTACTTAAACAACAAACAAACATTTTGCTCATTATCAAAATATTGTAAATATGGGACGTCTGCATTCATTTAGGATTATTGTACTCCAAAGGGGATAACTTTTTATTTTTTACTAAAGAAACAGGCATTAGAACCCTAGTGTCCATATTACTATTCCATCTGTGTTCTAGGTCCTCCATTGCTTATTTCAAGGCTACCAATGGTTGCATAGAGTGGCACTGACAGATTATGTACACATAACGTTTTCTTAACAAAACAGCATTTTTTCCCTTGAAATGTGTTTATACCTTAGAGATCTGTTTAACTGCCTGAAAATATCTTAGCATTTTGTCAACAAATTATATCTTGCTAGGCGGATGCAAACTACATGGCCACTGAAAGTATATTTTTTAAATGTAATAATAAGCTCTTAGAGGGAACAAATAAATCTATTTGCTTTAAACATAAATATATTGATTATTAAAAATGTTCTTACTTGCTTTTAAAACGGATAGCAGGTATGTAAAGGGGAGCTCTCTCTCCACCCGGTTTATAGTCTTAATATGAATATATGGGTGGACCAGTATAAATAGCAAGAAAATGTATATTTTTTAATCAAACAAATGATACCACATACTTTGATACTATTTAAATGTGAAGCCGGTCCTCGAGGATTTGCTGAAGATCTATCTATTTCAATACCAAATTAGTTTTTAGCCCCTCTAATATGATCAGTATAATCAAAACTTGTGGTTCTGTCCATGAAATTACTTTTTAAAAGGACTAGAAGATACAAGTTTGGGACGGGCACCTTGTACTGTGCCAGATATATATTTAAATGTAAATTCTTTGTATATCGTTATCTTTAAAAAGTATTGCCTTTTTGTTTTTTAATGCACAAATGCTTTAAAATATGTACTTTCGGTGGCTTTTTATAAGGGATTGCTGGTTGAGGTTAGCGCTTAATGTGTGGCTATCATCATTCAGCCATCCTTGTCCTATGCACAATCTTGTAGTGTCTTCTGTCAGAGATCACTTCCATGGACACAAACACCCATATTGGTCATTAGATGCAGAAGTGGGTGATAGCATAAAATATTTGGAGCTTTATTAAGAACATTTCTTTTTGCTGGAATTTGCAGTTTCTATTGCAATCGCACAGACCTGTCCTACCAAGATGGTATAAAGATGGGGTGGGGAAGATCTGCCTTGATACGGGTCTTTTTTTTTTTCTAAATTCTAAGTATAAATGTTCCAAAACTTACCTTGATACAGAATATTTATATATTATTTTTTATTCATATGCAAAGGGATTTAACTGTGCAAATGAAGTGGAGGGGGTGGCTTTTTCTGTAACTAGTCTATAATATTTATCAGCCATGTCCTTGTGTGTTGAGAGGCAGAGTTGGACCAAAAATTGTTGTAGAAATTAGATTGTTATATTAGACAAGAGGGAAATGAGGTGCGATTTAAGACACCAATCCTCCCCTCTGTTTGCTTTTCATTTCCTGCCCAAGTAATCCTTTGTTTTGTGAGCACACCTTTATGTCCGTCCATATATATTAATGGTTATATTGTCCTCTGCATGCTTCCTGGGACCAAGAATAATGTTATACAATCTTAAGTGCCTTAATACTTCTACATTCATTCCAGGTTTCTTAAACAACGCAGTGAGAGCAGCCTCACAAGCATGAAGGTCTTCTTTATCAAATTGAATCATTACGGTCATGATATCGGTCAGCTTTTGTTAGTTTATATCCATAAATGCAACTTAAAGGACCACTGCACAATGAAGAAAAATGTCTGAAAATCAGTTTAAGAGCATAATTAATCAGTAATGAAGTGCAGCTAGTTTTTAATTAGAAAACAATCTGTCTCTACAGAATCAAGGAGGCATCCATGATACATTGGTTGAAGTTGTGTGGCAGGAGCATCTACATTTTTTTGAGCTTGTGTTGCATTGAATGATGTAAGGTATCTGCTTCTGGGCAAGTGAGTGGTGTAATTTTAAATCTTATCAAACAAAGGCTCTGGACTTTTACATGCTCCCTCCTTGCCCACATGAAACCTATAAACAAACAACCATCATCAACAATATGTAACAAAATCAAAATGGATTCCTGTACTCAAATAACTCATTATATATATTTAAAATATTTCTGCCCATGACTTACACAGTTGCTACTCTTATCAGTTTGGTACATATTCCACAAGTGTATTTTCTTGAACTATGGTAGTTTTCTTTTCATCAAAAACAGATTTTGACTTGAAGTATCTGAAGGGAAACAACATTTTGACTGACACATTATTATTATTCTTTATTTGTAATGCCAATGGAGAGTCTTGTATTTCAATAATTTCTTCAAGTTTTATTACTGTACATCCCAGCCCATCAAAGAGACATAAGATAATGGTTTCAAGATTAAATGACAAAATTGATTATTTTTATCTCCTACACCAGAATGTTGATTACAAACTGTAAAAAAATATATGCACATGTCAGGGCAGTGGTTCTCATATATGATTTAAATAGAAGGTTAAGGGTTGTATGAAAATTGAATGAGTAATTCAGTAATCCTTATACATATCCAATGTGAACTGCTATACAGAAGCTGATTGGGTGAAAGAAGACAAGCGGTGTACCTTTGTACAAACAAGGGCGATCAGCACTGTGCTCATGGATAAAGAGGAAGATTATTAGTCATGTACTCTTAAACATGTTTCTATAATGTTTAAGACATGCTTTTTAAAGAACTATTGTGCCATATTTATAGTTTGCACTTTCGAACAACATGTCTTGATAACGGGCTAATTTCCATTGGAAAGTAAGATACCACACAGCCGCTTTTTACAAAGGGCAATTATTGTTTTGTTTGCTTATGTGGAAATGTGATTGTAAGTTTTATTTCGTGGTGGATCGATCTGGTCCTATTGAAATTTACATGACTTTGTTAAAATGTTCAATAGACCTGAATGGAGAAGGGAAAAAAAAAATGGCTGACCTACAGTAAACTAGTTTTAGCCTACTGTTAATAAATTAATTTTCTTTTTAAATAGTTACCAATCAAGTCAAATTCTTCAAAAGAGCATAATATACATATGGGACATAAGTGGTGCTTTAAATGCATGACAGGATATGATGAGCGTCTTTACTGCCCTTCCCATGTAGGCAAAGCAAATATTAACTATTCCTGCTGTACATAGAGACTATAAATGAAGGACCAAAGATGCCTCCTTGAAGAAGGTTCTCACTGTGTCAGCTAATCCTGCCAGGACCTGCCCACAGGGAGCGTACGTTGCGACTTCTCCCTCTGGGTACGATCCACATTTTATCAGACCTGTCTGGCAATGAGGTACAAGAATAAAGATTTATATTTCGGTATTTGTGTGTCCGTGTATGTATATGTTCCATAGGAAGCGCATGCTATACACAAGTGGAAGATGCTTCAAATGCCGTGGCTCTTTATCCCAGTGATTTGCGCAGTCGTTCACTTCATATTCTTTTTTGCCTATAAGAACAAGAGACAAAATTAGAATTTCCAACATGTTCCAATGACAATCTTTTCAGCCAATTATGAAGTTGCTTGTTTAATAATACAGCTGCCTGCTTCTTTACATCACTTAGAATTATATCCTTGTAAAGCTTCTTTCATCGAGCAGCTGCTTTATAGCAGGCAATAGTTCTGCAGAGTCAATTAAAACAAATTATAATATTCCAAACACCCCATGTGACTTAACTGTTTAAAATAAAAAAAGCAAGGCAATGCAAGATTTGTACAATTCGGAAAAAGTTAATTGTGGCACGGAAGTAGTGAACTTCTTATAGAATTGGACTCTTATAATTCCTATTTTAAAAAGGGCCACCAACACCCTGACAGGAGCTAGATAATTTAGTTACAGATTGGTAATTGATAAAATTCATATTCAATAATTAAAAATTATACAGATAGATATAGTAAATAGTACCTTTGTGTTAGTCTAAAACAAGTTAAGCTTGTTTCCTGTTCAGAATCCTGAGAAATATGGTTCTGGGAAGTAACATGCAAATGTGCCCACAAAGGCTTCGCTCTTAAATCCAAATACCATTTCATACATGGCAGGCATGTATTATGCAGCTTTTAGCAAAGCCCAGGATGGGTTTTGCACAAGCCAAGAAACCTACACACAGACCGCACTGTTTCAAGGTTACTGCATCTCCGCGTGGGGCCAGTTGCTAGCCTGTGTAGTAGATTTTGTGGGGAGGTAGTTTACCACAATAATGATTTAATTTATGAGTGGCAATAGAAGTATCCACCATTCAGTAAATATACTAAGTGTGTGTGTAAAAAAGATTATTAGATATCTATAGTACGTTTGTGTTCACATTTGAATGTCTAAAACGTTTCCGGCTCAGAATTCTGAGACATACAGTTATTACACTGCATTCTGGGAAGCTGAGCAGGGACATGCAAATGTGCTCAAAAATTCCTTGCTTTTCAATCCCTAGCCAATATCAAACATGGCTATCTTTAAGCTTATGCATGCTGTATTACACAGCTTTAATGCAAAGCCAAGGTTGGAATAAACACAGGCTGAGTATCCAATCCATGTACAGCTGTTTCAAGCTTACTGGCTATCATCAGCATGGAGCGGGATCTCAGCCTGTGTTGTATATATCTCCATAGCAATGTCTGAGCAGAGATTTAAAGGGCTAAAACAGGATTGGATGCTCAAAAAAACACGCTATAAAAGAGAGGTTTAGTGCCAAGCTGAGGGTTATGGGTGAAAAAAAAAAGCGCTATATCAATTCAGTCAAAGAGGTAGCGCTAAGCGAGGTATCCCTGTATATGGATATCAGCCAACCATAAGATCGATGGGGAGTTCGCTTTGTCTAGCAGCTTGTGCTAAACTTTCAAGCACAAGGTTATAGCAATAGTTTGGCCTACAGTACCTGGAAAGTTTCCTTTTTAAAGTGGCTTCCCTTGGCAATGAGTTAAGCTGTGGGATGGGCTAAGAATTATCTTATTTATCTAATCAGACTGTCTTCATTCTGTTAAGCAAAGGTTTTAAGATCATTCAACACAATTGGATTCCCTTATTCTAAATATTTAATAGTGAGTTTGATATTGCTTATTATAAATAAAGAAATAGTCATTTTATTAATGAACAATGCATAATTAAAATAAACAGGTACTTTTGTTAAGGTATTACAGTGACTACTTTTACATTATATTACTGAAACACTAAACAGAGTCTCATGTTATAACATACAGCCTTGGTCACACACTGCCTTAGGGCGTCAAATTCCTGCGCACAGGTTCCCCTTTTCAGCTCTTCTCTCCCAGAAGCTGCGGCAGATACACACTTCCCATAGGATGCGGCCTGCAAGACAGAGTAACATATAACTAGTGAGGATATCCCTTTAAAAAAACAAAAACACTGACATTCATGGTTTCTTTTAGGGATACCATATACCTAGAAACATTCCAAAATGGCCACATATTATTGAAAGAAGTAGGATTTGTTACACTACAAATTAGCATACTCTGTTAAAAAAAAAAATACAGAGGAAATCCTCCACCCACTGGACCGAGGTGACTACTGATTAGATGAACCTGGCCAAATCATCTATCAGGGCTATTGTAATAGCCAAACTGCCTTTTTCATAAAATACTATAAATCACTAACCATTCTGGTCAGAATGACCCAATGATTCTCCCGCCCCCCATCCAACAGACTAATTCACTAGGTGGCCAGAGAGTGGGGGGCTAACTTGATTTTTTGCATTTGTGCAAATTATTTTAGGTTTGACATATTGGCCTGGTTTATACATCATGGAATATATATATAAAAAAAAAATATGAGATTAGATATATATATTTTATTTATTTTTTTATTCACATCACTTCAAGGCTGACCAGTAGCCAGTTCACACGTTGGCTACCAGTACTGAGATGGAGCTGGTCTGAGCAGCAGCAAACTTGCAGGGGTCGGTCACAATAGCTACACAACTCTACCCCTCTTTCTAGGTACCTTGCCTCTGGTCCTAATCCCATAATAGACCCCCTACCAAGAGTAAAGGGATCTCCCTAATGCAATCACGGAAGATCGTAACAGCCTCCACCCGTTATCCCAGACGTGATAGAAGCCCAGGTGCAGGGGCAACCCAATAGCCCTCTCCCGCTAGCCTAAACCACTGAACTCGGTATGTTGATACAAATGCCATAGGAGAAGAAAAATGGCTGGGACTGGAAGAAATTATTTGATGATTAAAGGGCCAGTGTAAGCACTTTTTATGTAAAATATTTGTCAGTTCACCATCAATTAAAAATAAATAAAATTATACAGTGGTACCTTGGTTCTCAACCCCCTCTGAACATTTTCGATACCGAACCGGTCTGTATGGGCACAAAACCTTGGTATTCATCACATTTGCTAAAACTAATTTACATTACTCCTTATGGGAGTTTGGTACTCAACCTTTTTTGCACATAACCTGCCATCCAGAACAGATTGAGAACCAAGATACCACTGTATGTGCAAACAACAAATCTAAGCTTTATTATTAATATGCTTTATTTGTAACGCAGCAACATTTTCTGTAGCGCTGTACAAGGGTTGAGCATAAGAATAATGAAGGGCACTGTCTCTGAGCTTAAAATCTTGGGTACTTGGTACTTTTTTCCCAAAACACCTTCCAAGATCGTAAATTTGCAGATTTTCAATCTAAAGGGAATAGAAGAAGTAGAAACCTGGACAGGATTAGAAAGTTAAGGATTTAAAGAAGGCCAGAAAGAGTGAAGTTACAAGGAATAAGGGAGAATGGGATGCGGGAGGAGAGTCAAGAGTTTATTAGGAGTCAGTAGCAACTTTGGGAAATGCAGGTGATTATAGCACAGGTCCATGCACAAAAGAACAAGAATCAAAGCTGTGTGGGTGGATAAGTCCATGCAGATAGAATCAGAGTTTTTCTAAAAATATAATTTAAAATCACTGTTTACCTCATTAATAGTTGTTGCCGTACCTTGTCCCACCTCACTCATATTTCACTTTGTTTCATTAGTGCTCAGGACAATGAGAGGTACAGCACTGGCCATTAAAAATCTGTTTTTAAAATTATATTTTCTGGGTAAGGATTTGCTTTGCTGATGTTTGCACATGTATTTTTAATGTTAACGGTGAATTAAAAAAATAGGTTTAACATGAAAAGTGCTTACATTGTCCCATTAAAATGTGAGGTTTATGGTTCTTTGAGGGACAACCGGTCATTGTAACAAAATTGTAAACTTAGATTTTAATGATTGATTAAAATCATACAGACTGCATGACAGTACAAACACTTTGCAGCATAATTATTGTCAAGTGTCTGACTGTCTTGTCAGCACCACCCGTCTGTCTCCACTCCAGTTTTTTAATAAATGCCTCATCTTTTATACCAAACTATCAGTGTCTGCAGCTCCTCTGTCAGTCACATCACTCGCTTCCTATAGCCTTAAAAAAAAAAAAAAAAAAAAAGACCCCCCCCAACAGTGCACCCCCCGGATCTATCCCATTTAAAGTTTGACGCCAGCTGCAGTTTCGGCAAGTGGCCGCTAGATGGCGCTGCCGATATTTCAGACAAGTTGTGACCTTAGAAGGTTACCCTAACCCTTAAACTAACAGATCAACCAACTCTAACTTAATGGTATCGGCAGTAAAAAATGGCAGGGCCACCTAGAGTTTGGTTGCCGCCACTGTTGGCGAATTTGAAACGGGGAAAGGACCCACCCCCTATAAAAATCGCTGACCTGGTCTCAAAATACTCTCTCAACTGCCTTCTTTGCTCTGCCAATACCATATTGGTCCGAATATAAGCTGCACCTTTTTTCTGATTTTTGAGCTTGCGAGTCAAGGGTGAGGCTTATATTCGCGACCGTAAAAAAATCATTGCCGATTCGCGAACTTTGCTTGCAACGCATGCGACTTCTATTCGCAAATGCAAAATGACTGCCGATTTGCGCGATTGCCAGTTAAGGGTGACGATTTTCGTGCTAGAGACTGCGGTATTGAATAGCGATTTACGGTTTTAGTGATTCTAACATCCTGTAAAGCCTGTAACTGACAAAAAAAGCTACAGTGCTAATTAGAAAGCCTGTTTCTTGCAATGGCTGATCACTTGGAGAGTCTTTTTCTCTCCAATTTTATGTGTGCGGCTTATATTTGAGTGCTATCTTTTTTATATTTTTTACCCTTGAACTTTACGGGTGCGGCTTATATGCAGGTGCGGCTTATAGTCGGACCAATACGTTAATTTTCTTTGATCTTATCACCTCCTCCTTCAGGACTTTTCTTTTGCTGCCCCTATTCTATGGAACTCCTTGCCTCGCTTCACAAAACTATCCTCCTGCCTCAAGACCTTCAAAAACGCACAAAAAATTGCATCCGTTTAAAAAAGCCCATCACCTTCACCATTATCATGGACAACGACACACACTACAGCGCGATATCACTCACAATCACCAGTGCAACACCCACCACCTCGACTTGCTTGAGCCTATTGCCTTCACACTGCCATCTTGCATCCATCACCCTCCTGTATCACACCCAAACCCTTTAGATTGGAAGTTTGCTAGTTTTTAATCGTGTAAGGTCCTCTGGAACCATGCACTATGTACAATCATGTGAAATCAAAATATTTCTTGGGATCAGCAATAATTAGCAATTATTAATGATCTCTTATTAACAAGAGATATAGATAGGTGAGGTTGCTTTTTGTATCAGAACGGCTGACTGAAAGATAAACTGCAAACTATGTAAGCTTACTATCAAAAACATGCAGCTTCTTATTTGAGTTGTACGGATACAGTACTTTTTATTACCAGCAGAATTAAATTATATTGTGCTGGGAAACTAGAAAAATGTGCAATTCATGGACCCTGTAACACAACACTTCACCACTAGAGGGCGTCATATGGTTGTTTTGCGATTGTCCTCAGCAGCAGACACCTCACAGACATATATACACCGTACTCATTATACACAGCATGCGGTGCCCTCCTCACCTGGGACCCACACTCCAACAGCAGCCCCGGCACCTTCCCGAGTCGCCCCCACACTGGACCAACTGCCTTCCCACTCATGACAGCTGAACTTACAGCCTCTCTATGGGCGCCGCCATGTTTAAAGCTCCTCAAAGCACTTCCGCCAGTGAGCAAGTGTGCTCTTATTGGCTGCCTTCTTCAGCTTTCTAGCGCGAGCAGCGGATTGGGTAGGATGTGTGGAGGGGTGTGGTGATTGGTTGGACCTGTGCTCTGATTGGTGAGTGCCGGTTCCGGCTGTCAGTGACGCTGCAGCAGCTGGGAGAGCAGGATGGCTGTGCTGGAGAGGCTGAAATTCCTGCACCAGGTAATGGGGGTGTGAAGTAGTGTTATATGGAGGGTCAGTCACTTAGTGTGAGGGTGTGTGTGTTATGGGGAGGGGCAATCATTGAGTGTGAGGGGGAGAGTGTTATGGAGAGGGGAACTCACTGATTGTGAGGGGGAGAGTGTTATGGGGAGGATCACTCCCTGATTGTGAGGGGGAGAGTGTTATGTGGAGGGTCACACACTGAGTGTGAGGGGGAGAGTGTTATGTGGAGGGTCACACACTGATTGTGAGGGGGAGAGTGTTATGTGGAGGGTCACACACTGAGTGTGAGGGGGAGAGTGTTATGGGGAGGGTCACACACTGATTGTGAGGGGGAGAGTGTTATGGGGAGGGTCACTCACTGATTGTGAGGGGGAGAGTGTTATGGGGAGGATCACTCCCTGATTGTGAGGGGGAGAGTGTTATGGGGAGGGTCACACACTGAGTGTGAGGGGGAGAGTGTTATGGGGAGGGGCTCTCACTGATTGTGAGGGGGAGAGTGTTATGGAGAGGGGAACTCACTGATTGTGAGGGGGAGAGTGTTATGGGGAGGGGCACTCACTGAGTGTGAGGGGGAGAGTGTTATGGAGAGGGGCTCTCACTGATTGTGAGGGGGAGAGTGTTATGGGGAGGATCACTCCCTGATCGTGAGGGGGAGAGTGTTATGGGGAGGGGCTCTCACTGATTGTGAGGAGGAGAGTGTTATGGGGAGGGGCACTCACTGAGTGTGAGGGGGAGAGTGTTATGGAGAGGGGAACTCACTGATTGTGAGGGGGAGAGTGTTATGGGGAGGATCACTCCCTGATTGTGAGGGGGAGAGTGTTATGGAGAGGGGAACTCCCTGATTGTGAGGGGGAGAGTGTTATGGAGAGGGGAACTCACTGATTGTGAGGGGGAGAGTGTTATGGGGAGGGGCACTCACTGAGTGTGAGGGGGAGAGTGTTATGGAGAGGGGAACTCACTGATTGTGAGGGGGAGAGTGTTATGGAGAGGGGAACTCACTGATTGTGAGGGGGAGAGTGTTATGGGGAGGGGCACTCACTGAGTGTGAGGGGGAGAGTGTTATGGGGAGGATCACTCCCTGATTGTGATGGCGAGAGCGTTATTGGGAGGATCACTCCCTGATTGTGAGGGGGAGAGTGTTATGGAGAGGATCACTCCCTGATTGTGAGGGGGAGAGTGTTATGGAGAGGATCACTCCCTGATTGTGAGGGGGAGAGTGTTATGGAGAGGGGAACTCACTGATTGTGAGGGGGAGAGTGTTATGGGGAGGGGCACTCACTGAGTGTGAGGGGGAGAGTGTTATGGAGGGGGGAACTCAATGATTGTGAGGGGGAGAGTGTTATGGAGAGGGGAACTCACTGATTGTGTGGGGGAGAGCGTTATTGGGAGGATCACTCCCTGATTGTGAGGGGGAGAGTGTTATGGAGAGGATCACTCCCTGATTGTGAGGGGGAGAGTGTTATGGAGAGGATCATTCCCTGATTGTGAGGGAGAGAGTGTTATGGGGAGGGGCAATCATTGAGTGTGAGGGGGAGAGTGTCATGGAGAGGGGAACTCGCTGAGTGTGAGGGGGAGAGTGTCATGGAGAGGGGAACTCGCTGAGTGTGAGGGGGAGAGGGGAACTCGCTGATTGTGAGGGGGAGAGTGTCATGGAGAGGGGAACTCGCTGATTGTGAGGGGGAGAGTGTCATGGAGAGGGGAAGTGTCATGGAGAGGGGAACTCGCTGATTGTGAGGGGGAGAGTGTTATGGGGAGGGGCACTCACTGAGTGTCATGGAGAGGGGAACTCGCTGATTGTGAGGGGGAGAGTGTCATTGAGAGGGGAAGTCGCTGATTGTGTGGGGGAGAGTGTTATTGGGAGGATCACTCCCTGATTGTGATGGCGAGAGCGTTATGGGGAGGATCACTCCCTGATTGTGAGGGAGAGAGTGTTATGGGGAGGGGCAATCATTGAGTGTGAGGGGGAGAGTGTCATGGAGAGGGGAACTCGCTGATTGTGAGGGTGTGTGTGTTATGGGGAGGGGCAATCATTGAGTGTGAGGGGGAGAGTGTCATGGAGAGGGGAACTCGCTGAGTGTGAGGGGGAGAGTGTCATGGAGAGGGGAACTCGCTGAGTGTGAGGGGGAGAGTGTTATGGAGAGGGGAACTCGCTGATTGTGAGGGTGTGTGTGTTATGGGGAGGGGCAATCATTGAGTGTGAGGGGGAGAGTGTCATGGAGAGGGGAACTCGCTGAGTGTGAGGGGGAGAGTGTCATGGAGAGGGGAACTCGCTGAGTGTGAGGGGGAGAGTGTCATGGAGAGGGGAACTCGCTGAGTGTGAGGGGGAGAGTGTCATGGAGAGGGGAACTCGCTGATTGTGAGGGGGAGAGTGTCATGGAGAGGGGAACTCGCTGATTGTGAGGGGGGAGAGTGTTAGGGGAGTGTTATTCACTAAGGGCCTCATTCTATTATCGGCCGCAGCCGTTGCGGGGCCGCAAGGACCGGCCGCAAGCTATTCTGCTATTCTATTCCCTTACGGCCGGAGGCTCCGGCAGCCTTGCGGCCGGCGCCTTGCTATCTCTTGCGGCCGCTCGCGTCGGAGGAAATCCTTTGATCTAAAACGGCCGCAAGGAAATCGGGCGTAAGAAATTCCTATTTGCAATTCAATTGCTCCAGGAACCCTCTCTGCAAGGCTAAAAGCGAGCCGCAGCTTACTTGCAGGAAAGAGGTCCCGCTAGCACCAATTAAGCACATAAAATAGCCAAAATAAAGCCATCCTGCACTTTGCGGAGTCTATAAAGTGATATTCGGTGTTAGCAAAAATAGCACATAATTACCCTATACTCAAATCCGTAAAATAATTTTTTTTTAATATCCGTAAAATATCCATGTAAAAAGTCCAGAGAGCTTGGAGCACTTCAGACCCGCCCACGCCGCAGCCGGAAAATAAAGAGTTAATTTGAACTCGGGTTTGGGCTGATGTGCAAGCTTGAGAGTGGGTTACTATTAATCCTCATGTCCAATATGATCCCTAGCATTTACAGAGCTGTACAGTTCAGGCTTGAATTTATTTTTGAGTTTTTAGATTTCAGAGCTTACGGCCGGTTCCAAGATATGCGGCCGGCCGTAAAAGGAGATCCTTGCGGGGCCGTATAATAGAATAGCGAGCAAACAGAACCCCCGCAAGGAATCGCAGCCTTACGGCCAATTTACGGCCGATAATAGAATGAGGCCCTAAGTGTGCTATATATAGGGGGGGTCACTCACTGACTGTGAGGGACAGTGTGTTATGGGGAGAGTGACTCCCTGAGTGTGGTGGGGTTGTATAATGAATGTCTCTCACTGAGTGTGGTGGGGCTGTATAGCAGGAGTGTTGATGAGTGTGTCTGGATACATAGTCAGTGAGTGTGAGTGGGCTGCACATTTTCTTTCCTTATAACTATTTCCTGTTATGTCTCCACCACTTGTCACACCATTAGACAAGTACGGGTGACTCTCACTAATAACACTTCCAACCTCCGACAGGCTCCACATTCCCAGATACTCCTGTCTCATGTATCAGGAATGTGTCCCGTTTGGCCGGGCCCAGGAATATGAGTGCTTTTTGCTCTTCTCTCAAATCGTGTTGCTTTTATCTCTAGTTCAAAGTGACGATTCTTATTTACAGCCAGTCTATAGACCAGTGTATCTTACGGAGTGTCCACAAAGTCACATTTTGTTTTAATGGAATTACATTAGAGCTGTTGCATTAGTGGATGGTGTTATAGGTATGAACTATTCTGACTCCTCTGTTTTCTCAGCTCCCTCTGCTGCTAAAGGGAACCTCTGATGATGACACACCCTGCCCTGGATATCTCTATGAAGAGATTGCTAGTATCCTTTTCAAAACATGCTGTATAGAATCATGATGTATTGTATAGTAAATACCATAGAGCCTGTGTATATCTGCAGCTGTGTATTATGAGGTGAAAGGTAAGTGTTCTGATGTCTGTGTATTAGGAGATAGCGAGACTCCTGTGTCCCGGTGCCTGTGTATTAGGAGATAGCGAGACTCCTGTGTCCCAGTGCCTGTGTATTGGGAGATAGCGAGACTCCTGTGTCCCGGTGCCTGTGTATTGGGAGATAGCGAGACTCCTGTGTCCCGGTGCCTGTGTATTGGGAGATAGCGAGACTCCTGTGTCCCGGTGCCTGTGTATTGGGAGATAGCGAGACTCCTGTGTCCCAGTGCCTGTGTATTGGGAGATAGCGAGACTCCTGTGTCCCGGTGCCTGTGTATTGGGAGATAGCGAGACTCCTGTGTCCCGGTGCCTGTGTATTGGGAGATAGCGAGACTCCTGTGTCCCGGTGCCTGTGTATTGGGAGATAGCGAGACTCCTGTGTCCCGGTGCCTGTGTAGTAGGAGATAGCAAGACTCCTGTGTCCCGGTGCCTGTGTATTGGGAGATAGCGAGACTCCTGTGTCCCGGTGCCTGTGTATTAGGAGATAGCGAGACTCCTGTGTCCCGGTGCCTGTGTATTAGGAGATAGCGAGACTCCTGTGTCCCGGTGCCTGTGTAGTAGGAGATAGCAAGACTCCTGTGTCCCAGTGCCTGTGTATTGGGAGATAGCGAGACTCCTGTGTCCCGGTGCCTGTGTATTGGGAGATAGCGAGACTCCTGTGTCCCGGTGCCTGTGTAGTAGGAGATAGCGAGACTCCTGTGTCCCGGTGCCTGTGTAGTAGGAGATAGCGAGACTCCTGTGTCCCGGTGCCTGTGTAGTAGGAGATAGCGAGACTCCTGTGTCCCGGTGCCTGTGTAGTAGGAGATAGCGAGACTCCTGTGTCCCGGTGCCTGTGTAGTAGGAGATAGCGAGACTCCTGTGTCCCGGTGCCTGTGTATTGGGAGATAGCGAGACTCCTGTGTCCCGGTGCCTGTGTAGTAGGAGATAGCGAGACTCCTGTGTCCCGGTGCCTGTGTAGTAGGAGATAGCAAGACTCCTGTGTCCCGGTGCCTGTGTATTGGGAGATAGCGAGACTCCTGTGTCCCGGTGCCTGTGTATTGGGAGATAGCGAGACTCCTGTGTCCCGGTGCCTGTGTAGTAGGAGATAGCGAGACTCCTGTGTCCCGGTGCCTGTGTATTGGGAGATAGCGAGACTCCTGTGTCCCGGTGCCTGTGTAGTAGGAGATAGCGAGACTCCTGTGTCCCGGTGCCTGTGTAGTAGGAGATAGCGAGACTCCTGTGTCCCGGTGCCTGTGTAGTAGGAGATAGCAAGACTCCTGTGTCCCGGTGCCTGTGTAGTAGGAGATAGCAAGACTCCTGTGTCCCAGTGCCTGTGTATTGGGAGATAGCGAGACTCCTGTGTCCCGGTGCCTGTGTAGTAGGAGATAGCAAGACTCCTGTGTCCCGGTGCCTGTGTAGTAGGAGATAGCAAGACTCCTGTGTCCCAGTGCCTGTGTATTGGGAGATAGCGAGACTCCTGTGTCCCGGTGCCTGTGTAGTAGGAGATAGCGAGACTCCTGTGTCCCGGTGCCTGTGTATTGGGAGATAGCGAGACTCCTGTGTCCCGGTGCCTGTGTATTGGGAGATAGCGAGACTCCTGTGTCCCGGTGCCTGTGTATTGGGAGATAGCGAGACTCCTGGTGCCTGTGTATTGGGAGATAGCGAGACTCCTGTGTCCCGGTGCCTGTGTATTGGGAGATAGCGAGACTCCTGTGTCCCGGTGCCTGTGTATTGGGAGATAGCGAGACTCCTGTGTCCCGGTGCCTGTGTATTGGGAGATAGCGAGACTCCTGTGTCCCGGTGCCTGTGTATTGGGAGATAGCGAGACTCCTGTGTCCCGGTGCCTGTGTATTGGGAGATAGCGAGACTCCTGTGTCCTGGTGCCTGTGTATTGGGAGATAGCGAGACTCCTGTGTCCTGGTGCCTGTGTATTGGGAGATAGCGAGACTCCTGTGTCCCGGTGCCTGTGTATTGGGAGATAGCGAGACTCCTGTGTCCCGGTGCCTGTGTATTGGGAGATAGCGAGACTCCTGTGTCCCGGTGCCTGTGTATTGGGAGATAGCGAGACGCCTGTGTCCTGGTGCCTGTGTATTGGGAGATAGCGAGTGTCCTGATGCCTGTGTATTAGGAAGACCTGGGATGTGCACACCACCAGATTGCAGACCACATGTATGTTTGGCATTCTGTGTCACAGATAATTCCTGTCACATCCTTATATCAATATCAGAAATCTCCTACGAGTCTCCTGGAAGCTGCCGTTGTCTAATGGAACATCTGCTTAACCGTCTGCAGAGCAGCTCCTGCTACGTGAAGCTGAAGGTGAGTTTGTGGAGGAGCTTGGTATGGGGGCACTAAAGATCCCACCAGACTGACCCTTACTACCTTCTCAGGTCCTTAAGATCCTTCTGTCTCTCTGCTCGCATGGATCCCCTCAGTTTGTGCAGGATCTCAGACGCAATGCCTCATTCATCCAAGAAGCTACAGGTATGTACTTCTCAGCATTCAGCTTGGGGCCGGAGTGTATTGTGGATAAACTGAGTTGCAGCAGGGGCATTCACATTTCTGGAGAGCATGTGTAAACAAAATTGTGATAAAGAAAAAAGGTTACTCTTTTGTGATTTTTTTTTTTTTTAAGGTAAAGTTCCTTCCTTTTTTTACAAATAAGTATTTAGCAAATGTTCCTGCTACAGATTATTTGCTGCACACATTTAGTAGGAGAGTCTGGGAATAAGCAGGGACTCCAGCCTAAAGATTACAGAAAAACAGGAGTTTTTATAGAAATATTTATCTGAAAAGATCAACTGTACATTTATATTTTTTGGTGGAGTTGAGTTATGGTTGTTATTAGTATAGCTAAAAGATGGGAAGAAGTAGACAATGTCTATTCTCATAAAATAACTGGTAAGGGTTAAGAGGATGATAGGAATCCATACACTTTCAGCCTTATTAAATTGCGTAACATAATTCAACATCCCTACTATTGTAATAATGTAGCGTGTCTTCATATTTAAGTACTAGACTCCACCTAAAATATGTGGACTCTAGCTGAAAATATGTAGAAAACCGTTTTAGTGTATTCAGCGCCTTTTTAACGCCTTATTGTTGTTTAGTCGTATCTGTTTCTCTGTGACCATATAAACCGCAGCATGCCAGGCCCATCTTGTGTCTGGTTGTGCTTCACCATAAGGTTCTCTTGCATATTTGAGTGGGTTGCCAGTTGCTTCTCCAGTGGACCACAATTTTTCTGACTTCTCTGCTATGACCTGTTGAAGAACAGAAGCCCATTAATTACGACAAGGTAGCGATCCAGAAGGGTTTTAATACCTATACAATGTTAATTACTAGAAACGGGATTAAAATTGTTTGGGTCTTAGTACAAATCTGTTGTTTTGGTGTAGATACATTACGTTTTATATGAACTGTGGATTGTAGGGCTATTACTCCAAAATATTCACTCTCTACCAGTGCCATAAATATTAAAAAGACTTTGCACTTATCTATATTACACACAAACACAATCTCATTCTTGTTTTTTAAACGAGGGGGCTCAATATGTCCATAGCTACTAGGAAGACCAAGGTAGATTGATGGAAGTGTCACTGGAGGATTCCAGCTTTGAGGTCCTTAGGTGACATGGGCTATTATAAGGTTCTGAGACTTGGGACTTGGGAGCTGAATGGGCCGGGGCAACTCAAATGCATAGTTTTGGTATTCAGTTAGGTACTAACAACTGAGTGCTTTCATATGTAGACCAAGTGCGCTATTTGTATCTTGCCTCTTCAAATCACTGTTTAAAGGAGCTATGTAGTTTGGTTAAGCAAATCACATGACCTGTTCACGGCCCAGTGGGTATGTCCGTATAACACTTTGGGCATAACTTACTCCCTGAATAATTGTTAGGCACAAACACTTCCTAAGCCCTCTAATTAAATAATTAGACACAACCACTTGTTGGGGGAAATACTGGCCACAGCGTTTATTGGTAAACCCAAATTCATATAATAATAACAATACCATTTATTTAAATATACATAAAGAGAGGGGAGGAGCCTGACGACCGAGACAGTACACTCTGCGCCCTGACCCTCGTCTAGGGCCAACCGTGATGGAGCATCCGTACCCCCGTAGGGTAGGATCACCCCCACTTTACCACTGTCCCGGCGACTCCCCTCACCACCGCCCCGCTGTGACAGACAACAAATACAAACACATCATAATTCAACCTGAAAATTGAAGGCATATCACAACTGTTAATGATGTAAACAGATTAAACTAAAATACTTGACTTATTATATTACTTTATTTTCCTATTTATTTATTTATTTTTTTACACATATTTTCCAATTTTTCATACCTAACACATGGCTTTTACATTTACAATAAATTAACCCCTATGCTCCCAATGTTAGGGATGGGTGGCTGGGATCTAATTTCTTGGCTAGCTGGGGGCATAATGGCCAAATTGGCGCCAATCCCATAGGTGGCTCTGCCCCCCAGCTAGCCACTCCCTCTCTTCCATCCTCCCGGGCCTGCAAAGGTCACGTGGCCCTCCTACCGAACCCAGGGGCCTGGGTAGGTCTCCAGCCCATTCATGCTTGTGAAGTATGTAACAAAAACAATAGCCGCTATGCACGACAGGAATATAAAAACATTTTTTTGTGTGAAAATCTTGTGTTTAAATGATGGTGTCATGGGGATTCCATCTTTTGTGTCTCTACCTCCAGGGGGAGGGTTAATCTATGCTCAATCTATTAAATTGTCATGACATTTTTTTTTTCTTTGTTTCATCAGATAGTGTTTTATATCAGTGTGTTTTGATTTTTCAAATGAAGGTCTCAGAGCTCAGAAACATATAGATTTTATCTGCTCTTGGCGCTTGCCCTCTGCCAGCCAATAAGATCTACAGACTAAAGTATGCTCTGCATTTCCTGCTATTTTCAATGATGTTTTCACAGGTTTGTTTATTATATTTTCATTAAAAAAAACTTGTGTTATGTATAAAACATTCTCTTTTTAAATGCTTGAGAAACCAGTTGTGTTCCATGTCCCTTCTTGGTGAGTGTTTTCATCTGAAGTGACTAAAGATCTTATCTTAATCCACGGCTCCTTATAGATTTCTAATCCTTTTAGGAACATAGACAAATTCATCACAGCAAAATTAAATGTACAAAAAAGCTATAATTATTTTAAACTGTGTAAAAATAGTTTACACAATATCAAGAAATCTCTTCAAAATAAAGTAAAGTACTGTAAGTAAGTGGACTTTTCAGTGATTCTGACCCGTTTTGTTTAACGGTCAGATCCCATATTAAAAGGGTTAACACTTTAGGAGTGGATAATCGGCTTTATTTGAAAGAAGATGCAGGCATTGCGTGGTTGTCAGATTGATGTCAAGTCATGAAGTCATGGCATGGAAGTGTTTGGTGATAATCATATCCATAAAACATACAGTGATATGTTTGTGTTGATCCCTAAGTGTCAGACACTAAATAGGTGGGATATTTTTTAATTGATCACTGTGGTCATTTTCTTCATGGTATTTTGAATTAAATTTGATAATGCCAATTTTTTTTTTTTTTTAGAAAGATAAAATAAATAAACTTAACCTTTATTATATTTTGACATTTTATGTACAATTATTATTCTTTACTATGCAGTTCATTTTCTTTTCTGGCTGGTTCTTGCACTACTTTTCCAGGCCAGTGTGTTTTTGTAAACTAATGAGCTTTCCATTTGTCCATTTGTTTTGAAAGCACTAGCAATTTTAGCTGATCCATTCTATTGTGCACATTCCTGAAACTCCTACTTTAGGATTAGACAATTAGAAAAATAACTTTTAGAATTCACAGTAACATAATTGCATACAAAAAAAAGTAATACATGAGAAGCTTGTATTGTTAGTTGTTTTTTTTAGAATAAAAAAACAACATTTAGCCTAGTTTTAAGTTAAGTTGTTCCCAACAGTACATCTTAAAGATATAATTATAGAAGTGACTTAACTAATAAATTGATATTTATGCTGGAGTACAATGAATGCTTATTATTAGTCTAGCTTTAAATTGTCCATTACAGACCATATCTATTTTTTTATACTTGTTTTAGAGACTTTTGGTTCACTATTCCTTCTGTAATCTGAACATATTTCTCTGTAGATGTCAGTGGGCCTGTTGATGTTTATCACGGTCACAGCTTGTACCAGAAGGTCCGAGCCGCGGCGCAGGTGAGGCAAAATTCCATTTTCTTTTATGGCTGTGATGTCATATGTTTCTATGGAGATGGCTCATGGCATCATGGTTGTTACATAGTGATATCACTACTCATTTCTCATCTCTTGTTTCCAGGATCTGGTGGGGTGCTTGTTCTCAGACACTTCATCCCATGCTGGACCAGCCGTCCTATCCAAAGCAAGAACCCAGACAGGTGAGTCCCACATTGCCATCCATGAGAAGAGTCTGTTATAACAATACAGTCAAAACACTCTTAATATTAATGTGTGTATGCTATATATCTGAGCAGTCGTCTACCTGTTGTATTTTCTACACTCAGTTCTGTCTGTAGAATGTTTACTCTGACTCATTTATTTATATGTTTTGTATAGCACCTTCATCCAAGATGTTTTGCATAGTTATAAAATGGTACATTGTGTTTTGAAATATAGATTACAAAAGTTCTACAAACCCATGTTGCAGTTTTTCCATCTTTTATTGTGATTATTTTTTTTTTTTCAACCAACAATATTTAGGAGCAAAACAAATGGATAATTATTAAGAAAAATAATTAAAATGATAAAGCCTGCAAGAACATGGTTGCATAAGTGTGCACACCCTCTCATAATGGGGCTGTCGTTATATTGCAGAGTTAACCAATTACATCTAAAATCATGTAAAAAGCAAGTAGCATATTCCTACCATCCATGAAAGTGATCCTCATTCACACAAAATAAAAATCGGCTGTTCCTTGAAACTTTCGTGGATGTGTCCTACTGGAATAGCCATTGTCTGCAAGGAGGTGAAAGAAACAGGATTATATTTTTGAAAGGAGCAGATCAAGAGAGGGGTGTTATTAAAAAAAAGTTTTAGATGAACTGGAGACCTCTGTAAAAACTGTCATCAATAAGTGGAGAAAATGTTGCACCACTTGGTCATTGCCAAGATCAGGACAACCCTCCGAAACTGATGACAGGACAAAATGGAAACCTATTGGGGAAGCTACAGAGTGGCCTACAGCTATATTAATTAATGGAGCAGCAGGAATTTTTGGCAGGTACTTTCTTGCACATGACCATATTTTGCACATTTCTGGGCAATGGCATTGGGTGGCAAGATGGGAAAACATTTCTCACAGAAAAGAACACCCAAGCCCATCTATATTAAGCATAAAAATACATACGTTTACCCCAAACCATTTTGGAAAATGTGTTATGGTCTAATGAGACAAAGGTTAACACTTTAGTCCATACTTCTAAAAGATATGTTTTGCCACAAAAACAGCCTCGCTCATCATCCCAAGAATGCCTTACCTTCTGTAAAGCAAGGTGGTAGCAGCATGTTTTGTGGTTGTCTCTCTTCAGTTGGGACAGGGATTCTAGTCTAGATAGATGGGATGATGACTAGCTCCAAATAGATATTTTGGCACAAAACCTGCAGGCCTGTTCCATAAAGAGTAATTTCACCTTCCAATATGATACAGACACATCCAAGCCAACCAAGGAATGGCTTAAAAAAAAAATCAAATTCTTGTAATGGTCAAGTTAGAACCAAGACCTCAATCCCATAGAAAACCTGTGAAATTACCTTCAGAGTACTGTGCATAAGAGATCCCATGACAATTTAGGCTTTCATCTTTTTTGGAGGAAGGGTGGGATACATATTCAAAGCTTACACTTATTTAGAAAGGTACTTTCACACAGGAATTAATTGGACGGACAGTGCACACTTATACAACCAGGGTGTTTTTAATTTAATTATTTTTAATAGATTTTTATTTTTTTATAATTTTGTTGATTGCAAAAGTAGATCTTCAGGGGGTGCAAAATGTGTGTAGGTTTAGAGAATTTCTGGGAATTTATTCCAGTGAAGTTGTGCGAGGAGAGAGAAAGAACAGAAGCGGATTGGGCACAAGGTGGGAATTGGACTGTAATTGTTGTGAGTTTATTTTATCCTTTGAGCAATTGTGACACATAGGGTGAGGTATGGTAGAGAGGAGCAAGGTTATGTAGAGATTTATAGACAACAGTTAGGAATTGAAAAGGTAGAAGTAGTAGACAGGAAGCCATTGGAGTTAAGCCAGGTGAGTAGAAGAGTAGGCTGTGTGATATACGGGCGGAAGCATTTTGGGCTTATTGGAATAGATGAGATGTGAGAGCGATGAGGAGTGAGTTGCAGTCATCCAAGCCAGTGAATATACAAGAGTGAATTGGCATTCTTGTTGCAGGGATAGTGATTGCGAGGCATGCTACGAATCCCTACCTCAACAGCCTCCTTGACCACTTTATCTTCCCTCCATAGGAATGGGTTCCCAGGCCTCTCATCCTCAGGCTATGCAGGGATTTGGATATTCTCAAGATGGAAACAGCATGGGTAGGCTTTTATTTTCCTTCTTTATTTATTCTTTGCTGTTCTCATTTAGTTACTTCCTTTCTTGTCTTTTTTTTTTTTTTCTCCAATATTCTTTTTCCTTCATTTAGCACCATTTTAAATAATATCTTAGTTTGCCACCAATCCACACCACGATTGGCTTTAATTTTATATCTATAAAATCATACACCGTATGCACAGATACACCTTCTTCTAGAAAAGTCTGATAAATAGTGGTGGGGTCTGGATTGCCTTTTGAAGAGCACCACCTTATCCGTAAGACTGACCCCTCCAAATCTGCATCTTTCTCACAGTGGATGTTCGAAACTATGGTATAATTTCAAAATGCTTTATAAATTAAATGTGATTTTTTTTTAATTGTGCTTTTCTACAGTATACTAAGATTGAAGTTTCCAGAATTTAGCTGCAAGACAGCCTTTCTGATGCACCCATAAACCAGGACTGTTTGTTGATGTGATATCATTTCCTTTATTAGTGATTAGCTCCTGAGGCATTGGGTCCACTGCCTTGCGTGCACTCATCTGGGTCTGAGCATGCCTAGTATTCGATACTGTGTTGGTGGCTCCAATCAAGACAATGGACCCAAAAGCCACAGGTGCTAATCGGTAATTACTAAACATGATCTCGCTTTAACAAAGGATACAAATCTCTGGGTGGATCACAATAGGGAACTTCAATGTCATTTTTTTTAATTTTTTTTTTATTGTGTTTTGATTTTGTAATGAGAAGTGTGTGTATGTGTGTGTGTGTGTATGTGTGTGTGTATATATATATATATATATATATATATATATATATATATATATATATATATATATATAAATATAAACATAGGGGGGAATAAAGGAGAAGCACAATAAGAAATCACATAATATCCAAAAGTAAAACCAACAAATTTTCTATCACTGTATCCAACATTCTAGCATATCAAGCAGAATTGCATTACAATATAATTTGATAACCCAATAATTGTAATTAGATAGTATCCTTAGATATTTCTCTAAATATTTGGCTAGGAATTTTGAAGTTTCTTTTTCCTTCTTAATTGAGATTTAAGTTTGGATCCTAACTCAGTGTACTGTGATTTGGGTGGTGATGTAATTTACTAGGTAGTATACTTCTGTTGTACAGACCATTATTAAAAACTAGCGAATTGCCCGTCAAAAAATGACGGCAATGAAATTGTAAGTGAGCTAATGCTGTTTGGTGTATAATAATCAAATAAATAATACATTAATAAATTAATATACTTTATGTATTTTCAAGTAATATATGCAGGAAGCATTCTGTTGAAGAGCTGGCAATCTGTTTTGAAAATGGCGGATAATGTGTGGTATGCGTCTGTAGCGGAATATCCGTAGGTGTTTTGTGGTGTTTTACGTGTTTCTTGTGTGGTTTAGAGTTCTGTAGCCTCGTTTTCGTTTTGTTCGGCGGCCATTTTTTCTCTCGCTTAGAGAATTTTTTAGTGTTTAAACTCTTTTATTTTTAGTTAAATTAAGGTGTAACTTCATTTTTCGTGGCCCTGGATGCTCCCTCTTGCTGTAGGTAAGCTTTTTATGTATGTATTGTGTGTATTTATTGTGTTTTTCATTTTTTTATGTCCGCGGGTTGCGGCCGTTTTTTTGCGAGGTCGTAATGGGTGTTAACGTGTCTCGTATGTTGTTTGCATTGGGACGTAACGTTTGCAAGGGTCGCAGTTGCTGCGAGGGCCGTGGCTCGCTGTGCGAGCCCGCAAGCATGAGCAACAACTCGTATGCTCACAACTATATATGTGATAATGTAGGGGAGCATTTTCATGAATCTTTTGTAAAACTTTAATTTGTTGAGGGAGAGTTTGGTTCTAGACCTCGGCCAAAGCTCAGCCAGTGTTATTTGCGATACTAGAATGTTGTTGTTGTTTTTGTGTAAGATTACCAAAGACTTTGATAATACTAAGATGTTTGGATCTAATGGTATATGTGCCTGGAGACATCCAGCCATTAAATCCCTTCTTTGCAGAATCTTTGCACCGTGGTGCTTATCGCCCAGTTGTGGTAATAGATTTTTCCTTTTTTTGGGGCAATTTAGTACCAGAAAAGGTCTATGCATCATCTGGTATTTTCAGTGGCAATCTTTCTGGAACAAAGCCGTCTGGTTGAAGGATATCGTTTAGTCTGTTTGTTTGAAATAGTCTTTGCAATTATTTCTTCTTGCCCATCAGCTAAGGTCCATTTCCTCCTTTGTTATCAAAGCAATGTGAGCTTTTAATATATCAGGTAGTAACTTATGGCCCACTCTTGTTGCATTCCTCACCCTCAAAAGATGAGGTGATATGATTTCTGCAACGCTTTTATAATATTTGTTTGTCAAACCATCAGGTCATAGTGATTTGCCACTTTCAGGACTGAAATTACTTCTGATCTTTCTTCTCTTGCGAATGGTCTATATGTGTTTTTATGTTCAGTAATAATTAGACTTCAAGTTTGCCTCCCTTAAGATATCTAGAAATGGCTTGCTGAGAGTGTGGCATGTGTGAATTATTAGATTGTGGTCATATAATTTAATTAAGTAGTTTTGAAATACAGCCTCTCGCATCAGCTTCCATTGTCACTTTGTTTTTGGAACCCTCAGCCCATTAACCAGGGATGTAGCTGCCTTGTTTGATTTCTTATAATACTTATGTTTCATTCTTCTTTTCAGAAAGTGCTGAGTGTTTTCCACCAATCTGTGTCTAATTTTCCTACATATCAAACGCTGTGATGGTTTTTTTTTTTTTTTTTTTTTTCAATGTCCTTGAGTAAAAAACATTTAATTGATAAAGTATTTGTTAATAACTATAGTTTTACATCTTATCACGGTAAAAACATTAGCAGTTATGCAAGCTGTGCGCATAAAATAAGAATTTTTAGCAAAAATATCAGTATTTTGAAAAACTGTTTAAAAAAAAAAAATGTTGTGTGACGTTAGCAACTTCCTGCTGGCTTGGAAGATTGATATATCATTGGAGCTTTTCTCCGCATACGCTCTGATGCAGGTAGTCACAGAAATGTTACAACCTCTCTCTTCACCGACGTCATGGAGGCTTCCAGGGTCCAGCTGAGGCATCACATTATAGATTTATTTTTTTCTAATTACAAGCTAGCTTTATGATGTTTTACATACCTAACAATGCTGTTACTCAAATTATTTAAACATATATTTTGGGCAGTCCTTTTTAATATGTATAATCCTTTCACAGGCACCTCAGGTGAAACCTTCCTCAATGGCATACAGCGGGCAGCAGTTGCTGTAACACATGCTGTGTTGCCTGGATCAGTACCACGGTCTTCCTGTCCCAGTACCCAGTCAGACGACACATACACACCGGTAGCAGTGCCCTCCAGTGATCGGCGTCCTCCTTCAGAAAAGCCTTTGCCTGTCGTTGCTCACAATTGCAGAGGTTCGTTCTACAGGACCAGTCCACTTACACCCCTATTACACAGCCTCTAAAGTTCCTCTTGTTTTCCTGCTTCACTGAGCCTAGAATAGTTTTGCAGACTTTATTTCTTGTATGAATAATGAGTGACCTGAAACCTTGTAAACTTACTTTAATTCCTTGTGTAGTTGTAGCTTTTGAAAATATTAGAAATTCCTGCTCATTCCTACCAAGATAGAGTAATGTTTGTGCATAAAACTGTGCAAAAAAACATGTGGTGCTCCCTGTGTTTCTTATTCGGCAACTTTAGCACTTTATTTTTATCTTTGTGGTTTTTAAAGAACACTGTAGTCACATTTTTCCATATGGTAGTTGTGATTAGTTCATAGTAGTCAAAATGTTTTAGGAAGCAAAAAACATTTATATGCAATTACTCTTTACTTCATTTTCATTTCAGACATTCATTTGTTTACTACTTTTTCAGAAAGGTGTGTCCTTGTAAACTCTTACGTTTCCCTTAGTCCTGTTGAAAGCACTGGTAGTTTTAGATGCCATATTTGTTGGGTAAAAAATAATCTTCCTGTGCATTTTTAATGTTTCCCCCTCAGCAGGTAACATAAACAGAAATGGCAGCTTCCACTGCACCATCATTGCATATAAAAAGACTATTGGTCCATCAAGTTCAACCTTTTTAGATATCCTTCAATCTTTTCATTATTTTAATTCTTAATTGATCCAGAGGAAGGCAAACAAAAATCCCCATTGAAAAATTGCTAATAAGAGAAAAAAATGTTTTCATCCAAAATACTGGCATTTGGATTACTCCCTGGATCAATAACTCTCTTATATTAGTTATGTGACAGAACTACAAACTTATATGCCCTTTTAAAAAGGGAGATTAATCTATTTTAAGTAATGTTACCTATTGACTCTGCTTTCACAGCGTCCTTTGCTATAGACTAGATAATCAAACAGCTGTTATTATGAAGAACTCTTCGTTCTTTTAATCTAAGTGTAATAAATTATAGGCTGTATTTATTTACGGTATGCTCTAAAACACTTTTTGCCTAACTTCAAGTGTAGCTCTTCAAAAGAGTGTATTTTAAATATGTGACCACAGTGGCCCTTTTGAGCTTTTCTGTGTCCTTTTCATTTGTATACTTCCAGAGAACCTGCATTCATTGCATTGCAAGGGGTATAATATGAATGTTAATCTATTTTATTTTATGTTTTTCCTTATCTTTGTCTCAATCCTTTAGTAAGTCACCGCTCTGGAGTGCCTGGAGGAGGGTGGGATGAGAGCGACAGCGGACACAGCTCCCAGGAGTCCGAGCAGTACAAATTTCCCCACAGTAGGTCATCAGATGCCAACAGCAAATCTGGCAGCGATGGTCAATCCCGGAGCAGCAACCGAGAAAGCGCAGAGATGACGGACAGGTAGGAAGGGCCCGGAGAGAACGGGTCAAAAAGAACTGTGTTATTATAGGAACAAAATGCTTGTTCTTGTCTTTTTTAGTGTTTACATATCTAAGAAAAAAAAAATGAAGGCTCACATATTTGGTTAAGTTAATAAAATAACAATGCTTTATTTGCACAAACTTTGGTCCAGATTTTTACGGTCACAGGTACCAGGCATGGTCATGTCCAGGCAGAAGTCAAAGGATCAATGCAAGTCCCCACTTATGTATTTTAATGACATCATATAACTATATAAGAAATCAGTGCCAGCACAAGGACATAAGCTAAGTATGCTGACAAGTCACTCTATTTTAGTACAATGTTCCTTGCATAGCAACAATTGGTTACTTTCTTACAGCCAAATATTAAATGTGATATTGATTAAATGCAACACGTTATTTCTACATTTGGAGTAACAGCACAATTGAAAATTAAAACTTTTTTAAAAGCATAAAAAAAATAATAAATAGAAGTCACCATTTTTTTTATTTAGACTGTATGCAAGGTACCGGTAGTCTGTGACACCCACAGGGGAACCTCCTAAACTAGAAGGTGCACAGCTGGTGACACCCCAAATTCTAGCTTGTCCCTACCTAAGTGTCCATACCTTAAACAAAAAAAGTGTACTTTCTTACAGGCACAATGAGCCACGTGAACAGAATGTTAGCACTCCCTAATACAAGGGCTAATCTGAATAATCATGGATCCATATGTACAAACACTAGAACACATTATAGATTTTAAAATAAAGTTTAAGTAAAAAGTGATAAAAACATACGCATGTCCTGAGACTTTGCCCACTTTCTCTCGCCTCACAGGGTGGAATCTTCTCACCCGGGTGACTGTCTGCAGGAGGCACAGCTGGTATGGACTGTGACTCGGGGACGCCGAGTGTTCCTCACCAAAGAGGAAGTGCAGCATTTTGTCAGAGGGTGAGTTGTGGTTGAATATGAGGTGGGTTATATATTTTGCTTATATACCACATAACTGGTACATGACATCTCCATTTTTAACTATATATACAATAAGAAATTACTATACCATTGATCAAGAATGCAACACGTTCATGCGAGAGTATTTATACAGAACATACTCTAGAGCAACATAGATTCTAATGGTAGATAACAACCAATGCATCCATTTACTCTGCTTATTCTGTTTACCTAGAACGATTGGCTTACAGTAGGGATTACAAACTTACTGTAATTTTAAAACTAAAAGTAATAATTCATTTATCAATTTAATGGAATTTAAAATATATTTTCTTATAGTAAACTTACACTGAAAATTGCAGTGTTTACATGTCAATAAGTATTTCTGATCCAACCACGAAGTATAGATTGATGATTTTAGAATGGGTAATTATTGACAATATTTACTAATTTATTGATATGCTCTAGCTGTATTGTTTTCATTGTGAAGCCGTATGAAAATGACAAGACTGATCATGTACAAACCTCAATGAGTAACTATGCTGGAGTCTGCACAATATATAATATAAGATTTCAGTTTCATATGGCTTTGTGTTAAGAACAATATTGTAAGGACACCAAATGGTCACAAGTAATTGCAGGGATTCGCCCCGTACCCCCCTCCTTACCTCCTCTTGTGTTGTAAGATGATCCACACTTCAATGTTTTTATGTACCTTTAACAATTTCTACCTCATTGTGTCTAACTTTACATGAATGCATAATATATTGTCTGTTTATATATTAATTGTGTGAAAGAAAATTAATGAAACAAAAAAAAAATATTAGATACAATCACCTTTTTGAAAAAGATACCAATCTGTGCTTGGAGGATGGGTTCTAAATACTCTTTAGACAACATTAAATTGATAAATACTTATTATAGGTTTATATTATATTTGGAACCTCCCTGCTGTCACTTTAATAAATCTTATGCATTGTTCAATTATTTCACTGCATGCACCTTTTATATCTACTTTTTAACTTTGTCCATGTATTTCCTTGCTGCTTTCCCCCTATTCTTTTGCTATCTCTTGTAGTATCTTTCCAGCTCAAGATGATTTTAAAAAGGTCTAGAGGGGATAAAAGCATCCCTGCGTATAGATAGATTGATAGATAGATAGATCGATCGATTGATCAATAGATAGATAGATAGATATGTGTATATTTGATGTTTTGTCCTTCTGCTCTTCTTCTCCCCACTAGGTGTTCTTTGTTGAACTGTGAAGTGGTGTTTGAAATGCTAAATCGCTCACTGATGGATGAGAATTCCTGCATCAGGATGGTGAGAGGCTAAATCCATGTATTCAGTACTTCCTCCCCATCCCCCAAGACCCACTGCAAGTCAGGGGCAGATAACAAACTGAATCCTAATATCTTTTAGGTGTAGCCTTGACCTAAAGGACCACTGTAGATTAACAAACACCTCACATGTTTGTGATGTATGCAACAAACTAATAGTATTAGCAGCTGTGTAAGTCGTGCACAAAAATACATTTTAAGAGAAAATCACAATGTTATTACACTCTTCTGTTGCATGGAAGCTACCTTGATAGTTATACTCACTTTTCTATTTAAGGCATGAGGGGACCGTTACAACGCCCTATCTATCTGGATCCACTAGTCCGTAAATACCTCTTTAACTGCCTCTTCCTGACAGTCTTGGAAAGATAAAAAAAATATTGCAGAACTGTCAGTCTGGAAGCCATCCGACGGTGTGGAAGACACAAACATATCCTTCTGGCACAAGCAAAATCTACTAAAATAGAGATTTTGCCTAAAATCCTTCTTATGTCCAAAGTTTACCCATCTGCTAATTTGTTACAAACCTCAGAAGTTTTCCCAATCTATAGTAACTCTTTAAGGGGACACAGTGGATCTTCCAAGCCATAGGTAATAACAAGTATTTTCTCACCTCATTGTAATTTAAAAAAAATGTTTTCCTACAGTGAACATACATTGTTTGCATTTTTTCCTATCAGTCAGTCACCCTTTCTGATACAGCCACTAAGGGCACACAATTTAGCTCTTACTAATGGAGAGATAATTGGCAACACTTCTGAACAAGGTTCAGTATTAGGTCCTCTCCTTTTTAATATATTTATTAATGACGTAGAAGTAGGACTCAAAAGTAGTGTCTCCATTTTTGCTGATGACACGAAGTTGTGCAAGGTTATTAAATCAGATAATGATGTGCTTTCCCTTCAAAGGGATTTGCATAAATTAGAGAAATGGGCGGCTAAATGGCAGATGAGATTTAATACAAATAAATGTAAGGTTATGCATCTGGGAAGGAAAAACAGCCATGCAATTTATAATCTTAATGGAGCAAATCTAGGGGTATCTGATATTGAAAGGGATTTGGGAGTGCTTGTGGACAACCACCTAGGTAACAGTGCTCAATGCCAAGCAGCAGCTGCAAAGGAAAATGAAATATTAGCATTTATTAAGAAGGGTATAGAAGCAAGGGAAGCAAATATAATTCTGCCACTATACAAATCTCTAGTACGCCCTCATTTGGAATATGGAGTACAATTTTGGGCACCACTTCATAAAAAGGACATTTTAGAACTGGAAAAAAGTACAGAGAAGGGCAACAAAACTAATAAGGGGAATGGAGGGGCTAAGTTATGAAGAAAGACTAACAAAATTAAACTTATTTTCTCTAGAAAAAAGGCGTCTACAAGGGGATATGATTACCTTATATAAATACATCCAGGGTCAATATAAGGTTTTGTCAGGTGAACTTTTTGTGCCAAGAGGTTTTAAACTGACAAGAGGACATCCCTTGAGGTTAGAAGTAAAAAGATTTCACCTTAAAGAAAGAAAATGGTTATTCAGTAAGGGTGGTTAATCTGTGGAATTCTCTACCAAAGGAGGTGGTGACCACTAATTTGATAGATAACTTTAAAAAGGGGTTAGATATATTTTTGAATAAAAAGGGCATAACCCACTCCAGTATCTCTGCCATGAATAACAAGTGGATCAGCATAGTTGCGGTCCATGAGGTCATGGAAAGTCCGACACGGCTGAATGACGCAAACGCACACTTATACAACCTAAGCTGTGTGATAAACAGAGCTTGGCTTAACTAAACCTGTACCCTGCCCCAGTGGCCACACTGATTCTTTTTCTGACTAGTGTGACAAACAATGTTATATTTTTTCCTTCAGCGCTCCATGTGTGCCATCTCTGCCCTCATGACCTCTGACCTTCTGTCACATGACCACATGCTGGCAGTGGTGCGGATTAACCTACAGAAGCTGAGCAAGGGGTCTCCAGGACCGGTGACTGACAAAGCCACTAAGGTGAGCGCACAATGGAATGAGCTGAATGCAGCATGTAAGCATAAGATTGTCAGGTGAACAGCTTCTTCCAAGTAAACTTTTTGAAAAAGTTAAATTGATAAAGTTTTAAATTTAAATTAATTTTTGTTTAGAACAATAAAACATAAACAATCCCCTTAAATTCATTAAGGGGAAATAACATAACTTTTATTTAAAATAGTCTAAAATGAAGAACTTGTGCAGTGATCAAATTAATAGTCTGCTTGTTTGTGACAAAAACAATATGCCGCAATGTTATAATGCAGTTATACCCCCTCACCCACGCAGACCAAGCTACAAATAAGTGTATGGAGCTGTACATTTACATAAGGGAGCTGCCCAATCTCATCAGTGACTTACTGTAGAGAAACATCTAGTACACTGTATAGATAGTTTCCAGTGTTCCTTGAAATAAATGTAACTTGTTTTCTTTTTAAAAAGGACACCCAATAAACAAGACAATACTGGCTCTGATAAATGTAGGCCTCCATTCCATTGTTTCCGTAGGAATTTAGCGGAGTGAAATGCACTCATAACTCCCCACACCAAAATATATAACCTCCGGGGAATACCATCCGAGTGCTCCAAATATCCCTATGATCGAAACCCACCAAGTGTATGTCTCCATAATTATTTTACAAATCCCTATCTCATGCCTCCTGTAGCGATATCTGATCTCTCGGAGGTAAACTCGGAAGTCTTTCAGAGTACCCCAAATATAAAAGAAACTAAAGCCTACGTGTACTTACAACCTGCCCAAAGACACAAAAAATACATCCGAGAAGCATACATCCTTCAAATACATCACTATGCACAAGCTAACACCTTAATTGAGTCAGATTTGAGTCTTCATATTTCAGATCTAACACTGCTACCCCTATGAGCCCGGGGATTCCCTCTCAATACCCGCTACCTACTATGAGCACGAGTACCCCCTGGCATTCCCCTTTTCTAGCACCTAGAGCCCCAATATCTAATTGGCTAAAAGTCGAACCGATCATAATTCACAGGTTTTCTGGGCCATAGGCGTCTGTTTAAGGGACACCTGTGGTATGCGGGTTAATATTCAGTGGTTCTACTTTTAGATGAGTCCTAGGCTCATAGATGGTAGCCTGTAGGAAGGGGGAATCTTGGGAATCATTGGGGGTAGCGGGTCATAAATGCCCTGCAATAGTTTCTATTATTATTTAACCCCTTCCCTAGAGGATGTTTGGGCTTCTGTGGTGTGTTCACTTATTGGGTACCATTCTGTAGTGTTGCTATGGAGGCTACTGAGCTTCAGAGTCTCCTCCGAGCAAACATTAGGGCTATTAAAATGTATTTTCTTACAGTAAACTTAGACTGAAGTTTGCTATCTTTACCTATCAGTCACCCTTCCAGATGCACTCCCCACATGTGCTGTTATCAGTGTAATGGTTGTTAAAACTTGCTCCTAGGGAACAATGTCTTCCGTTTGAAGACATATGACTTTAAGACTCTGACAAATAACAGACCGAGGGAGTACCGTAATTAGTAATCATAACACTAATAACAGCACAGTCTTGGGGGGAAGATATTAAAGGCTGAAAGATTGGTAACTATCGCAATCTTCAATGTAAGTTTATAAATATGACACTGCAGTAGTCCTTTAACTGATTGGTAGGTCACATTATATTTGTATCTGCCTGTCCTTTTTGTGTTTTAAAAGTCGGAAAAAAATTATTTATATGTACCATGATCTTTTAAATGCATGAAGTAATGTTTTGGACTAAAATTGCCCTTTTAATAGCACTTGCTTGTTATTAAGATATTTGAGTGGAAGTGTTAGATGTATGAGCTTGATAGTTACATATGTTAAGCATAAGGATCCTCCCTCTTTGTTGCTAACTTTTCTCTCAGATTATTCATTAAGTCTTGCATGATTAGATGTTTATAAATAAGAATAGTGCCAGAAGATTTAATATACTGTATATAAACCTCTGTAATAACATGGGTTTAACCACCCTGTGCAGGCTGTACCTGCTCACCAACCTCTCTTGAGAATAAATCACCTTTGATAATGTTAGTACCAAAGAAGGAATGTCTTTTCATATCATTTTATGCTTGAAATGCCAAACTTTCAAGCTCCTTTATCCTACACTTCCACTTATCTATTTTTTTTTTATTTTTTTTAAACAATTGCAATTATATTTATTTAAATGTACTTGCAACAATTTCTGCAACAGTTGGGTCCCTTCAATTTTTATTAGGGATAGATTATTTTTTTTAACTACGTCATGCTATTGTCGATCCCAGAAAGTCCAGTATGAATAATCGCTACTTTCTCCTTTTCTCAGATTCTTCGTCAGTTTGAAGCACTTATCCAGAATTCTCCCGAGCGAAGACTTCCTCCTCAAGAGACTGCACCCTGCACAGTGCCAACCACCGCTATAGATCTACTTAACGAACTTCCCCCACTCTCTCAAGAAGGGGGGATACTGACCCCTGTGAGTCTACCCTCTTCGCCTACTTTGGGATTAGATGCCCAATATTCTGTAAACTGTTGTTCGGTTGTGAATGAAGCTGAGAGTGAGCAAGGCTGGGACTTGGGTATGCCCACAAAAGAGCCTCCAGAACAATCAGAACGACCCAGATGTGGGTCACTGTTTGATGGTATGGAGTTGGTATGCCTGGTGCAAAGCCGTGCACAAAGGAACATTATAGAGCGGCCAGCTACAGAACCAACACCTACAGTAACGGCAACAGAAGATACAGAGGGTTTACCAAAGTCAGGTCTGCCATCGGTCTTCTCCTTCCTCAACTCCTGAGGATACATGTTGGGTGAAAGGACAAAGGCCTGCAATCCTGCATAAAAAACATGAAAATATATTTTTTTATAGTTGATTCTTCAGATTATGGTTCTTTCTGATGATGTTGATTAGAAAATCTAAATGCGATCTGGTCAGATTCCTTAAAAACGATTGACTTGAATACCATATGATCCTTTGTGAAATGGGCCAGCAATACATATATTACTGGCTCTTCTTAAGAGAAGTATGGAAGCATCTTTTCTGTAATTTTATATATGTACAGTTACATTTTTATTTAATAACACTAATCAGTATTTGACACTTATGTTGCACATACATAATTCTATATTCAGTCTATAAACAGATTTTAGGGGTGCAGCACAGGCCATCAAAAGTACACAGGAGCAGGGGAGGGGTAGATGAATTGTGTGAGCAACTGAGGTCTCCAAAAGACTGCTTGAAAGTTAGTGCTAATGCTCATTAGTTTCCTCCTCATTGGTGGCAAGACTATAGTACAGCACCTTATAGTCAAGTTTTATCACCTTATACACTAAGAGTTTGCAGTCTGAGCTTATTTAATTAGACACACAGCAATGGTAAAGTCCACATATACGCAAATATAATTGCATTTGGTTGTTGTTAAACTTTTGAGTGGAAGAGTTTGATAATTGAGTTTGAAGGTTTAGCATAAATTACACAAAATTATATTCCTTCTCGGCTAATAAGTTTATCCAAGAATAAAATCTGACAGTGGGGTGTAATAAACAGGAAGTCCATGCTTAGTTGGCTAAAGCAATGCAATTGCTGGTCTTATATGTGTTTTGAGGTATATGTACTGTAAGTATTATTTTTTTTACCAGTAGGGCATGCTCTTCCTGGTTATCAACTTCACCCCCCAACCACCACTGCTAGACGCGAGGAAAATTATTTTGTGTATTTATGCTTAAAATATTCATGATCTAAAACATACACTCAAAAGCCTTACAATTAACCAAATGTATAACGTGACCCATAATTTTGTTGAGCAGATTCTAGATTTGTTTACAATCAACCCACATATAGAACACCAGCCTTACACAGGCATGTACAGACAAGGTCAAGCAATAACCCACAGCCTTTGATGTGGGTACTATTGTGACATCTGGCTTATACTTTACAGTGTGACTGTATTTGCACATTAAAGGGCCCTGTAATGTTCTAGCTTTCATAACGTTTAAAAAGCAAAGAATAGTATGAACAAATGTTTTATTTATTGTGGTGTTAAAAATATGATATTTTGTTAGAAAAATCACACTGCTAATAGCTGGTTTTGCCACCATATTGGGCCTGGGTTTTCTCCCATCTTTTACAAACTGTGGCAGAGTGTGGGGCATACTTGGAAGCTTTCTCATTGCTAAATAGTTGGTGGAAGGTTGTAAGAATAGGTATTCCACAGTTTGTAAAAGATGGGAGAATCTGCGGGGGGGGGGGGGGGGGGGCTACTATTACCTGTAAGTGATTTAGCTCAGGACTCAATCTATCAAGTAATGTAAAACCATGGTAGTAGGTATGTGTGTGCAACCTGTGAACCATTACAGTACTGCCACTCTAAAAGGCAGACCGAAGGAAATCACCCTGATAAAAATCCTTTAAACAAACGTCTGTCTGTGATTTTTGTACATATCCGAGAGACGGCGCACTCGCAAAACTGCAGTCTGATTTGGCACTTGAGTTGCTCACTTTTCACCAATCTGTTAAAAAAAAAAAAAAACTTTAATTAAAATAGCAGCTTCCACTCTCCATAAACATATAAGAGCATCTGGCAAGCTAGTCGTTTCATCATTTTTGCATAGCTAATATTCTCTAAATAGTAGTCATTAACATAAGGAAATCTTGGTTTTAGTTGGAATTTGCCATATTATGGGCACATAACTAGAGGTAGAGTCTGCCGTATCTGTAAACATTTACAGCTTTCCAAATCTTGCAGATATTTCATGCTTCGCAGAATTTTCACTTTTTCAATTGTAAATCGCTCCAAAAGCATCCCCCCTAAGTTTCCTTCCCGCCTATAAAAAGTTCTTGCAAAATTCACTGTTCTCTTCGGGTCTACAGAGCTTTCTATACCATGTTTTTTTTTTTTTTTTCCACTTGAGCAGAGTTCTAAATTCTTAGGTCTGTTCACATCAATTGCATATTCCAAATCACATCACATATAATACTTGTCAAACTGCGAGACGTCGTCACACTTTGCGTGGTGCGTACGAGTTAGGCGATGAGGGCTGTGGGGCGAGCCGTTAACACGTAGCACTACAACTATCAGCACAAACACGAAGAGGCAATGAAACATGCAGGACTTAGCCGCAAAACACTTCCTAAACGCTGGATCACCTCGGCGTGCGTGCGGTTTACAAACGCGGAACTTGGTAAAAAAAAAAAATTGCGGGACTTAGTAAAAAAAAAATGCGAGACGCAGGATTTAAAAAAAAAAAAGCGAGACGCAGGACTTATAAAAACAAGGATAAGAGGCGCAAAAAATTACGAGATTAACGGACGAACGACCAAAAAAACAATAAAAACACACTAAATACACCCCCAAAAATTACAAAAACATCAGACAGCACGGGGCAAAAGCAAGGATGTCTTGGAGTGAGGTGGAACGCCAATTTAACTCGATTTAGACTATTTTCGCCACTCAAATCGCCTAAGCGAAGAAAAAAAATGGTCACCGAAAAAAATGGGAGGGAATGGGGGGGAAGGGAGACACCGGAGGAAGTGGGGGGAAGGGAGACACAGGGGAGGGAGTGGGGGGGAAAGAGACACAGGGGGGAGGGTAGAAAGGAGACACAGGGGAGGGAAAGGGAGACACGGGAGAAAGGAGACACAGGGGAGGGAAAGGGAGGATAAAAGGAGACACAGGGGAGGGGGGGAGAGTCACAGGGGGGAAGGGGAGAAAGGAGACACAGGGGAGGGGGGAAAGACACAGGGGGTAGGGGAAAAGGAGACAGGAAGAAAAGGGAGACACAGGGGAGTGGGGGGAAGGGAGACACAGGGGAGTGAGAGGAGACACAGGGGGTAGGGGAGAAAGGAGACGGGAGGGAAAGGGAGACACAGGGGAGGGAGAGGGGAAAGGGAGACACAGAAAAGGGGGAGGATACACAGGGGAGAAAGGAGACACGGGAGGGGAGAAAGGAAACACAGGGGAGGGGGGAAAGGAAACACAGGGGAGGGGGGAAAGGAGACACAGGGGGAGGGGGAAAGAGACACAGGGGGAGGTGAGAAAGGAGACAGGGGAGGGAGAAGGAGCGAGAAAGGATACACGGGAGGGAGCAGGTGGGGAGAAAGGAGACACAAGGGAGGGAGAAAGAAAACACAGGGGAGGGGGGAAAGAGACACAGAGGGGGGAAGGGGAGAAACGAGACACATGGGAGGGAGAGGGGTGGAAAGGAGACACGGGAGGAAGAAGGAGGGAGAAAGGAGATACAGGGGAGGGAGAGGGAGGGAGAATACACAGGAGAGGGAGCGGGTGGGGAGAAAGGATACACAGGAGAAGGAGCGGGTGGGGAGAAAGGATACACAGGAGAAGGAGCGGGTGGGGAGAAAGGATACACAGGAGAAGGAGCGGGTGGGGAGAAAGGATACACAGGGGAAGGAGCGGGTGGGGAGAAAGGATACACAGGGGAAGGAGCGGGTGGGGAGAAAGGATACACAGGGGAAGGAGCGGGTGGGGAGAAAGGATACACAGGGGAAGGAGCGGGTGGGGAGAAAGGATACACAGGGGAAGGAGCGGGTGGGGAGAAAGGATACACAGGGGAAGGAGCGGGTGGGCAGAAAGGAAACACAGGGAAGGGGGAGAAGGGAGACACAGGGGAGGGGGAGAAGGGAGACACAGGGGAGGGGGAGAAGGGAGACACAGGGGAGGGATTGGGGGGAAGGGAGACACGGGAGGGAGTGGGGGGAAGGGAGACACAGGGGAGGGAGTGGGGGGAAGGGAGACACAGGGGAGGGAGAGGGGGGAGAAAGGAGACACAGGGGAGGGGGAAGGGAGACACTGGGGAGTGGGGAGGATACACCGGAGAGAAAGGAGACATAGAAGGGAAAGGGAGGGAGAAAAGAGACGCAGGGGGGGGGGGGGGGAAGACACGGGTGGGAGGGGAGACACAGGAGGGAGTGGGGGGAAGGGAGACACAGGGGAGGGGGGAAGGGAGACACAGGGAAGGGAGTGGGGGGAAGGGAAACACAGGGGAGGGAGATAGGGAGGAAAGGAGACACAGGGGAGGGAGATAGGGAGGAAAGGAGACACAGGGGAGGGAGATAGGGAGGAAAGGAGACACAGGGGAGGGAGATAGGGAGAAAGGAGACACAGGGGAGGGAGATAGGGAGAAAGGAGACACAGGGGAGGGAGATAGGGAGAAAGGAGACACAGCGGAGGGAGGGGAGAAAGGACACCCGAGGGAGGGAGGGAAGGGGAAAGGAGACTCGGGGGATGGAGGGGGAAAGGAGACACAGGGCAGGGTGGGAGGGAGGAGAAAGGAGACGCAGGGGAGGGAGAGAGGGGAGAAAGGAGACGCAGGGGAGGGAGAGAGGGGAGAAAGGAGTCGCAGGGGAGGGAGAGAGGGGAGAAAGGAGACGCAGGGCAGGGAGAGGGGGAGAAAGGAGACACACGGTAGGGAGAGGGAGAGAAAGGAGACACACGGCAGGGAGAGGGAGAGAAAGGAGACACCGGGGAGAGTGGGAGAAAGTAGACACGGAGGAGAAAGGAGACACAAGGTAGGGAGCGGGGGAAGAAAGGAGACAAACGGCAGGGAGAGGGGGAGAAAGGAGACACGGGGGAGAGAGGAGACACAGGGGAGAAAGGAGACAGAGAGAGAAGGGGGAGTGATAGAGTGGAGGGAGAGAGAATAGGGTGCAAGAGAAAAGGGGGAGTGAGAGAGATAAGGATATATTCACATATCACAAGCCTCTTTTACTGTATACCTCACAGGACTATTCCACATGTACATTATTTTACACACTTACTAGGCCTGTTATTCACCTGTACAGAGCTTTCTGTACTTTAAGGCCACTTTAACTGTACAGAGCTTTCTATTTCGCAGGTCACTGTAACTTTTTATACCTAACATTCCTCTTTTTTGCCAATACCAAGTTTTCCATAGCTTTACTGTATGTATATTGCTTTCCCAGATATTCTAGATATCAGTCCCCAACTGTCTTTATTTTGGTGGAACAATCCCTTTTTTTTAGGGGAAATCCCCTTGGCCCTCTTAATCTTTTTTGAAGGAAACATCTTAAAGTGACACAGCAGTGGTTCCAAATATTGTGAATGTTAAAGCTATCACATATATAGTTCTCAGCAGCGCGGGCTTGCCAAAATCCGTTAGTAACGCAATGTTAAAAGGCGCCCATTGCAAGCCTCGCGATGAGCGCCAAAGGCGCTTGCAATTAGCACCAGAGGTGCACAGATGACCAAAATTACATCTGGGGAGAGGCTCACAATGAGCGCAAAAGGTGCTCATTGCAAGCCACGCGATGAGCGCTAGGCCAGCAATGAACGCCCAAAGTACTCAGAGGACCAAAAGCCTTACAGTGTGTGGCAAACAGCATTCCCTGGCTTACAATTTTCTTACAGTCATTTTTTGATGGGCAAGTCGCTATAATCACTATAATAGTTGTCAATGTTGGGGACGCTTACAATGTTGGTCACACAAGAGGGTTAGGAGTGACAAGGAGGATTGCGGCCCTCACTGCAGGCAAAGTCCTGCAGGCTTCGCCACTCAGGCCCGCAAGCCGCAATCCTTCTCCTCCCTCTTAGCCCCCTTATGCTCCCTTTCTTTCCCCCCTCTCCAAAAACCTCCCATCCCCTTTCCCCTCTCCCCTGACCGTACCGGCATATGCTAATTACGTGACATCACCTGCTCGTCACGTCATTAGCATATGCCGGTTCCTGACACATGCAGAAGACGCGCTGCAGGAGCTCAGCGGATCAAGGTAAGGATAGAGGGGAAAGGGGAAAGGGAGGTTTTTGAAGAGGGGGAAGGAGGAAGGATAAGAGAGGAGGGGGAAAAGGAGACAAAAGGGAGGGAGAGGAGGGGGAAAGGAGAACAAGGGAAGGAGAGGAGGGAGAAAAGGAGAACAAGGGAAGGAGAGGAGTGGGAAAAGAAGAACAAGGGAAGGAGAGGAGGGGGGAAAGGAGAACAAGGGAAGGAGAGGAGGGGAAAAGAAGAACAAGGAAAGGAGAGGAGGTGGGAAAGGAGAACAAGGAGAGGAGGGGGAAAGAAGACACAAGGGAGCGAGAGGGGGAAAAGGAGACACAAGGGAGAGAGAGGAAGGGGGAAAAGGAGACACAAGGGAGGAAGAGGATGGGAAAAAGGAGACACAAGGGAGGGAGAGGATGGGAAAAATGAGACACAGGTAAGGGAGAGGTGGGGGAAAAGGAGACACGCTTAAAATGTTATTCCTGTCATTTTTGACAGGCAATTTCCTAGTAAGTAATAACAAGTACTTTATCAATTGATTTTTGTTTTAAAAAAAACAAAACATTTTACTACAGTAAATTAACATTGGATTTTGCCATTTTGAGTTGTGATGCAGTGTTTCCCAGAAACTTTATATCTCTTGTTAAGGATAAATCATTGACATTAATTGTTAATAAGCCCCAAGCACTTTTTCTAGTACACCACATTTGGACCTTCTGCTTAATCACTTGAAGTGCAAGCCCCAGCAGTCCAGCCTTGTCCTTTGCAGTATTTGCAGCCTTATTAAATTGCGATTCGGCCAATTGAATAGGGCTCTATTTAAGCACACAGCATATTTGATTTACAGAAGTTTTTAGTTAGTGAAGACCTTGCTTTTGGATAGAAGTTCACTAACTAAACACTTATGTAAAACAAATATGCTGTGTGCTTATATAGAGCCCTATTCAATTGGCCAATCGCAATTTAATAAGGGTGTTAGTATCTTACTTTCTTACATACATGTATATTAAACATGTATATACAGCTGCATATGAAGCATCATGTGTCACTCTATTTACTTTTATCAGAAATATAGTAATGTGAGCAGGAGATTGAAATGTTTATGTTTATAAGTACACATTATACACACTCTAACTTCATCACTAATGTATTCATTTATAGATAGATATTATTCTGGAGCAGCTTCAGTACAAAGCCCCGCCCACCGCTCGCGCTCTACCAAACTGCACGTCTTCACCCCGCCTCCAACATGTGATTGACAAGCCGTTGAGCCAATAGCAAAAGAGGTGATGAGTGCTCTAGCCAATTACCTGCTGGTGGGGCGGCAGACACGTTAGGTTGTGAGATGTTGGTTGCTACGGAGTATCTGTGGTGTGTAACAGTCAGTTATAACTGGTTGTGAGGGAAATAATAGACACAGGAGCGGGGAAAGAGGAGGTAAGAGGGCAGTTACAGAGGGGTAGGAAGAGGTAAGAGGGTAGTTACAGAGGGGTAAGAAGAGGTAAGAGGGCAATTACAGAGGGGTAAGAAGAGGTAAGAGGGCAATAACAGAGGGGAAGAGGAGGTAATAACACAGTGTGGGCACCAAGCTCTGTGCCACTCACACTGGGCATTGCAAGCAGTACAAACCCTGTTCAGTGAAGGCTGTGCCCCATGCTTGTCTGGATGAGTTGCCTGCAGACCCCATGTATCCTGTGAGGATCTCCCTCCAGACATTATCCTGCTGAAAAGGACCCCCAGACAGGAAAGTTTCAGTACAAACCAGCTGTGTGACCCTCATTACTGATACCCTGGTAAGTTATTGTTATTTTGTCTTACCCATAGATGGTGGCTCAATCAACCTCAGCACTATCATATATAGCATGCAAGGGCAGATGTGTAGTTAGTCCTGGCAGTGATGGAGTTAATATGTTGTGGACATGAGGTTTTACCTACAGCCCCCATATAATGTGATATTTGTACATCAGAGGGGTATGGGCCCTGCTTACCATTGACATGTCGCTGAATCTAAACATTATTTGTCTCAAGAGCTCACAGTCTATTTATTGAAGGCTGTAGTATAGAAAGGCGGTAGAGCTAATGCTGTACATTTGTGTATCTTATCCCCTGTATGAATTCCCAAATATTAAGAGCCCATGTTTATAGCCAACAGTCGCTCTAAACTTTTTTTGATGCCAGAAACTGACTGGGTAATGTATTAAACCATTGTGGATCATAAACAAGAATTGGAACATTTTCAGGCTGGGTATAATACATGCAAGAAAATTAGAGGTGCTCATCTGAGAACGAAAAATACCTCTGTGGTTTTTTTTCTATAGGTCTGGTTACCTACTCCGAGAGCAGCCTCTTTTAGCTCAGTTGTGCCCTTCACAGGGAGAAATATTCTGTAGTATATCAGTCTGGTCCCACTCAAAAGAGTGACCCAGCCCCAAAATACCAGGCAATTCTACCCAGGAGAACTGTAAATTCCAGACCGCAAACTACAGACGCGTTTCGGCCTCTGTGGGCCTCGTCAGTGACATGCAGCTATACTCCCTAAAGCACAGTGAGCAAGGACCCCATGTCTTGTTCTCCCTATCGCCCATAAGGTGAGGAAAATGTATACAAAATAAGTAGTGGTGCTCATGTGACATAATACATGTCATAGCCCAATTTTTCATATAGAATTTCAGCAATTTAAATTTCAGTTCTTCTTAATCTAACTCAATTTTTCAATATGTAAAAGAGTAGCTGATGATAGCGCCATTTCAAAGGGATTATCCTTCCTAGAGTCACAGTGTACTATTTGCTGTGATGGATTGTCCATCTTTCTTCATACCTCTTTCTCACCATATTATCATCCCACTGTTATCTTCACTCTTATTTCTTCTTTTCGTCTTGGTTCTCTTCATTAAGCCCATCACCTCCTTTTTTTTTTCCTCCTGTTCCTCATCCCTATTTTTCTGCTTCTTATTACCTATGGTCCTTCTGCTTATTATCAAATTTTTTCTTTCGCCCATTTTTAATCAACCTCCCTAGCGTCCAGCAAATAAGACCTTCTCGCTCAAAATGTCATTGTGTTCTACAACCAACTAAACCAAAGTAAAGTTGGCTGGTTGGCAGAAAAAAAGTAACATTTTGAATAAATATAATTACGTTTTTCTTTTCTGGTCACCATATTGTGAATCTTTATGCTATATATTATTCGGGATAGTTACATTAGGTTTGATATACATTTTGAAAGGGATTACATTCTAGATCAGTTATCAACACTTGATCCTAGGATGGGTGCCAGGCCTTGATAATTTGGTTGCTGGATCTTAAGAGCAGATGGATTAAGAGAGCCTGGCACTTGAAGCATATTACAGCCATTGTAAAATGTAAATGGCGTCTGACTCTCCGTGACTTCATGGACATCACACCATGCTGATCCACTTGGTTTTCATGGCAGAGATACTGGAGTGGGTCACCAGTTCCTTCTCCAGTGGGCCACAGCATACAGCTCCTTGCATTCCCTGGTGGTCTCCCATCCAAGTATCGACTAGTGACCTCTTGGCGATTTTTATACATATGACACACTAAATATTCATTCACTTTCTCATCAATTTAAATAGAGTAACTTTTGTCTGCAAATAAGTTTAATAATATCTATATTTAACTTTGCATTACTACCATTAGGCACACTTACATATAGATACATTTATTTGCAGTCAAAATGTACTCTATTTAAATTGGTGAGAAAGTGGATGAATATTTATAGTGTCAATATCGCTTGATCAAAGTGTTCATATGAGTATTGGAAGGGGACCAACTTTTCCCCAAATCCAGAAAGGTTGATCGTCACTGCTTTAGATTTCAAAAGAGCCAGGGCAAAGAGGCGAGAAAAGGAGTGAGGGGGGCATTTAAGAAAGTAGCAGCCCACCTAGACATTGGTGAATATGGTGGGAGATCACACAAGAGAGGTAATAGTTAAGGCTTATGTGTGGTAGGAGCAATAGGGAATAAAAACAGTAAGGGGCAGGTGAGGAGGTAGTGATCGTAAATTGGAGGAAGACAAACATCTGGAGGAAGGAGGAGAGACATCAAAAATTCAGTTTTTTTTGAAGACCAGACTAATGTAGACAATTATTAGTTGGTACATAGTGTGTGCGTGTGGCTGGATGTCTTCCTGGTACCTGAGTATCTTCCTGGTTTGTTGTTCTTAGTCTCCTAGGTGACAGATCTCTTAAAGATACGGCATGTTTATTTTTAACAAACTGCCTTTTTCAATCATACTTCTCTTATTTATTTACCATTAAATCTTCAGCCTCCTCCAGGGACAGACATTTTTAGTTTACCCTCCTTCACTGAAAATGATTTATAAATGGCTGAACAGAGGCCTAAATGTTATAGAACAGAACCTGCAAAAACATTTCTACAGTATCTGTAGTCTGACGAAAGAGCCCAAACAATAAGCCATACATCGGTTTAGTTGTTTAAATAAATAATATTTTTGGTTATTTGTAAATATCTGCCATGGCGCTTTGATCATCGCTACAAAGATTTATAATATGGTTTCTGAGTTGGTGTTCCTTACAATGTTTATATGACCCCATTCATACATGTATATTATATTGTAAATTGATAGTAACCTCTGTCTGTGGACTAATTCCATGACAGATATTTTTTCATTCATTTTATTTGTGGCACACACTGTACTCTTCCTGTGGATTTGTTGAATATAAGTTCAGTGAAGTGATTTATGTAAATGGTTTTCTTATAGTGTAGCGTTTCTAGGCTGAACCCACAGCATGGGAAGGGGATTATTGTATTTATATGTTCTAGCTGAATGAGAGGAAAGGTTTATTTGCCACCTGAAAGCTCCAGACCATGCATTATATGGGTGTTTGGTTTGAATGTAAATGGATATGGGTATATGTGTGTGACAGTTGTGCCTCATGTGTGAAGAGTAAGTGTAGAGTGTAAATGCACTCACAGATTATGCTACTCTGTGACAGGAACATTTGATCATGCATTGCAGTACTGTTTTATATGGTTAGGATGGGTTGATGCCAAGTGGCATACTGGTTATGTTAGGTATTTTTGTAGGGCTTGACAAACCCAGGAGTAAAAGTTGATTTTTTATAACATTTGGTTATTCTTTATATAACTGTGTTGTGTGTGTGCGTATGTATGTATGTATGTATATATATATATATATATATATATATATATATATATATATATATATATATATATATATATATATATACACACACACTGTCTTTGCTCAAATGTATTGATGGCTCCCAGGTTTGCTATAAATGTGTCAACCCCTGAAGCAAGTGACCCTCCCTAGTAACTGTTCTGAGAATTGGTTAATTTACTAGGTGAAGGGATCACTTATTTGTCTCTCCACAGGTGCAATGCAGAGCTCTCTCGGTGGCCCCACCCAACAGGGTGGCGTGGATAATGGTGAGCTTGCACTAACTGGTTCCCAGCTCTCTGTGACCCGGCGCCCAAGCAGTGCTGGCAGTGCCAAGCTCATTTCCCGATCCGTCTCTGTCATAACTGACAGCAAAAGTAAAGGGAACTCGCTGGTGAGTGATAAGACATTATCCCAAACATGCATTGCTCCTGCACACAACTAACATGCTGTGTCTTGTGCCCTATTTACCTCATCACTGTTTCCTCTTCATCCCTCCAACCCTGCAGCTCATTCCCCTCTCAACTCTCCATAGTTTGTTCCATGAAACTCTAACCCGCCCACCACTTTGCCATGTGCCGCTCATAGCCTCCATCTAACTAACTGTGTGCCTCGATCCCTCATCACTACACTGTTCCACTTATCTGTAATCAATACATCCTTTACCACTCCCTCCCTCATTATCACTATGCCCTGTGTCCCCCTATTCACCATGACTTCTCCATGTGCCTTTCTACCATCCCATCACCCCTGTGCCCCTCCTACCTGTCAATACATGTGCCATCGCTACCCTGCCATTACTATGCACTGTTCTCCTTGTACCTTCTCATTACTATGCCTTGCACCCCTTCTACCCTTCCATCATTATGCTCTGAATTCCTCCTACCACCCCTATCACTGTTCTCTGTGATCTCTTCACTCTCAACTCCCTCTTTCCCCCACACTATATTTACACTATCTGCTTCACTGCATCACTGTGTCCTGTTCCCCATTTTCTAGGCAGACTCATCTAGGGCCATCAACAACCTCCGAAGATCCAACAGCACCACTCAGGTGACCCAGGGGAACAGCCCAGCATACAGGTAACTTAAGAGGATGTGAATATGTGCAGGCCACTGTAGTGCTTTTTTCCAGCTCTGATGCTGCCTGCGGGGCAGTCTTCTCATGTTTTGCCCTTCTGGTAGCCAGCTGCTGTTCCCTAAGGGTATATATGGTGATGTTAGATCTCCTCCCCCTGTAATGGAATGCAACAGCTGTTCTCCTCGGGATGGCTGGGCTCAGTTACCCATTGTCCAGCCTGTGGATTATCTCCTTTCACTTCACATGGCACTGCTCCTATTGCTTTGTTTCACAGTAAGGAGCAGGACACAAAAGAGGAGGGGGAAGTGCCTTGTTTTATCCTTTTCCCAAAATCTCATCTAAATTACTCCCCCACAAAGAAATCCCCCAAAACATGTAACTATTCCTTAATAACACTATAACATATTGTGTACAGAGCTTTCCAAGTGAAATGTGTGTATGGCTGCTCTGCTTCTCAGAAGGCAAAGGACCCTATTTATTCTTGTGCTACCCTATGGGCATATGTATAATATTTGGCACCTTCATGAGTAATGCAACAGTTTACTCTTTAGCTCTGTGTGACTGTGTGACTTAACTCCTTTCTCTGGGAGTCCATGTCATGCATTTCTGATCTGTGTGTCTTCAGCTAACGTTTTGCAACTGTTTCAGTGAGTTAAAGGTCTACTGTAGTCCTACACTTAATATACACTGCAGAAGAACTACACTTAAAAACAGGCTACGTAAAATAAAAACAATACAGTCTCTAAGGTATTATGTTTTTAAATATAATTATGCCGCAGTGAAATCTGCTATTTTCTTTTCTCCCAATCCGCTTGGGAGGAAACTTTAAATGTACAGGCATTTTCTAACTACATAATTGGAATGTGGCATCTGAAATTGTCGGTGCTCTCCTTTGCAGTAATGGGAAGTTTATTAGATTAAAAGGGCACATCCACCAGAAAAAACAGACCGGATTAGCTTAAAAACCTTAAGTAATGAATACAGGTGGTCCCTGGGTTAAGGACGAGATCCATTCCTGTTAAGTCGGATTTGTATGTAAGTAGGATCGCTGATGAATAATAATATTACTATAATGGCTCGTATGTGGTAACAATAATGCAGTGTAATAATAATACCCCTGTAATGTAATAATACATTACAGAAACTATTGTGCTATTTCTTTTAATTCCAACAGAACTTAAAAACAAACTAATACAAAAAGCCTTGGGAGCCCGTTCTTAAGTAGGGGTCATTTGTAATCCGGGGACCTCCTGAAATTGCGCACACAAGTTAAAAATATAGAGTATTGTTTATTTTGTTTTGCTTTACAAAATATTTTTTACCATTATCAAGTTGAAACATTTAAAATATAGAAAAAACTGACCACAGTGGTCCTTTAACCCTTGAAGAGCTGCTCTTTAGGTCTGTATTTTTACATATTTCAGTGCTGCTTAGTGTCTGTGTGTTATCCCCATGCAACACTGCTTTGTGTGTCCGGTGAGTTAACCCCATGCAGCCATGTGTCTTATGAAGTTAACACTATACTTCTCTTTCTCGTTTTCTTTGGTCAGTGGAGATCTTCAGGATGATTTCTTGGCCTTCTTTGACAGTGGCTCCAGTGGGCGGAGGAAACTGGCTGGCCTAGCCAAGACATCTCCTGAGAAGAAAACTACTTGGAATATTTTGGTAATTTACTGATGGAAGAAGTAGAGTCAAATTATTCAATAGGGGTGAATGAGCTAAGTTGGGTTTCAGTAATTCTGTTTTATCTTTGATTTCCTTTGTGATTGTACTCTTCTACTACATGAAGTTGCTGTGCAGTAACCTGGCAGTGAGTTTACTTGTGTTTCTTTCTATCACTTTCAGGATGACCATCCCCGGGTGTTCCCAGTACCTTCCAGCGCCCGCAGTGCCAGCTCTGTGCAGAGCATGGGAATGCGTAGGAGAGATGTACCTGCCTTGGCACCCAGTTTCCCTGCTAACAACAGGTAACATGTCCTCATAGTAACTGCATTTATTGTATTCTTTTTAAGAGTTTTATTTCATAATTGCCAAAATGTCTTTTTATATATAAAATGAAAATGTACAGCATTTGCTTTTCAACTATTTTATAAATAGCAGGGTTTACTGGGGTTGACATTTGGATGTATATAAGATCTATATTTATTGAAAAACTGCCACAATAGGAAAAATGGTAGTTCAATTCTACAATATAATCTCCCATACACAAGACAAACTAAGGAAAACATTAAAGCTATGGTTATAATAATTTATATAATGGTTAAGAAAATGAAAGGTTGTATCGGTTTCTTTTTTATATATATATATATATATATATATATATATATATATATATATATATATATTTATATATTCTAGAAAAAAATTATATACTTCTTCAAAAAGTCCACCATTTTTACACTGTTATTTGTAAGGGCTTGGCCACTTTCAAATGGATAAACTGTTTTTTTAATACAGCCTTTAATTTTGTATGCAAGTAGGTGGTACTTGAAGCAGCCAATGTTTTTTTTACTGTCTTATCAAGAAGAGGAACATTGGCTGCATATAATGTTTTGTTCAAAGCTCACATTAATTTGGAAACGGACATGGTTGCTTCTCAATGGGCAAACCAGGAAAATAAATAAAGCAATAGCGGTTCCCAATACATACAATTGCACATGAATGTTAATAAGTCAAATGTTGTATTTATTTTTGTTTCCTGTCTGATTTTATCCATTTTGTAAAAATCTACTTATGCAAAACAGAGTACTGTAAATTATTGACTTTGGTGGACCTTTTCATGTAGAGAGGAAACACATAGAATATGGATTGATTTGGCTTAAAATTATGACTACAAAAATGGAACCATTAATTTTGTCTTTGATGGATTCCATAGATTAAATAACTAGTGATGCTTTCTTGGTAGCTGTTAAACTTACTAATTACTCACATATCCTTTGCCCTCTTACCAGGAGCAATAAAGGAGCAGTTGGAAATACTGTAACCACGATGGTGCACAATAACTACTCGAACGGAGAGAGAGGACTCAGCAACAAGAGCTCCAACCAGAGGCCACCATCACTCAAGTAACGTGACCACCACAACCATGAAGGGGATATGAAATGGGTGTTAAATGTATTAGAGTGTGACTAAGAAATAGCCAAAGCTGGTTGTAAAAGGATGCTATCATCCCCAAATCAAGTTTTAAGTTTTCATTTAAAACTGGTTATATCTATTAGCTTTTTCTTCTATGATTTGTCTGTGATACCTTTTATATGCTAAATTGCTTAGTATGCTAGTGGTTAGGTCGTTTTTAATGCATGACTTTGAAATCCTAATTTGTGACAATGTGTGTTAACTTTTTTCTGTGCTGACAAAAATATCTACACTAGTGTCTTTGTGCTGTTAGATTCTCCTCTACACTAACCAAGCACACAAAGTACCAAATTAGCATACTGAGGCACATTAGCATAATGGAACCACACAAATAATGGTGTATATCTCCAAGACTCACTGTAGAATGAGAATTTAATATCCAAATGATAATGTTTTTTTTTTGAAAACACAACTTTGGATGCCTGGAGCTCTTAATGCTTCTTTCTACTTGCGTAAGTCTTTTCAATTACACAACATTTCTTGTTAGGTAAGATATGCCTCTACTTATAGGACAATCACTTGGTCAAATGGGGAAACTGGCAGACCATGTAATGCATCTTTTACAGTCACATTCACCAGTATTGCATTATTTGTGCTGTAAATGTGGCTGCTTATGAGATATGTGTTTGAGGGCAATAACCTATGCAGTTGGGAAATAAGGACTGGAAAGAGGCATTTGAGGAACATATGCCTAGAAATGCTAAATATATAAATCAGATTTTGCCATATGCACACAGCCACCTTAGATACCAGTTTTCTGTTTAAGCCAAAATACTTTATATTAAACTCTCTGTAGCACAGTTCAGGGAAGATCATGGTGACAGCATTCAGTATCAACTTTCTTACAATGCAGTAAATGTAGCTTATATAGGTTTTATTAAAGGATTTGGCACAGCCTAATAGTCTTAACAGTCTGACACTAGATTCAGATATAGTTTTGTTGGATAGGATACGGCCTGAAGGATAGGAGTCCGTCAAGGTTAATGGAATAAAGTCGGAGGAAGTGATGGTTACCAGCTGAATGCCATGGGGCTCAGTGGTGGGGCCTGTTTTGTTTAATATATTTGATATTAATACTGGTCTTTAAGGGGAAGTTTGCCTCTTTGCAGATCACTCAAATACTGTATGTAAAAGGGTAGACATTTCAGGAGGCGTGCATAAATAATGTAAAGATTTAATAAACCAGACCAGTGGCCAAATTTGTGTCATCACTAAAATATAACACTGATAAATGCAAGAGTATGCACTTAGGTGACAAAACACACAAGTAACATATTTACTTAATGGTAATATGATGATGGTAACTGATAAGGAAAGGGACTTGGGAGTTGTTATATTTCATGATTCAAAAGTAGGCAAAGCAATGCAACAAAGCTGCAGGAATAGCAGGTAGGTTGCTTGGATGTATTGGTAGAAGAATTTAAGTAGAAACAAGGTATTAACATTGCACTATAGCTCCATAGTTTCAGATTTTCTAAACAAATTATAAACAATTCAAAGATTGGTGCATGGTCTAAAAGACAAAGAGGAATTATCTTCATATGTATAGTTTAGCGGACAAGAGGGAGATGGAATGCTAGAGCAATCATGACTTGAAGTTTAAAGATTTAGGGAATAATCTTCCAGTTGAAGTGGTAAAGTTAAACACTGCTAAAAAAAAGAAAAAGGAATACCTGGGATTAGCATACGGTTATTTTTGGCTTATTTAAGCCAAACTTTTTAGGTAGATAGAATGGACAGAGCAGATGTGGCTTATTTGGTTCTTATCTGCCATAAAATCAATATTTACTAGATTCCTGATGTGTGCTTCTTTTCTCTTCTTAGTAACCTATTGAGACCACCTAGCAGGGAGGAGACTGGAAACAGCTTCCAGAAATCCCAGAAAAATTTCTCAAGCCCCAACAACCTAGGAAGGAATAACACAGGAGGGAACACTCCCCCAAAAAGGAGAGAGGTGACAGCCGAGGAAGCAGAGAGGTCAGTATGAGCATTGATCTCTAAAATTATCTTAATTCTATTTTATTTTTTTTCATTACAAATAAATCTCCAGTGGTTTTAAAAAGCTTTAATGGGACACACAATCTGCAGGTGGTGTGGCTGATTACATTTTTAGATTTAGATTTTAAAAGTAGGTGAAATGGATGTAAAGTATAAATCTTGAAGGTATGAGGGGGTTCTAATTAATTTTGGGAAAAAAACAACACTTTTCTGTTTTATTCCAGTCATTTTGTATATACAAACACGCTATTAAAACATATATGATGACTACAGGCCACTCCTACTTTAATTACTTAAATTGTATCCGGGCATCATACAGCAGGTTTTCATTTGTTTATATTATTAACTGATTAGAAATATACCGTAATCAATATTCGCTGGGAAAATAATGCACTTTTAGTATTATGTTCAACCTTTTAGTGTTGTATGAACTGGCAGACTTACTTCCATCATTTATCAGTTGACCATGGGGTGGGAGAGGATATGTCCAAGAGTCTATTTTATCTTTATCTAACACTGCAGATAAACCTAGACCGGTCAGCAAAATTTTATATGGCATAGTCACCTAACAGGGGTGGAGAGAAGCATCTCTGCTAGTTATGAAATACTAAATATCAATTGCGATTTTAAATAATATTGCTGTATATTGAAAGTTATCTTCACATTGTTGATTATTTACTAATCCGTTACTAAATAAACAAAAAGAACACCATTGTATGACCTCTATTGTGACTTTTTAAGCCAATATATATTATTATAACATTTAGAAGTGTTGTTGGAAATTATATCTGTGTTTTGGGCAGAGATTTCTTGGACATAGAACTAACAATCTGTTCATTACATGTCTACAGATTTATCCAGCAGGTGAACACTGCTGCCATCGCCATCCAGCGCTGGTACAGGCGCCAGAGACAGAGGCGGAGATCGGGAGAAATGGCACTAAAAAGTTTGCTTACATCTAAAAAGGAGGTATAACCCAGCTGCTAAAAATGCCACTGATCTTGTCCCTCTAATGTAACATATCTGTGTTATTCTCTATTCTGTCTATAAAGAATTCACCCAGGTGGAGATTTCACAAGCTTCCGCGCGAGCCTTCTCATTATAGCCAGTATTTTCTCACCTAGTCTTAAACTTCGATCTTAAAAAGTACTGAAAAACAAGTGAAATCCTTTTTTTTATTTTTATTTCTTTATTTATTTTTATTTTTCACTCATTTTATAAGCGAGTTTATATAACCCATTTACTGTATTAATCCTGCAGCTGTGTGTGGCTGTAGATTCTGAAAGGACTAAAAATCACAAGCCTCGTCTTTTGGCTTCTCCAGAAATGTGTTACTACTGCAAAGACAGTATAAAACTATTGAGAGGAAGTTTGTAATTTATGATCCCTTCCAGAACCTGTGATCTTTCTTGCTACTTCTCCCCATATGCTAAATATATTGGCAGATGCAGGTGAACCTCAGATAACATTCAAGTTAATTAAACACTATAAGGAGTGGAAATCTAATATTTTAAAAACTATTGAAAACCTGTGAAAATTACTTTAAATGACACATGTGTTGCAGCTTTTCCACTTGAGATTTGACTGCTCTACATGTCAACCATACATGTACAATTTTTTTTATCAGATTCTCTCAACAAACTTGCAGTTAAAAAAGCAAGGCTAAAACAGCAATAGTATCTAATGGATATAAAGCTAAGCCAATGTCTGCACGAAGGCCTTCCATCAATTTTGCATTGTATTTTTTAAGCTAGAAGTAAGAAAGATTGGATTGTACTGAACATGGAGTATTAATCTATTTTTTTTTTGTTTCCTGAAGGAGAGGCAGCAACACTCTGAGGAGGGAAACCTCTTAAACTCCCAGCATGCCAAAGAGGAGGAAAGGCGGAAAATCCGGGAAGAGAAAGCTCAGCATGCCAGAAGAATGGCCATCCAGGTGAGAAGTGTCTGAAGAACATATACACATTGCAGTTGTAACTCTTGGTGAGGTAAAACCTACTAAATTAGTTATATGATAAAGCAAGTGAAGATTTAAAAAATGGTGCTATATTTAACATGGAGAGAAAAGATAGGATGAGTTTTAAAATGTTTACTAGTTAGCTAGTGAAAATGTAATGAAACTGATTCAATGTTAATGTAAATTTAAAATGTTTGACAGTCTTCCTGCTTTCGACTTGCTTCTACCAGTAGCTCTATTTATATATTCTATAATTAAAGGGCCACTTAATTCAGCATGGTTTGGAACACGTCAAAGAAAATATCTCTTAACAAAAAAAATGTGCTGAAATACTTTTTGAAATTTATAGATGGGATTTTCTGTTTACATGAGACTTTGACATTCCCACAGACCAAGCCACAACAGCAGCTCTGTGCAGATAGCAGAAACGGAGATAGGGTTAACCCTCCACCAATTTATCTGTGCAGAGAAATTACTCCTAGAATCTACTAAAAATGACAGGGGTTAACTTGTCCTGGTCATTGCCGAAGAACAGAGAGAGACCATAAATGTTGTCTTCACATGGATCTTGCAATGGCCAGGAGAAGGCAGATGCTGTTAATCATAGAGCAGTGAGCAGGCCAAATACCTTAGTTTTTTTTTAGCTGTAATTATAGTGTTTTTTTAAAAAGAAAAAGCAATAGATCACTTTAACATAGAATCTTGTGCTCTTTCACACCATGAAGAGCATTTATAGTGAGTTAAATGACCCTTTAATGTTGCCTTCTGTTCTACTGTCAATACACTAGCTGGAAGGGGACCGAGGAATAAATAGCATAAAAAAAAAGCAATAAAAAAAAGATGGCAAGAACACATATGGGAAAGAAAAGAAAAGTTTCAATCTATGAACTTATGGGAAAGAAAAGAAAAGTTTCAATCTATGAACTTCCACGGTAGTTCTTCATGATAAAATGTAGTACCATTCAAATACAAAAGGAATTATGTTTCTGGGAGACAGCAAGCTCTGAAATATTGAGTTTGGTAACCAAAGGTGAAGTGTGAACCTATTGGCTTACCAGCGGAGGTGGTACAGACAAATTATAGTAATGGAATTATGCATGTAAAAAGTTTTTATCAGTATTGACTAATACATTTATGGTAGCATACAATTTGGTTTTGGATTTCAAATTCAGAAAGTAATAGTGAGCTGAGGAGCAAATAGACTTTTCACAGCAGGGATGAAATTGGTGGGGCTATTTTGCAGGACATGTGGATCTTCTCTGCTAGTTCTTTGGTTCTAAAAAGGCCTCTTCAGTGCTTTGGTAGCTGCCAACTAAGGGGTACATTCCTTATTGTGTGTAGACAGCTATCATTGACCACTCTTATCTGATGTCCCTCCAGGAGCTGCAACAGAAACGAGCACGAAAGGCAGCCGAGAACCAGCGCATAGCAGAAGAGGAGCTGCAGAAACTGGCACAGAGTGGGAAACTGGGGAGGAAGAAGCCTGGAAGGAATCCTTTATCCTCACCACTGGGTGGCAGCACAAAGACCAACAATACAGGTGAATCTACACCTGGCTCTATAGAGGGGTTATCATGGAGAATTTCACAATACATACAAAAATACTTAATGCTGCTATGTGACACTGACTTAACATTGTTAAGGAATTCACTATTCAAAGAACCATTTACAGGTTTCAACTACGTGTTTTTTTTTGTTTTGTTTTCTAAAGTTTATCAGTTGAATGTTATTAAAAAGCATTTTAGAGAAAACTTAGATTAACGTTTGTTTTCTGGTCAATCAACCTTTTTTATTTACCCACCAAACCAGGGCTGTTATCAGCGTAGTTAGTGTAATAATTGATCAGAATTTTTATTTACTTCCTGGTAGTCGGCCTGCATTGTTTTTAATCTAAAGAATTATAACGCTTTAGTACATATGGATCCCAGGGAGTAATAAGACATCCTGATGGTCTGCCTGCATTGTTTCTAGTCTAAAGATTAAGAACACAGAGACAGACTCACAGTTATTAGGAATTTTGAGCTATTACGGGTGATTTAGAAAGGTTTGCTGACGCGTACAAATTATTAAAAAATTCAGTGTACATTTACTATAAGTAAATACTATTTATTTAAAAAAAAAAACGTTCACTTGATAAAGTACTTATAATTACATATAGTATTACATTATATCATATTTTGAGTACTGCTGTGTCGGTTAAATAACATTAGAAGAATTAGTGTGCTTTCGGACAATTTGTACACTTTGGTATATTGAGGAGTTGGACCCTTAAGCACCATCCCAGCTAAGGATTTGATGGGACTTAAGTGGAGGACCAATATATTTCAAGTGTAACAAACAACTAAATATGTTGTGTTCTGTTATTGACCACTTAGGGACCATCCGTACATCAGACCCTCCAAGTACCAGTGTCCAGGAGATTGTGGAGGAAGACAGTTCTCGGGTGCCTCTGTTCAGTCCTGCTCCAGAAAGCAAAATTAGCCAGCAGAAACCACAGGTCTGTATGTTCTCGCACAATTCACTATCTTTATGAGCAATGACCATTTTGTATTAAACCCTCTTAATACATATCCTTTGTAATATATATATATGTTCATATATTCTCTTTGACTTACAGAGTTTGTCGTCAGCTGAGCGGGCATCCGGTGATCTGGATAATGAGGTCTTGGCTAGCAGAGCCCAATCCAAAACTACAATGACGGAGCTCCTCAACACCCTGAAACAGCTTGAAGAGCCTGAACCACTGTCGGAGATTAGGCCTGATGCCAAAGAGAAGTACCTGTGGTTAGACGGGGTGAGGATGACTTAAGAATCCTCTGTTACTAGGCATGCATTTCAGTAGGTTCTGAGAGCAAGTTCTGTGTGAGTGTCAGAAAACCACCTATATGATGAAGCTGTGAAACTGTTATTTGAGTATGATGCTCACCTGTACGTGAGCATGAGCTGCACCCGTGAGATCAATGTATAGAAACTGTAATTGTCAGTATACTTTTTTTTATTGTATCTGTTTACAACTCTGACCTGTGCCCCATAGGATGCAGACACCTCTCTTACTGCTGACAATCTGGAGAGACTTGGTCAAATGAATCATGTTGCACCGGTGGACCAGAGAGCGCCTCAGGAAGGAGTTCTGCTCTCTGAGGCCAAACTACAGAGCATTATCAGCTTTCTAGATGAGATGGAGAGATCTGAGCAGGAGAGACCTCGTTCTGCAGCATCGAACACTCAGCGTGGGGTAATTTTATAACTAGCATTATATGTGTAAGATCAGGTTCCCCAAAACCCTTATTTTTAGGTTATTAAAAACTGGCTATATGTTGTGCTTTCCATTGTTTTCTAAAGTGAATCAATCTTGGAAAATTCCATATTGTTGATGCATTTATGTTAAAAATGAGTGTCTCAAGTATATTAATTAGCTGCTTTGATTTGCTACTTAGGATTACAGACTGCTTATCTGTCTTTGCAGTGGCCAAAATAAAGATCTGCAATGTTATCTGGTAGTTAGACCCCCCTCTTACCCTTATAAGCTGCACATTAACATACTGAGATGCACATTAGCGTACAAAAGCAAAACCTAAATATTTCAGAAATGCTTTACTGTAGAGAAAATATGCTAGTACAATGTATAGGCATTTTTTTTAATTCTCTTTAATATTTACGGGATTATGTCCCCCCAACAGAAAGTCGATTTAATTTTAAACATGGTAAAATAACCATAAAATGAAGCAGAGCTCATAGTTTCCAATGATTTTCCCTCCGTGCACTCTCCTCTTGTTTGTGTATGGTCTGCTGTTCTATGTAATTTAGTAAGTAAAACCGCTCTCACATTTTGACTATCAATGAGCTCAAGAGATCTTGTTATGAGTACCTAATTACCTCATTAGTGGATTAATATCTTGTCTTTCTTTTAAATATGGCTCCTGGGTATCAATGGAGACTGTTCAAATTGACACATCAGAAACCATACCAATAACAAATTAAGCAATAATAAGGCCAGTTTTTTGAGCTGAGTTATAGCCAAAATGTTGTAAATTCAAAACCGTTTTTATTACTAAACGACATTTTTAATAACGTACATTTGCAAATATTCTTCTCTCTGTTTTTTATGTACTTTACTTTCTTACCAAAATTAGAACCTCTGATTTGGTCCTTTTAATCCTAATTTTTTAATGTGTTTTGCCATTTCTGTGTGTACTTACTCGGTGATCAGCTTGGCATTGATGTTATCATACCCAATAACATTTAGTCGTTTCTAGTGGCCTTTTGCACTGTTATTACTCCATGTCCTAACATTTCATCTGTCTCTCTGACCTCAGACCTTACTATCGGAGGAAGAACTTACGCATCTAGAGCAAGCTTCTGCTGTCGCTACTGAGGTGACCAGCTCAATGCTCAAGCTCCGACTGGAGTTGGAGGAGAAGAGGCGAGCAATGAACCTGCTGCAAACTGCACTGGTAAGTAGATGCAAAAAACACTAAAGATAACAAAGTGGTACAAATATGATACTTTTTACTGGCTAATTGATCAGAAAAATGAAATTAACTTTTGGTGCATTGTGATGCCTTCTTTGGACTTAGATTAACAAATAAAATTGGAATTGCACACTGTATTTATATATACTTCTTTTTGGACACCAGTATCAGTAAGAAAGAGAGGGTATCAAATAGATTAGTTCGGTTCCAATTTTATTTGATAATCTAAGTCAGAGTTAAGTGCTATGCTACACCCAAAGCTCACTTTATCTGTTACCTTTAATGGCTATCCTCTATATACCACTTTTGTATGTTTTATTTATTTTTTTATTGATACTGGCTAACACAGTACCACCCTCTTTCTGGTAAATAAATTAACATTATGGGAGTCTGTATGTCAGTTTGCTCCACTGTTACAACACCTAATACTATTTACCTGAGAATTACAGGAACATTTTAGTGTTTATGTATCTGTTGTACCCTCACAGGCCCAGCAGAGGGAACTCACTGTGCGGCACGTAAAACAGACAGAGAAGGAACTGGGACACCAGCTGAAGCAACAAAGTGAGCAGTATGAGGCAACAATCCAGAGACACCTGTCATTCATAGACCAGGTAATGGGGGAGATTTTAATATGAAATAACAAATACTCCTAACGGCAGAATATATAACTATGATCTTCTAACATTTAAAAGAGTCACTGAAAATGCAAAAACTTTACTTCCGAGGAACTTGGAAAAAAATAGATTTTCACATTCAAATGCATTTAAAAAATATATATTCTACTTCCAATATCGTGGTCTATTTAATGGCATGCTTGCTGTTATCTTAAATGCACACTGTGGCCATCATATTATTGGCCATTATATTATTTGTTGATTTAATAACTGGTTAGCAAAACAATCAGTAATTGAAGAAAATAAAATTAGTGTAGCCTTTAAGATTTACATTTGAATTTTAGTGTCCAAAAACCTGAAAGCTGTTTTTCTCCACCCCTTTAAAGTGTACAGAGGGTGGGAGATGACCTGATTTAGAAGGCTGTCCTAACAACAATCTCTTTATCTGTTGTCTTAATAAGATTCTTTAACGATTAACTTGTCTGCAGTGGCTACTACAGGCAAACCTAAACCAATCAGAATTTAGGACAGCCTTTTGGGCAAATTCTCCCCAACCCTTAGATATCTAATTGGTAGAACAGATAAAAACATCTCTAAACACTGAAATTGAAATTCAGTTGACTTGAACGGAGGTTGAATTTATTTTCGTCTAACAGTAATTTTTGTTTTTTGTGCTGAACCAATAGTAATTAAACAAATGAAACACAATTATGTGCCTATGCTCCTTTTTTTAAATTATATTTGTTTTTTCATCCTGTGTTTGTTTGACACTGATAGATCTGCATCATGAGAATAAAACCATCCTAAAGCTGCCCCACAAGGAGGCCAAGTTTACATGCTAGCTTGGTTTGGTTCTATTTTGCCAATCACAGTAATGATCCAATCTTCGTCATTGGTCAAATAGCACAGGATGATCTTTCTTTATGAAATACTTTGATTGGCTTGTGATTCTCTTGCAAAGTAGCACTAAAAGATTGTGGAGAAAGCATTTGGACATGACCTCTTGAGAATGGGTTTACAACATCCAGCATAAGTGTGTCTGTTTTTAATGCAATTGCAGATACCCAGTAAAAAAAAGGCATTAAAGTCTCTGTCAAACTTTTTATTTTTTTTTATGTTGAAAGCACATTCGCATCCTGATCCTGCAAACTTCTTAAAGAAATCCGTATGATTATCTGTGTGAAATTCTGTTGTCTTTGTCACAAACTGCACTGTAAAGTATAATGCTAAATCTCCCTGTCTCTTAAAAGAAGCCTATACTAATTCCATAACATTTACACAAATTGCAAAGTCTCTAAGCATTGCTGTTTTAAAAGAAGAAAATTGCCATTGTAGAGTTTGTATCTGATCTATTTAAATGTTTATACATTGCTGGCTATAAAAGTGTTTATGATAGTGGCAACAAAACTAGTCTTCTACAGCACGCCTCATGTTCATTTTTGGTTTGATAAAAGGTTATTAGCTGGAACTGGCAGCAGGGCTCGCTAGTTAGCTTGGTCCTGGTGGAATTATTATGATACTTCAGAACTATGAGACAATAAAAAAGAAAATAAGAAGCAAATATATTTAAACAAAACTACTGTAGTGCTTATACTATAGGTTTTAATTGTTTTATTTAGCAACAGATTATTAATAAATTTAGTAGTTGAAGAACAAATTAAACACAGCTTTGAAAACCTTAAATTTGAACATCCGTGCTTAAGGACTACTTCTCTCCATCCCCAAATATAGTAATAGCCAATCTGATATCACAGTCAAATATTGATAGTGAGACAACATTCATCAATATTCTCAACTATTGTGCTGTATTTTGGCAGTATGCCATTGAAAAGATCTACTTATTAAGTATGTATTTCAGTAAAGACTTTACTGACATGATAATTATATGAAATATGCCTGTTTTTGGTAACAACAACATTGAGAATTGATCCCCTAAGGTATATAACAATATTCTGCTTTTATAAGACCAAAGTCTCAAATACTCTTATCGCATTAAATGATGTAATGCCAATTTTCTAAAATACTTGAGTCCTAGAACTGGTCACCTGAAAGTTGAGTTACAGATAGCGAACAGGCTTGTGCCATTAATGAACATATTCAAAATATAATTTGAAGTTGACTGAAAACGGAGACTAAGCATGACCAGACCAAGACAACTACACAGAAAACAATGAAGGTGCTTATCAATAAATAAATGCAATAGTTTTAAACCTCTTTTTTTTTTTTTTAAAGGGTGTATCAGTCTTTCTTACAGCTAAAAATATCTTCAATCTTTTTTTACTCTATGAAAATGTTTTTTTGTAATAACATTCAATTCATAAAGTACTTGCCATTACCTGTGGTTTAAAAGTTATACCATATTTGCAATCTCCACGGTGTCCTTTTAATGTCCTGCAATTCTAAATAGATTCCATGCAGTCAGAGCAGAATGATAACTGTATTTTTAAATCATAAGTATTTAAGAAAATAAATAAGTTGCATCAATTATTACCTAGGTTCTGAATCTGAATATTGCAGATGGAAAGGATAACTGACCACTTTACTGGCCCCAGCAGGATGGTGACATCCTGATAGATAGGGAATGTTATAAAGAAGGAATGAGTACCATAAACTAATGGTATCCCACCCTTTATAAGTAAAGTAAGGTAAATTAGTTGAATTAATGGGGATCCTGGCAATCCTTGACAGGAAATAGGGGTTCATGTCCATTTATAGATCAGATAATGGTGGTACCTACCATTCATGAATCAGTTAGACTATGAATTACAGGATACCACTATTAAATAATTCAGAAATCCCTTGATTGAAGACTAAGTAATGTCATGTAAAGGTCGGGTAATGGAAATAATTGTAACCTTCACAGACTGACAAATATTAGGAGATGTGTACTTCCTTGGCATATCAAATAATCCCACCATAGGAAGATGGTTCTACCTTTGCATGCTGTATGATTATTTATCTCTTTTTGTTTTCCATAGCTGATTGATGATAAGAAAGTGCTAAGTGAACGATGTGAGTCTCTGGTGACTGAACTGAAGCAGATTGATCAGAAGTATGGGAGTCGGATCAGTCAAATGCAGGAGCAGCATGAACTGGTGAGGAATGACAGACACTGCCTTTTACAAATGAGTATCCCACTAATCCAAATCTATCCTATCCTTCTGTGATATTTCACATCCTTTTTTCTACAATTACTATTATGGTGGATCTATTGTTTTTCCCCAAATAAGTCTTGTTTCTGTCACAGGACTTTATTTTATTGACCTAGACAACAGAAGGGAGTAACAAAAAGAAAATGGCTATATATGGTATATCTGTGTTCACATTTGAATATCTAAGTTAAAATATATTTCCTGCTCAGTGACTGCACTGCACTCTAGGAAACTGAGCAGAAACCTACAAATTAGTCCACAATAGTTTTGCATTCTTTAATCCAATGCCACTTTGTACATTGCTCCTTGTAATATATGCCTGCTGTGTAACACAGGTTTGAAACCTGGTATAGGATGGATTATGCACAAGTTAGGAAACACTCACAGACCGTGTACTGTTTAGGTCTTAAATGGATCTCATCAGTATGGGGCTGGTTCCTAACTCGTGCTATAGATTTTGTAGGAAGGTATTAATCACTATAATATTTCGTTTATGGTGGGCAAGAGTGAGCACATGGTTAATAAATATATTTGTTTTGTCACTAGGTGGCACTAGAGAGCTTCCACAATAGCTTAATGTATATTTTGATCTGTAGTATACTTGTATACAAGATATGGTGAATGTGTTGTCAGCTTGGGTGGGGGAGGGAGGGGGGGAGAGAGGGAGAGCGCTAGGTGGGGTAGGGAGGGGAGAGAGCTAGTGGGGGGAGAGCGCAAGTGGAGGGTGGGGCAGGGGGAGGGAGCGAGTGATGAGGGGGACAGAGCGAGTGGAGGGAGGGGGATATTTTGATCTGTAGTATACTTGTATACAAGATATGGTGAATGTGTTGTCAGCTTGGGTGGGGGAGGGAGGGGGGGGAGAGAGGGAGAGCGCTAGGTGGGGTAGGGAGGGGAGAGAGCTAGTGGGGGGGGAGAGCGCAAGTGGAGGGTGGGGCAGGGGGAGAGAGCGAGTGATGAGGGGGACAGAGTGAGTGGAGGGAGGGGGAGGGAGAGAGCGAGAGGATACCGAACAGACAATTGGACATAACATGATACAGTCATTTATGACGGACAAGTTACTAGTTATTTTTAAAAATAATAACTTTCTTTGTCATATATTTCTTAAGTTTTCTGTATGCATACTAGGGCGTAGAGCTGTGCTGATGCTATCACTGGGAATTTCCCTTTTGACGACATCCTTAGATGTAAATATGCATACATGGGCCAGTATGAGTGATAGGCAACTAATGACCTCCTAGACATCATGCTGCCACGACATGGAATTTCACCTGTTGTCCCACCCTGCCTTTAAAAACAAAAGAAAGAATGTCAATCTTCCAGAGCAAACCTACCATCTTGACATACATCTCCTCCACAAAATAAACATATTTCTTTACTGCCTCTACTCATACACCATTCTCTTTTCACTTCCCCACCCACGATATCCTTTCTCTAGATGCCAATAGAGAAGGTTAAAAACAACTTTTAAAATACACAAAAGTTGCCCTTTTTTAAGTCAATCTGGTGATCCATTGATGGTTTTGACATAACCACATTAACTGCAAATATTTTTATAATTTAGCTTCTGTCAATATGTGCAAAAAGTTAAACAAAAGAAGCCTCTTTGTTTTGTTGTAATGAATGTAAAAGTTTAAATGCCACCAAATAAATATTTATAATAAGCACACTACAATTTTGCATTCAAGATATCATATTTTTTTATAGGACAAAACACTATTTTTCTCACAATTATAGAAGACTAGCGACTCCCCCCTCAGAAATTATGGCAATAAAATCTGAAGGCTGGCAATGCTGTTTGCCACACAATGCAAGGCTATACCCCCTCTAACTTGCGGGCATTGAGATGAGCGCCTTCGCCGCTCATTGCAAGTCCAACTAATCATCACATTAGCTTGCAGCTTGTACATTTTTTTAAGTAATTGGAGTCTTTTGGCGCTCTTCCGAATTACGGGCTTGAAAAAAATAGTCTTGCATGCCTCGCGATGAGCTTTGGTGCTCGTGAGCCTTTTTACAAGTCTTGTGGGCCTGGCAATGAGCGCATTTGGCGGGCCTCACAAGGCCTGCAATGAGTGCCTTTGGCGGGCATTGCGCATGCGCAAGCCCGTAATTGTGCAAAGCCATATTGCAAATTGAAGCTGAATAACAAATTGTTTAAATGTTTTTTTTTTTTTGTTCTTTCACAAGTATTTTTATATATCTATAGACTTAAAGGGACAATTATGTAATTAAAACCTGCTCTGCTCCATCATGTATAGCAATCGTGTAGAAATTTTTTAATAGAAAATTTTCATTGTTATAAAATAATGTCCTTTTTAGCTTTTGTAGCTCTCAAACTGTATGTTAAAATTGAATTGCAACGCATCTGGCTTGCACCACAAGATTATTGAGCTTATGGACAATTTCCATAGGTCTTGAAGCAGCCTAAATAGCAAGCTCCTCCTAAATGCTTATAAACAGTCTTCTCTGCAATAACACATTTCAAGTTTTTTCCTTTGAGTTCTAAAGCGGTCTAAGTTGATTGCAGCAAAGAAAATGTTATTGCCATTTGCACAGTGCTTGTTATACTTGAGCTTATTTTACGTGCCAGGTTGTGTAAGAGTCAGAGCAACTATTTACTTGATGATATATAAACAGGTAAACAATAAAATATACATTTATTTTAATTTTTTTATAGGTTACTCAATTAGGGCCATATTCAATTGAGGTTTTGGGTGATCTAGTAGCCTGTAGGTGAGGAAAGCTAATTCGCTATTCAATTGGCATCTTTTTGCAGGCTCTGAACGTCTTCCAAGTTAAGGCCCTGAAAAAATGTCGATGGTTAAACTCGTAACTTACAGCCTCCCGAAGCCTTTGATCTCTGGAGGCCGCAAGACTTCCAGTTGCTAAAATCGCTAATCCCTATTCAATTGCAGAAATCGTTCAACACCGCAGCTGAAATCAAGCTTGCAGACTCCAAATGTCGGCCCAAAGCTTATGAGTTCCAAATAGGACCCGCAAAGGGTTTAGAGACTAGTTGGTAACACTGCAAATCGCAATATAAAGACACCAATGCACTTTAAAACATGGGAAAGCAATGGAAGGCATTATAATCACATGCACAACAACTCCCAAATCTCAAATATGGCAAAAAAAAAAAAAAAACATTTCCACATAGGTTGTAATGATCATGCATATACCAATATGAAAAGCCATGCTGCAACATGCTGAAAGCTCTTAAAGACACACTACCTCATTAAATTGCAATACAAATACATGCAAATGGCTGACATATTAACCATTTCACACTTACAGAGGCTCTAATGTGGACCCTGAAAATACATTATATACATTTCACTCATCACATCTACAATGGGACAACAAATAGTGGTTAAATTACACTGCCACGTGGCATATATCAAGTACCTGGGAAACATTTCACATATGGTTGTTCAGTCCCTCAATTGTGTCGGACTCTCTGTGACCCTATGGGCTGCAGCACACCTAGTAATGTCCTGTCTGTGCGTATCCACAAGGTTTGCATGCCAAAGATACTGGAGTGGGTTGCCAGTTCGATCTCTAGTGGACTGGGATTTGTCTGACCTCTCTATCAGCTTCCCACCTACAGTGGCCTACATGGCATAGCTCACATCTTCATTCAGTTACTTCTCCGGGGACTTTCCATGATGGGCCTAGCGGAGATTATCCCTGATGGAGATCTCTATTTCTCTTTCTCTCTCCTTTTCTGGTTTTCTGTCTCCCTGCACGTTCTTCTGCAGAGGCAGGGAAGTCCAAGTGGTGACGTCGTCACGCAAGCTTACCTGCGTGTGCAGAAGGACGTGCAGGTGCAGGGAGAAAGAACATCAGAAGAGGATAAACCATTAAGCCTGGGCAGTGGGAGGCTGAGGGGGTCCCGGGGCTACTGGCAGGAACCAGGTACGGGGATGGTGGTGACGGAAAATCCTACGGGTCCCACGGGTGCTCATTGCGGCCTAATCGCACAGGATGCTGGAAGGGAAATTATGCAATAAAGTCCTGCGAGCCCGTGCCTCAACAGCTCGCCTCGCAGTTGCGGCCCTCGCTGTGTGAGGGCCACAAGCGTGACCAACATCGTAAGCGTTCCGGACTCTGACAACTATATATGATATAATATCATGGGTGTGATGTGGGCGGAACCCGGGAGAGCAAGAGGCTTGGGGGAAAAAGGGGATAACTATAGGGGTAATGTCATAGTCTAGAATAAGCATGGTGCATAGCACCTACCCGGGTCACATGTCGTCACTATACCACTGTAAGCGGAATCTGATGGGAAAAAAAGGATCATCACAAATCACTCCATTTAATTGAAGAAACCATTAATGTGCATGGCACTTACAACTTGTCTGCTCAACGAAACAGATGATTCAGCCTCTGGACTGTGTAATCCAATCCAGTTTCACACATCGAGTGGTAAAAAAACAAAAATATGAAAAAGTAGTGGTCCGTTAAAAAAAGGCGGAAGAGTATAAAAAAACAAATCAAAAAAATAATCAACATGCATGTACAGTACAGTGCTACATACTGTAACAATATACCAACTCACCTGATTCCCATCTGCAAGCATTACTATTAGCTTAGGTCAGCAGCCAGATTAGCGGTTACTTACATCAGACTCTATGATCTTTCTCAGACTGCTATTGAGGTCAGGATCACAAGCTTCACTAGTGCATATATTAATACTGGCTGACATGCCATTGTGAGACTTTGCAAGTCATATGTCATTAGTATGATTAATAATACATTGTTTTGTGTGCATTTCTAACTATCTTACATCTAGGCTTGAATCTGGATGATACTCCTAATTGCAACCCAGATTAGCTATCATTTTGCTAGATATGATCTATTCTTTTGTTCATGGTCTTCCTCGTTCTTGTCTTCCAACACTATCTTGATTCCGGCTGCGGTCTGTAACTGCATAGGCTGCAGTGGGCACACCAATACATGGACTCTCTATTGCTTGATTACTGTTGTTGTGCTCAGGAATGAGAGTGATTTGTCAGCTTCATGGATTTAATGACGCATCCATCTATCCCTTGTTAATTCCATCGAGCTGACATGTCAGTGTCCTTGTTGTCATCATGTACATGTGTAGTGTGTGTGATGCACATGTGGTAGCATGTTGGTGTATGAGATATTTACTTGACATGGAGGCTGGGTCTTGCTGTGCCACCAGGCCCGAAGATCCAGCGGCAGAAACTTGTCTCAGAAGGTCTCTGGCGACCCTCTACCACTCATCCTCCTCACCTTGGCTCTGATGCCATCAAACTGGTGCTTGACGGACCTCACATCCCTTGGCTCTGTGCCTACCGCTGTCACCACAGCCGCTACCTCTTTCCATGCCTGAGCCCTAGGCCCTTGCCTAACTTCCCGCACCCCCTGCAAGTATCACGGGGCGGCCACGGATAGCACTGAGGAGGACAGATTCTCCCTGTGCAAGTAATTGTGGGCCCAGTGCTTGCCCTTAGCCTCTTGCCCTCCTGACTGTGGCCGGGGACCAATGCCTCCCTGACCTGCCCCTGAGGCCTGTTCCTCTCCTACATGTGCCTGGTGCTCGGGCCACCCTGCCACCACCCACCTCTACACTCCATCTGCCTCCTCCACCTCCTCTCCTCCACCACTCCTCACCTCCATCACTACTACCCAGGGCCAACACTCTCTCCTCCTCACCACCTCTCCCCTCCTCTCTTCTCCCTCCTCCTCTCTCCATCATAATCCCAAAAGGATAAATAAAAATAAGTTTTGCTGTATATAGAGTATGTCAAAAAAATATGTATTTAGTAACTGTGGGGGGATGGGTGTGCGTCTCTAGTGACCTAACTCAATATGTCTCTGTGTGTGTGTTCTTTAAATTATCTTGCAATTATTATTGCAAATATGTATAATCTGTCAATATTTTTAATTAAGGATTAAGTGTAAAATCATATGTAATAAAATATAAATCAACAAAACCGCAAAATACTTCTCTCCAAACTCTCCTACTCTCTCTGACTCTCAAAACCTAACAACTCTTCGAAAGAAAATACAACACAGTCAATGCATGGGCAGGTACAATGCAAGCTTGTAATCTCCCTCTGTCAGTCATCTCCCTCTGTCAATCATCTATTGGCTGAGAGGCCTGTGTGCATTACTTAATACCATTGGATTGTACCGGCCGATCGCTTCTCGGCCAGCCCCTTAACAGTTTGCGGCTGCGGGAGGGATTTACGGGCTTGAGGCTTTGGCCCGTAACTCCCTTGCTCAATTAAATAGCATCGCAATTGGAGACGAATGGGAGGCCGCAACACATTTGCAGACTTATGGCCTACAGTGATCGATTTGCGGGCTTGGAATTGAGTGTGGCTCTTCGTTTTCAGTGCTATGCTCGATGTAGATGAGTGTTAATGAATTTCATGTCTCTTTATTTTTCTGACTTAATTTGTTGCTTACTTAATACAAAATAATACAAGTCAAACAAAGGTAGTATAATATCACAACAGTCACATAACCGAGACAAAAATTCTGCATATACAGGTCAGATTTTTTCTTAGACCAAGCAGACTGTATGTAGGTGAGATACTGTATCTAAATTGTCTACAGTATTCAGTGGAAAACCCATTGAGTCAAGGAGCCTTCTTATTCTTAAGTTGCTTAATTGCCTGAGCAATTTCCTCCATGGTGATGTCAGCTGATAAGGACTGTCTCTGTTAACTAGCGAGGTAGAAGTAGTACTGCTGTAAACTATGGGCCCGATTCCAATTGAGCAATCGTAAGTTACAGGAGCCGGTAAGTGAGGCCGTAAGTTAATTTGCTATTCAATTGGCGTCTTTTTGCGGGCTCTAAACAATTTGCGATGGTTAAAGCTGGAACTTACAGCTTCCCAAAGCCTTTGATTTTTCAATTCCACAAGATCGCTAAAACCGCAAATTGATATTCAACTGCTCCAATTCCCCAAGGCCGCAAATGTTTTCACACCAGTAAACCGCAAATGAAGGGAAAAAAGCAAGAGGCCCCGCAAGGGGGTTAAACACCTATTCGTAGCACTGTAAATGCAAATAAAAAATCACCACTGCACTGTAAATGATAGGGAAAGTGATGAAAGACATTAGAATTAATTGCACAACAGTCTCAAGCTCGCAAATTGGCAATAAAAAAAAAAAAAATGAAGTTTCATATCGGAGTTATATCAATCTCAGGAATCAATGAGTTAATACTTATCAGGCCACACACACAGACTAGAACAGTATTGGCATTCATTTTTTTTATTTCTTATTTTAAGGGTTTGAGAGGCTTGTCATATATCGGACCCCCGAACCTAATTGATTGACCTGTAACCTTCATGTTTTACTGCCGTAATGATGGCGGTCTCATTTTCTTTTGGCTGTTTGAAAATGGGAGGTTATGGTCTTGCTTAATTGATAATATTCCCGCCCTGAACTGCTACATACGAGTGCATAGTTTACGGAGTCAACTTTCGGCCCGTAACTTACAGGCTCTGTCAACTGGATATCACTGGAATTGGAAACGAACGGGAGCCCACAGCACGCCCGCAGAAATATGACCTGTATACCGCGAGATGCAATTGCAATTGAATCAAGCTCTATGTTTTTAAATTATATTTTGTTGCTAAATCCTTTCTTTCCTGCTGTTTCCATATATAGATTTTTAATGTTAATTAACAAAATGGTAAAAAAAATAAATTAACCTTTTTAAAAGCACCCACTACCCATTTAAATCCTTTAGTTTGTCCCAGCATGACCACGATATGCTGAGATGTCTACATTACTTCTTCTTCTTTTGACAGTTCATGATAACTGTGACTCTCTTATCTCCTTCTCTGTTTTCCTCTTTCTGTTTACTTATATGTTTCCTCTCTTCTCCATTTGTCTCCTTCTCTTTGCCTCTCTCCAGGTTTGGCAAACTCTCGGCCCTCTCTGTGAGGTAACACTGCTCTATGTAAAATTCCAAATCCATCACCCACGGATCTGTTTTCACTTTTATTACACAAAAAACAATTGCACCATAGTGACAATCCCTGTGTGATTGTCATAGCACAATATTTAACCCACATCTTTCCACTGCCTGCAATATTTTTTTGCTGTAACATTTCAGATTTTTCTGTCTTTTTATGTGTTGTTAGATACTTTTTATTAATAGCTGAGCGGCTACTGCATGCACATACATTGCAAAGTGTAAGTGAGTATGACCCACTCTATCGAATGAATGCCACTGCCTTGCACATTGGTTTGTTGCTGCTATTGAAGCTCACAGGTTGTGTGTGTTTATTTCTATGTTTAGTCTGTGTTAAGTAAGACCTCTAACTGTGTGCCTACTTCTTTAGGAAATGAAGAAGCTGCAGGAACTCATGACAGCTACAGAGAAAGTAAGGAGGGAGAAGTGGATTGATGACAAGACCAAGAAAATCAAAGAAATCACTGTGAAGGGTAACTACAATGATTCTAATAATATACCTACACTCTCACTCCCTGTCTGGCTCCTCCTGTAACAGCCCACTGGCCCCAATCTCCTTCTGGAAAAGCCCTTGCTCCCTCCCTATTCTTTCCGGCATCTGCCTCTGCACTGGTTTAGCCCCTCACACTCTGAGTGTAAGAGGCTCTTGGCCTCTGTGCCCCCTCATAAATCAGCCGCTTGTCCTGTATACATCGTATAATGTCCTAACACCACCACTCGCCCTCAATCAAATTCATATTAAATTATTTAAAAAGCAATATTCTGTTACTTTCTTCCAAACTTTTGGTTCCAGAAAATGAAGAGAAGAGGGTGGGAGCAGCTCATCTAAAGGCTTTTAGAACAAGTGTTATAAATTTACGTCAACTTGTGTCTAGACCGTTCACATTGGTCATGGTGGCCCAGTTTAATACAGCATGTCTCATGGTCCAGTCAAGACACAAGATGGCCTCTATCTGTTCAGGATGTTTCAAAAGTCCTTTAGACTTAGTATGGAATATTGCTTTCTTAATCATTGAATAGGAATTTTAATAATTATCAATGTTTAATTAAAGCATCTGGCTCATGTTCTTATGACACTATAGTGGCACTTTAAGCTCTGATACAAGACTTACATTTTATGTGACATATATGCTTAGCCATACTGAGTCAGCTAACACAATCATACAATGTTTTTGCTCTCTATTTTTTAACTGGGAAAAACATGGCCACAAGGGATTTAAGAAAATAAATGGATTAAAAAATAAATGTAAATGCTGTTTTTTACGTGCTCTTATGCTCTATGCAGTTGTACTTGGCTGCTGTTTCTGGTCATTCTCTGATGAGAGAGTTTTTTCCTCCTCTGCTTTTCTGTAGAAATGCTTTGTATCTGAGTAGTGTAGGAGGAGGTGCCTCTCTGTTTCAATGCCACCATTGTTGGTATAATCTAAAGCAATATACTAATGTATTACAGTCCTAGCTGTGCTTCCCCACAGGATTTTTCTGTATTGACTGTAGACTTTTTTTATATATATATTTAAAAAAAAATCCCTGACATATGTTCTGTTGGCTGTGATTGTGCTTGTGATCTGTTGTGTCATAGTTTTCAATGTGTGGTTTGATTGCTAGGTGGCATTTGACAATTTATAAGTTCTACTATTCTACTAGAGGATGCTCATTAATTATGATAACTTGGGCATCTATGGACATTAAAGACATGGATCAAATTTAGTATAGCATTTTTAGGTTATTCCTAAAGACAATAAAAAAACTGTCTTCTTGTGTTAGTCTATTTTTTTTAAAGGTGCTAAATAGGGATTACAGTCAGTCTCTCTCTCTCCTCTCTCTCTTTCTCTATTCTCTCATCTTCTCTCTCTCTTTCCTTCTCTCTCTCCTTCTCTCTCTCTCCTCTCTCCTTCTCTCTTCTCTCTCTCCCCTCTCTCTCCCCTCTCTCCTCTCTCTCCTCTCTCCTTCTCTCTCTCCTTCTCTCTCTCCTCTCTCCTTCTCTCTCTCCTTCTCTCTCCCCTCTCTCCTTCTCCTTCTCTCTCCCCTCTTTCCTTCCTCTTCCCCTCTCTCTCCTTCTCTCTCCCCTCTCTCCTTCTCCTTCTCTCTCCACTCTCTCCTTCTCTCTCCCCTCTCTTCTCTCTCTCCTTCTCTCTCCCCTCTCTCTCCTTTTCTCTCCCCTCTCCTTTTTCTCTCCCACTCTCTCCTTTTCTCTCCCCTCTCTCTCCTTTTCTCTCTCTCTCTCTCCTTTTCTCTCTCTCTCTCTCCTTTTCTCTCTCTCTCTCTCTCTCTCCCCTTTTCTCTCTCTCCTCTCTCCCTCTCCCCTTTTCTCTCTCTCTCTCTCTCCTTTTCTCTCTCCCTCTCCTTCTCTCTCCCTCTCCTTCTCTCTCCCCTCTCTCTCTCTCTCTCTCTCTGTCTTCTTGTGTTAATCTATTTTTTTTTTAAAGTGCCTAAATAGGATTACAGTCGGTCTCTCTCTCTCTCCTTCTCTCCCCCTCCTCCTCCTTCTCTCTCCCCCCTCTCTCTCTCTTCCCCTCCCTCTCTCCTCCTCTCTCCCCCTCTTTCTCTCCCCCTCTTCCCTCTCCTTCACTCCCCCTCTCTCTCCCTCTCTCCCCTCTCCTTTCTTCCTCTCTCTCTCTCTCTCTCTCCTCTCTCTCTCTCTCTCTCTCTCTCTCTCTCTCTCCTCTCTCTCTCTCTCTCTCCTCTCTCTCTCTCTCTCTCTCTCTCCTCTCTCTCTCTCTCTCTTCTTGTGTTATTTTTTTTTTAAAGTTGCTAAATAGGATTACAGGTCTCTCTCCCCTCTCTCTCTTCTTTCTCCCCCTCTTTCTCTCCCCTCTCTCTCTCTCTCTCTCTCTCTCTCTCTCTCTCTCTCTCCTTCTCTCTCTCTCTCTCCCCTCTTTCTCTCCCCTTCTTTCTCTCCCCTTCTTTCTCTCCCCTTCTTTCTCTCCCCTCTTCCCTCTCCCCTCTTTCTCTCCCCCTCTTTCTCTCCCCCTCTTTCTCTCCCCCCATTTTTCTCTCCCCTTTTTCTCTCCCCTTTTTCTCTCCCCTTTTTCTCTCCCCCTTTTTCTCTCCCCTTTTTCTCTCCACCTTTTTCTCTCCCCTTTTTCTCTCCCTTTTTCCTCTCCCCCTTTTTCTCTCCCTTTTTCTCTCCCCTATTTGCTCTCCCCTTTCTTCTCTCCCCTTGTTTCTCTCCCCTTCGTTCTCTCCCCTTCGGTCTCTCCCCTTCTTTCTCTCCCCCTCTCTCTCCCCCTCTTTTCTCTCCCCCTCTTTCCCCGCTCTCTCCCCTCTTTCTCTCCCCCCTCTTTCTCTCCCCTCCTTTCTCTCCCCTCTTTCTCTCCCCTCTTTCTCCTCCCCTCTTTCTCTCCCCTCTTTCTCTCCCCTCTTTCTCTCCCCTCTTTCTCTCTACTCTCTCTCTCTCTCTCTCTCTCTCTCTCTCTCTCTCTCTCTCTCTCTCTCTCTCTCTCTCTCTCTCTCTCTCTCTCTCTCCTCTCTCTCTCTCTCTCTCTCTCTCTCTCTCTCTCTCTCTCTCTCTCTCTCTCTCTCTCTCTCTCTCTCTCTCTCTCTCTCTCTCTCTCTCTCTCTCTTCCTTCTCTCTCCCCCTCTCTCTCTCTCTGTCTCTTGTGTTATCTATAAGTGCTAAATAGGATTGCAGTCGGTCTCTCTCTCCTCTCCTCTCTCTCTGTCTCTTTCACTTCCTCCCTCTCTCTCTCTCCTCTCTCTCCCTCTCTCTCCTCTCGCTTCTCTCCTCTCCCTCTCCCTCCCCAGTGGCCAAAATAAAGGCCTGCAATGTTATCTGGCAGTTAGAACCCTCTCTCGCACCCTTATCAAGCAATCTCAGGAGCACATTGCTTACATAAGCCACAAAATACATTCTAAATATTTCAGAAATGATTTACTGTAGAGACAATTAATAACTGGTTTTTTAATGCTCTTTAAAATTAACTTCCTCTTGAGGAGTCCCTTTAAATCAATTATGTAGGGCAATATGTCTATCATTATGATCATTTTTAAAATTGTATGGGAAGATTATTGTTGGATATTTACTATATTCTATGTGGTCATTTCAGGGACTGGTAGATCATTTTAGCTTTTCAACGTGGCTGCCTACCAGACGTCCACCACCATCAACCGTAAACTCCTATCCTACCCATCACATACACGACTTCCACTGTTTTTTTTTTTCACTGTTATTGCACTCCATAACATCATGCCCTCTATTTGTCCTTCTTTTCATATTGTCTACACATTGTGCTATTAATGCCCATTTAGATCTCTACACTGTCACCCCTCCCTTCAGCCTTCTTACAGACTACTCCACCCCCATCCTGCTACTATCAACCAACCTTCCAAATATCTTCTCCATCTTTTTCTTATACTCTCTGAATGTCACCTACCTGCCTGTTTCCCCACCTATGGGCATTACAACTGATAGTGTTTTTTTTTTGTTTTTTTTTTTAAATCCCCAACATATTGAAGTAACTATTGTTCATGTAGGAAATATCATACCGATACAAAGTATTTCTGGTTAAGCTGCCTACAGTTTTTCTAAGATATGATGACCAGATTGTCTGCAGTGTCTCTCTTGTATGTCTCTGATAATACAAAGATCTGAAGCAGAGTGTGAGGTTTGTCACAACAAACATGATGGAATATTTGAGGCAAAATGTACTTATGAAAATATTTTTTTATTTTTTTAGATCTTAAAAAAAAAACGACATTTGGCAACAGATCATATTCAACATAGCAAGATGGCAATCTCAGAGGATTGAGCTCTTTTTTTTTTTAAGAATGCGTCTTGCTATGTAGAAGCGGTCAGGTCCATCTTCCATGTGTTCCCCCTTCAAGTTGCTCTGTTAAATACGAGACGGGAGGAGTCTCTCTGCTACACTCTGAAAGTTTACTGCAGACTGCCCTGGAAACTGGAGATATCATAACTAGGATAATTAGCGGTGTTGTTTTCTGCATGTCCAATATTTTTTGAAACCCACATAGTGGGCAAGAATTAATTTAGATTCTACACTTTACCCTTAAGCCAAAATAAGATCTAAAAAAGAATTGTATACTTATCCCTATATTGGGCTAACACAGAAAACCTGCCTGATTTACAGAAGACTTCTTCTCTGGCACATACAGAAATTGGAATAATTGACATAAATCTCTTAGAAATATACAGCCTTATCTGCTTCTGTATATGAATATTGTCACTTTTGCTCGGTCAGTGAGTTATGTTATCAGTGCTTGTAAGGCGTCTATCTTTTGTCATTCATATCCGTAAAAAAAATATCCCAATGTCCTGTCCTGTGGCACTTGTCTGCCATCAATCAGTTAAGTGCCATATGACACTGGAATACATTATATATATATATATATATATATATATATATATATATATATTTGTCGTAATTGCGATTTGTTGGTCACGCTATGTTAAAAGTTACGGGCTTGCACCCAAAGGTGCTCATCGTGAGGCCTGAAAGTTACATGCTTGATGGGGGCTGCCAAAGGCGCTCATCATGTGGACCTCAAGACTTAGAAGTAGAGGAGGGGGAAGAGGATGGCAATGAGCGCCAAAGGCGCTCCTTGCCAGGACCCGTGATGAGCGCCTTGAGGCCTGCAAGAAGAGAAAAAATGACGGTTTGCCAATAAGCACCAAAGGCTGTAGGCCTTTGGCGCTTATCGCGAGGGCTGCAATGAGCACCAAAGACTGTAGGACTTTGCCCGCAAACTGCGAGGCACGCAAGACTTTAACGGCCACCATTTTTTTCAAACCCGTAACTCCAAAGTCGTTCAGGGTTCGACAAAAGACCCAAATTGATTACCAAATTAGCTTACAACCTCACACCACAGGGGGAGAGGTAGGGATCCTGTAAGTGAGGTTGCAAGCTAATTTGATATTCAATTGACGGCTGTAAAGACATACAACATTTTTTCAAGCATGTGCATTGCAAACACATTTCGGGCTTGGGGAAACTGATCAATTTCCCAAGCCCACAAATGGTTTCAGACCCACAAACAGGAGCACAGAGGGAGGGGAGAGGGTGGAAAGAGACACAGGAGAGGGAGTGGGGGCAAACCGACCGCGGGAGGAGAGAGGGGGAAAGAGACACAGGGGTGAGAGAGTGGGGGAGGAGGCTTGCGAGGACAGAAAGTTGCGGGTTCAGGACGATACCTACAATGACCGACGAAGGCCCGTAAAGTAGACGGTGACAGAAAGTTGTGGGGTTGGATGAAGCCTGCAATGAGCGGCAAAGGCAAGTAAGAGGGGGGAGAGCCTCGCATTGTGTGGCAAACAGCATTGCCAGGCTTCAAATTTTATTGCTGTCATTTTTGACGTACAAGTCGCTAGTAAATACATAACTGCTGTTATGTTCCTCCCTACTGTAAAACCATACAACTATTTGCTCTGTCTATATCTGTTATTGTCCACTGCATTTAGTTAAGGACATTTAAACTAATTTCTCTCAAGCCTACTTTTAACCTTGACTGACCTAGAGATAGTGTTTGCTTGGGTGTGGAAGATGTGTTCAATCACAGGTTGTACCAGGTTATTTATAAATTATATGTAGATTAAATATACTCCCATAGAGATTGAGGAGAGTAAATAATTCCTACACATATCACAATATCTTGATTGACAGAACTTGTCACACACGTTGTATAAACATGTTGAGGAAACATGAGAAGAAGAGTTTATAATATTTAAAAGTTTGTTGAGAAGGAAGAATAAATTAAAAAGTCACTTTTCCAGAGTTCAAATCACATGATTTTAATGCAAAAATCTTTTATATAGTAGACAATGTAGAGATAAAATTGTAATGAACCGATACCTTCCAGATTCCCTCCCCAGTTAAACTTTGTCAACAGGGTCATGTATTTGGATGACCTTGGGTCCTTAGTACAACATAACACAGCACTGAACAGTAAAACTGATTATTTTTGTTTTGCCATACTGATATCATTTTACACCAATACTTACTTATTAACTTCGTGTTGAATAGTAAATACATTTACAAACAGCACACTACATAAGGTGTAACTTTATGAAGATGTGTGAGATAACTGTGTGATCAATATAATCAATACAAACTCTCCCACTACAACCTGCAAAAATAGTTACATAGTAATTTAGGTGGAAAAAAAATACTTTTAGTCATCAAGTGCAACCTTTGTTAAATCTCCTCTGATCGGCAATATGCAAATTTAATTGTTAAAATGATCCAGAGGAAGGCAAACAGAAAAACCCTCCAGTGAAACTTTGCCAATTGTCTCAAAAGGGGATTTAAAAAAAAAAAAACTATTTAAATTCCTTCCTGACCCCAGATATTGGCGATCGTATTCCTCCATGGATCATTACTCCCTCTCTAATTTTCCAGGATAAACCTGAATGCCCTTTTTATTTAAAAATATATCCAATCCCTTTTTAAAGTTATCTATTGAATCCGCTGTCACCACCTCCTTTGGTAGAGAATTCCACAGGAGGGGGGCGGGAGGAGGAGGAGGAGGAGGGGGGCGATACGACGAGGAGGAGGAGGGGGGCGAGACGACGAGGAGGAGGAGGGGGGCGAGACGAAGAGGAGGAGGAGGGGGGCGAGACGAAGAGGAGTAGGAGGGGGGGCGAGACGACGAGGAGGAGGAGGGGGGCGACGAGACGAGGGAGGAGGGGGGGCGACGAGACGAGGAGGAGGAGGGGGCGGGACGAGGAGGAGGAGGAGGAGGGGGGCGGGACGAGGAGGAGGAGGAGGAGGAGGGGGGCGGGACGAGGAGGAGGAGGGGGGCGAGACGAGGAGGAGGAGAGGAGGGGCGAGAGAGGAGGGGGGCGAGAGGAGGAGGAGGAGGAGGGGGGCGAGACGAGGAGGAGGAGGAGGAGGGGGGCGAGACGAGGAGGAGGAGGAGGAGGGGGGGCGGGACGAGGAGGAGGAGGAGGAGGGGGGCGGGACGAGGAGGAGGAGGAGGAGGGGGGCGAGACGAGGAGGAGGAGGAGGAGGGGGGGCGAGACGAGGAGGAGGAGGGGGGGGCGAGACGAGGAGGAGGGGGGCGAGACGAGGAGGAGGGGGGCGAGACGAGGAGGAGGGGGGCGAGACGAGGAGGAGGAGGGGGGCGGGACGAGGAGGAGGGGGAAGGGGGCGGGACGAGACACGAGGCGGAGAGACACAGGGTGGGAGAGGAGGGGGAAGAGACACAGGGTGGGAGAGGAGGGGGAAGAGACACAGGGTGGGAGAGGAGGGGGAAGAGACACGGGGGAGGGAGAGGGGGGGGCAAGAGACACGGGGGAGGGAGAGGGGGGGGCAAGAGACAAGAGGGAGGGAGAGGCCAGTAAAGTAGAGGGGGAGAGGCATTGCCAGGCTTCACGCTTTATTGCCGTCATTTTTGATGGGCAAGTTGCTAGTTTAGATTATAAATTGCATGGCTGTTTTTCTTTCCCAGATGCATAAATTTACATTTATTATTATGAAATGTCATCTGCCATTTAGTCGCCCATTTCTCTAATTTATGCAAATCCCTTTGGAGGGGAAAGTACATCAATATCTGATTTAATTACCTTGACTCAACTTACAGCCCATTAAATTTGAAGCCTGCAAAGGCAATGGGCTTGAAATTTGGTTACGTTACAGAGCTATGATATTGAACCATGGCGTGAGTTACGGGCCATAGACGCAAACCCGTAAAACCTTTATGGCGTATTTTGGTTGTGCAGTAGTGACAATTATGAATTAGTCAAACCCATAGATACGGTTTTAGACGGAGCCAATGGCAAAAAGGGTCATCATCATTATGTCACTGAAAAATGGAGGTTAGATTTCAAAGCCTTACGGGTTTCAATTACAAGTTTCGATCGGACATGCATTCCAGAAATAATGCAATATTAATAAATCTGTAAATATGATATTCTAGTCCATAGCGAGTTTCATCATATGTATTAACACATTGATTGCCGGGATCGATCATAATTTTGAAAAAGAAAGAATTTAGACAGAAATAAAAGTATTTTATATTGCAGATTTGTGAGCTTGAGAATGATGTGCTCTTAATTTTTATACCTAACATCACTTTCACTTTGAAAATGCAGTAGTGTGTGTATTTTTATATTTACAGTTCTACAGATGGGACTTTAATCCCCTTGCGGTTCCTCTCTAGTACCCGTTGGCTTTTTGGCTCTATTGGCGGGTTACAGGTTTGAATGCCAGTGGATTCGTATAAATTTAATAGCGATTTTCCAACGTAACAGTTATGGCCTTGATTGATCAAAAAGTTTGCGGCCGCGGAATTAAAATTTCGACGATACATAGTGCTTTAATGACTGTAATGTGCAGATCGGTAGCGGGTTGCTTTACAGGGCCAATTTAATAGCCGCAAGTCTTGCGGGCTACGTTACGGGCTCCGGAGACAATACGTTACAATCCTACTTCTAAGTCATTAATACATATGTTAAAAAGGAGAGGACCGAATACTGAACCCTGAGGAACCCCCACTTACCACATTAGTCCAATCTGAGTATATTCCATTTACAGCAACCCTATTATTCTTGTCTTTTTTAGCCAGCTCTCGAGCCATGAGCAAATATTTACTGCAATTCCTGCATCCCTTAGCTTGCTCAAGAGTCTCCCATGTGGCACTGTATCAAAAGCCTTTGCAAAATCCAAAAAGACTACATCCACTCATATCCCTCATAAATCCATGTTGATTCCTACTTTAAAATCTTGTTTAAACCCTTCTAAAAATGTTCCCACTACAGGCTTACAGATCTATAATTTTCTGGATTTGTTCTTGCTCTCTTCTTAAAGATAGGTATCACCCTCTGCTTTTCTCCAGTCATCTGGTAGAGACCCTGTGTTGAGTGAATCTTGAAAAATTGGATATAATGGTTTGGCTATTACAGAGCCCAGTTCCCTCAGCATATTCTTTTTTTGCCATTAATAGTGACCATGTGTAATAATGAGTATCTGTACATTGATACTGTAAATGCTGCTCTGTATGGTAAGTCAAGTCACACCCTTTTAGATTGAAAACTCTCATACTTACAATCTTGGAAGGTGAGTGCATCTGAGGTGAGAATCAGTAGTGTATGAAAAAAAAATGTAGCATGAAAAAATATCAAAATAAAGATTTCCAAATTTACCCTGATGTTTGCTAAATCTATTGAGTTCGCAAGAAGCAGCTTTTATTAGTATACACCCCTGGAAATCCCTGCTAGAATTAGCATAACATTCATAATTTGTCACCAGCTAATACATTTTAATACAATGGAGCAATCAATGAATGGCAGTTTGTGCAGGAAGGAATCATGGGGTGTGTTGTCCCCTTGTAGGAGGAGTCAGACACTGATCTGTAGATCTCTGTATTGAGCTGCTGCTGGGTTTGAAGGTTAGTAAATGGTTAGAAATCTGTACTCAATATGCATTGTTTCTATTGAGCGGCTCACTGTGCCTATGTAAACAGCTCTGGGATGTGGTCAACAAGTTTTATTTTTAAACAGTAATAGGGCCTCATTCTATTATCGGCCGTAAAACGGCCGCAAGGCTGCGATTCCTTGCGGGTGGTTCGTTATCTTGCAATCAATTATACGGCCCCGCAAGGATCTCCCCTTACGGCCTGCCGTATATCTTGCAACCGGCGTAAGCTCAGAAAACTTTAAGATTGACGGCACTGTACAGCTCTGTAAAATGCTAGGGAATCATATTGGGGGGACATGAGGATTAATAGCAACCCCCTCTCAAGCTTGCACATCAGCCCAAATCCGAGTTTACATTACCTGTTTTTTTCTGGCCGCAGCGTGGGCGGGTCTGAGGTGCTCCAAGCACTCTGGACTTTTTACATGGATTTTTGACATAAAATTAAAAAATAATTTATTACGGATTTGAGTGTAGGGGAATGTTGTGCTATTTTTGCTAACACCTACATCACGTTATAGTCTCATAAGAGTGCAGGATGTCTTTATTTCGGCTTTATAATGTGCTTAATTGGTGCTTTAGCGGGGACTCTTTTTGCTGCAAGTAAGCTGCGGCTCGGTTTTTAGCGGCTTGCAGAGAGGGTTCCCCGGAGCAATTGAATAGCAACCGCGATTTCACGCGGCCAGGAAGCTCTTGTGCGGTCCGTTTTAGATCAAAGCTTTCCTACCGGCGCGACGCCGCCGCAAGGGATAGCAAGGCGCCGGGCCGCAAGCCTTGCCGGAATCCCCGGCCGGAGGGGAATAGAATAGCCGGAAAGCGTTGCGGCCGGTCCTTGCGGCCCTCGCATACTCCTACGGCCGATAATAGAATGAGAGGCCCTATGTGTATAGCATGACTCCATGTGTGTCTGATATAAGTCAACAAGTGTTAGATTAGAAAAAGGTAAAAACAGGGAAACTTATATATAACTTTTAAGATTTAAAGCCTAAAGACAGAACCCTTTCATTTTTTCTGTGTTACTATTGTTTTTTTCTTTGTATTGATTTTCAAGTTTAGATGTAACACCTCTGCACTGTATAACAAATACTGTATTATCTGTACATCCATAATACCACATTATATTTTAGATCCTTAAAGTCATATCGAAGTCTCCTGGATTATGAATGGCCTCTGATAGAGGAGAATCAGTAGTGTATGAAAACCATTTTTTGCATGAAAAAATACCAAAATAAACATTATTATACTTACTCTTAAGTTTTCTAAATCCCTGCTAAAATTAGCATACAATTCACAATTTGTTTTGGCCAGTCACAGGCAACTAATACATTGTCTCAATTTATTATGTAGTTTGTGCACGAAGACCATCATGGAATGGTATAATCCCTTGCACAAGGACTTAGGTTAGAAGCACGCTCAAACATTCTCGTAGATCTCTGCATTGTGCTGCTGTTGCCTTGAAGATTAGTAAAAGAGGTTAAAATCCGTACCCAAATGCAATGTTTCTATTGGTAGGTTACACTTCGCCTATGTAAAGCAGTTCTGGGGGTGTGGAAACACACATTTTTTTTAAAAAAATAAATGTGTATGTGTAGAATGACTCATATAATGTGTGTTTCTGATCAATAAGCAGCAGGTGTTAGTATTAGAAAAGGTAAACACACATGGAAACTTAGATATACCTTTTAAAACATATGCAGGGGATTTAATTTAATTTTGCCAACATAATATATGTTTGTATATGGGTTAAGGATGAGGAAATAAATGTGAATTGGCTTAAGGTGTGGAAATAAATGTTTTATGTACAGTCTAAAGCTTGGTGGGCACTGGGGGTCCTAATCAGGACCTTCCACTCGCCAGACACATCGTCATTGTTTGACGGTCCTTGAAAATACCTGACAAATAAAGATGAATTAATAATTTAATAATAGGCACTAATTAATAAAAGGAAAATAGTATAAGGAAAAAGAAGGCTTAATAAGATATCATCCTGAATCTTGTTTCTCACTCAGGACCTGAACCAGAGATTTCAGGCGACTCATCGCCAAACACAAGCAGGAGATCCGCAAGCTAAAGGCTCTGCACGAAGCATGAACTACTGCAGTCATGATGAGCGAGCTGCTCAGCGCTATGTGCGCCAGGCGGTAAGAGCTGCGGCAAAACCCTAGAGCGTGAGAAGGAAGATGTGAGCCAGAGAGAGCGGGACCTGGCAAAGCAAAGGCTGACGCTAACTTCCATGATAAAATTTATAATTTGTAAGGCCATACCTAGGAGGGCTAAAGGAAAAGTGTTCAAAGGACCCACTGCATTAGCATATTTACAGAATGTTCTTTGAAGAACTAGAATATGTAAGTGTTAAAGTTAAAAAAAAATAATAAATAATGAACACACCAATGGACAACTATCATATAAACAAGATATATATCTGTATAGCTTTATATTTCTTGTCTCTTTCCCCGTCTGATCAGACACATCAACAAAGTCTATTATTATTATTTAATTTAAAAAAATGCCACAAATGCTTTACATAGCTAGTACAGGGAGACAGACAATACATAACACAAAGATGACAACAATATTCAGATTCTACATAGACAGGCAACTGTTCACCATGCACCTAACTGAACTGACTTCATTATCCAACATAACCTTAGTGTTCGATTTAAAGGAAAAAGGAAGGTGTGTGTGTGTGTGGGTGTTTTATTAATATAAAGTAATATATATATATATATATATATATATATATATTTATATTTTTATATTGTGTGTCTGTTGTAAATGCTCAGCCAATGGTGGACGTACAAGTACAGGAACACTACTTATAGCGGCATATCTTAAGTAATAATATTTAGAAAGGATTGTATTTTAAGTTTCTAAAATACAAATTTAAAAAAAATCAGTTATAGGGGGTTATAAGAGCATACTGCATCTAGCATTCCCAACCCACAGGTATGACTTGCTGCGTGGTGTTGGGGACAGATTTTTGTTTTGGGAATGAAATTGAAGAGACAGGGGATAAGCGAATTAATGGAAAATCACTGATATTGTTAAATATCCGTCTTTATTGTTTTGACTTTGGTTATTTGCTTTCCATCCTCAATAGTAAAGAAAATAAAGAAATTGTTCTGGTTAATTTAGAGGGAAGGGTCATAAGCAGTAGAGCCAAGTATACAAGTAAGGTGTAACTAGACAATGTTAATACAGCTGGCTAAAATGCAACAACAGGCTAAATGCAAAACAAGTATTGGTATAATCTCCGGTCGTTGCTTATCCATTAGGTTATCTTGGCAAATATACTGGAGTGGGTTGCCAGTTTCTTCTCCAGTGGACCGCAATTTGTTCACCCCTTCATTGAAGCACACAAGCCCCTTTACCATGACAAGGCAGTGATCCAGAAGGATGTTTTAATATAACACTCAACACAATTGTTCAGTATCCATTTTAACATAAGTAAAGATCTAATTGCAACTCCTTTTTATGATTGCACAAAAAATCCAAACTATTTCAGTTAGATAAAGCTTAGTTGCCAGTGGGAGACTGGTGGTAGACCGCTCTGTTGATATTTTAGTGGTCATGGAATTTGTCAGGTCACTTGCAGGAAACTGTGTGAGAAATGCTGTCTCCATGTCAGCTTATCCTCAACCAGATCTGCTGCGTCTCCCTATGGGCTTAGCCTCAACACCGCTCTGCCGCGTCTCATATGGGCTTAGCCTCAACCCGCTCTGCCGCGTCTCCATATGGGCTTTAGCCTCAACCCGGGCTACGACGGACAAATCTGTAAGTGGCTAGTATATCTAGTACAGTAGAAACATTGTACACATGAGCTGTGGGGGAAGTCCTTTGTAGGGGTGTTTGTAAGGTTTGAGTGAGTGAAAAAGAGCTTTTAAGAACTTGTCAATAAAATTATGTTTAGGTATGCAAAAAGCACTTACGGTAGTTTATTTTAGTATTAAAAGCATATACCTTTTTAATCGCTCCTTTGTTCATTTTTAACATTTCAAGTTCGTTTTTACTGCAAGTGCCACATTTCTATGATGCAAAAAGAAAGCTATCTGTGCCCCAAGAATCAGTGCTTAGCCACCCTCAACAGAATTAGGAGGAACAATGTAAAACCCTTAGACCGTGGAAATTCTGTAAAGGCTTTTGTAACACAGTATTAGTAAAGAAAAGGTACAGTGAGTAAATATTTGCACTTGAATAATAAGCTGGTAATGGAGAGTTTTGTGTAAATGGAAAGTCTTTGAGAGGACAAAATTATAAAATTGATGCAGGAGAGACTTTGTTACACAAAGTATTATATAGAAAGGTGGGAAAAGTACATGTTGCTAGTGTAATACATTCAGCCCTACAGGTGCAAGATTATTAAAGTGCATCTAGGTATTAATTTTGTTTAAATAAATAATATACCGTAATAAGAAAATGTGGAAAACTAGTGCAAAAATAAGATTTTTATTTAAGCAAAAAATCACATAAACTTAAGTAGCTTGAACTAGCTCTTATGTATGTTGCCTGGTACTTTTTCTCCTTTGCCTACAGCTCTTAATTTCAGCTTATTGAACCAAGGTGCTTTAGTGTCCGTTTATATGGAGGTTACTTTGGGTTTTTATTCCATGATTATGGGTAGAGGCTTTTTTTCTCTCTCCATCTATTTAATTCTAAAAGCAAACCTGACCCAGGTATACTGGCTTTAATTTCTCGGTGAAACTTGACAAATATGGTCATTTTGGAACAGAAAATTTTCATTTTGGCACTATTATTATATTCTATACAAATGAGTAATTTTAACTTCATTTGCATTAAATAAAGTAACAAATGCATCTGATTACATAGTTGCCCCAGTATTTGAGGTTGAAAAAAGACTGTTAGTCCATCAAGCCTTTTTAGATCTCTTCTGATCCTTTTAATATGTGGACTATTTGTTAATCATTTTGAATTGATCCAAAGGAACGCAAACAGAAAAAAAAAAACATTGAAACTTTTGCCAATTGTCTCATAAGTGGGGGAAAAAAGCAAAATTCCTACCTGACCCCAGGAGACTGGCAATTACATTTCTCCCTGGATCAATTATCCTTTGCTTGTTTTTCTAGTATAAATTTGAATAGCCCTCTTTGTTCAAAAATTATATCAAACCCCTTTTTGGTAGAGAATTCCACAGTTTAACCTTTAAGGTGAAATTATTGTTCCTCTATACCTCAAGGGATGTCCTCTTGTCAGTTGAGAAAATCTTGGTACAAAATCGTTCATTTGACAAAACCTTATATTGACCACGGATGTATTTAAATAAGGTAATCATATCCCCTCGTAGATGCCTTTTTTTCTAGGGAAAATAAGTTACATTTGGGTTAGTCCCCCCTTTCTTCATAACTTAGCACCTCCATTCCCTTATTAGTTTTGTTGCCCTTCTCTTGTACTTGTTCCAGCTCTAAAATGTCCTTTTATGAAGTGGTGCCCAAATTGTACTCCATATTCCAAATGAGGGCGTACTATGGATTTGTATAGTGGTAGATTATATTTGCTCCCCTCTATACCCTTCTTATACATGCTAATATTTTACTTGCCTTTGTAGCTGCTGCTTGGCATTGAACACTGCTACTCTGGGTGGTTGTCCCTCAAGTACTTCCAAACCCTTTAATTATCAGATACCCCTAGATTTGCTCACATTAAGATTATAAATTGCATGACTATTTTTCTTTCCCAAATGCATAACCTTACATTTTTTGTAATAAATCTTATTTGCCTATTAGCCACCCATTTCTCTAATTTATGCAAATATTCTTTTGTAGGGAAAGTACATCATTATCTGATTTAATTACCTTGCACAACTTAGTTTCATCAGCAAAAATAAGACACTACTTTCAAGTCCTACTTCTTCGTCATTAATAAATATGTTTAAAAATAAGAGGACCCTAATGCTGAACCTTGAGGAACCCCACTTACCAAATTAGTCCAATCGGAGTATGTTCATTTTACAACAACCCTTTGCTTCCTGTCTTTTAGCAAGCTCTTGATCTATGAGCAGATATTTACTGCCAATTCCTGTATCTCTTAGTTTGCACAATAGTCTCCCATTGTGGCACTGTATCAAAAGCCTTTGCAAAATCCAAAAAGACTACATCCACCGAGTTGCCCTGATCCAATACTAACCTCCTCATAGAAACAAATTAGATTTGTTTGACATTACCTATCCTTCATAATCCATGTTTGACTGCTATGTATGATCTTGTTCAAGTAGACCTATTCTTGTATACTGTCCCTTATTAACCCTTCTAAAAGCTTTCCAACTACAGATGTGAGAGCTCACTGGTCTATAATTCCACTGATTTGCTCTTGCTCCCTATCTTAAATATAGGGGTATCACATCAGCTTTTCTCCAGTCGTCTGGTAATGACCCTGTGGTGAGGGAGTCTTGAAAAATAAGATCTAATGGTATTGGCTATTACAGAACTCCGTTCCCTCAGTACCCTTGGATTTATTCCGATTAGTACCTGGGGCTTTATTAACATTTATTTTCTCACAAATCTCTTTTGAAATTCTTCCTAGCGTTAACCAATAATTTAGTGAAGATAGTGTAGCCCCATTATGGTTGCCGTGTCCCAACCACTGGTACCTCCCTTTTATATACTGAAGAAAAGAACCTATTTAGCTCATCTACATTTTCCTGGTCACTAATTATCAGATGGCCTGTGTCACATTGTAATGTTCCTATAGCTTTCTTCCTGGCCTTCTTCCCATTTAGATACTTAAAAAAATATTTTAGGGTTAGTCTTGCTTTCCTATTGCAACTGACTTCTCATTTTCTATTTTAGCCAGTTTAATAGCCCCTTTTGCAAGCTCTTGTTGATTTCCTTTATTCACACAAAGCTGCCTCTGTTCCCTCCTTCCTGTATAATTTAAATGCATGTTTCTTTTTTTCACTATCAAGATCTTTAAGTCATTGTTAAGCCACATGGGATGTGATTTATTCCTATTCATTATTTTCCCACATGGTACATGCCGATGTGTATGTATATTTAGTAAGGATTTGAATGTTGTCCATTTATTTTCAGTATTTTTCTCTTGTAAGTTCTTTGTCCTCAGTATATATGTTGTATTGCTGCGCTTAGCCTATTAAAGTTATCCCTTTTAAATTTTTTAGTTTTTTGTTGGCCCCCTTACAACTCTGTTTTTTGTATTCAATCTCAAATGAGACTGTGTTGTGATCACTGTTCCCATATTTTAATATTTTGTATTATATCAATATTACAAGATGACCCCATTTCTAGTAGGTTCTTGTATTACCTGGGGACAGATAATGATCACTGAGTATACTCAAGAACCTGCTACCTTAGCTGAGCTGCTGGTCCTCATTTATCCATTTTATTTCACGGTAATTAAAGTCTCCCATTATTAGAACGTGCCCGTGCTTAGCTGCATTTCCAATCTATAACAATAATTTGCGTTCCTCACTTTCCAATTATATTTGGGGGTTTATAGCATACTCCCACCAATATGCCATTTAGAATTAGCTCCTCCACTATTTAACTCAACCCACAAATATTCAATGTTGCCTCTAGTTCCACTATAAATATCTTCTCTGACTACAGGTTTAAAACCAGGCTTAACATACAGACAAATCCCTCCTCCTCTTCATGCATGTATAAAATATGAAACCCATAAAAAGAGTCATTTTAAGACAAAAGCTTGTGCTTTCATAAGGAAATGTATTTATTTATACTAGTGTCATAGTCCTTTTATCCAAAGTAGTTTACAGGATTATAAAAGAAAGAAACAATCATAATGATTATGAGCATAGATTGGGCAGTTACAGGAATGCTAAGCATTAGGTAAGGTTTGAATAACTTGTTTGAAATGCAACAGACCGGGAAGCTGGAGGAAAGCCTATTAGTATTGTAGGTGATAACTTGGGATTGAAGTCTGTTCAATGGTGGGCGGCTGATCAGAATGGACATGATCATTATCTATTCTTTCTGCTTTATCTGAGCTAGATGTTGAGTAGAGATGAGTCTTCATAGAGATACAAAATGTTGTGCAGGAGGACAGAGAGTAAAACTGTGGAAAGGCGTGGAAGAAACAGCTTCTCGGGGCACTTGGGGGAGGGTGGGAGTTAAAACTTGTAGTATTCGAAGCTTCAAAAAAAAACACAAACCTAGAGGCCAAAACAATAGTAAAAAGCAAATGGCCTTCATCACGAGAAGTGACCAGCAGCACCGGCCAATGATTGGATCGCACCAGTTAGACCCTCTCCTATGTGGGTTTCTGTATATCGGTACTATAGATTCCCCTGGAAAAAGCTTACTTCAGGATCTATGTAGAGCAGGAATGCAATTCTGGAATGTAGATGCAGGAGTCACTGATAGCTGAACAGGAGCAAAGTGGTTAAAATACAGCTGAGACACATGTATACTTTCAAAAGGGGTAACACCCTTTATTTAAACCCACTGAATTTCTATATATGGAGAACACAAAGGTTCTGGTAATTAAATTAGTCTGGGTGCATATTAACAAAATTTAATAATTAAGCTAGGGACAGCAAGCTAACCTAATCGTTTAGCATGAGGTTTTCAATGCGGAAAACCCTGTTAAGTAAGTTTCACAATAAGCCTCTTAGAGTAGTCATTGCAAACAATAATTGGATCACAATATTTGAATTGCAAAACTACATATTAAAATATATCCCAAGAACCGGCTATGTTCAACCTTGTATAACAAGCAGGTAGCCACAACACAGACACAAGGGGTATTCACTGAGGATGAATGTCTCCAGACCCTAGACAATATAAACAGGGGAAACCATTGCTTGGGGAAAATTGGACTGTGTTCCTTTGGAGAAGAAAGAGAAGCAGGGTACCATAGTACTTTATTACAGTCTTCTCCCCATGACGCTGTAGCCTGAACAAATAGAGGTTCCAATTATGTAGCTCTGTATACATATTTGTCCATTGTCTTCCTATTAATGAAATTCCATTTAGTGGCAAACAGTTTGCATGTCACTTATCATTGTATATGCACTGGAGCTCCCCACTGCCTCTGTGTGTTAGACCACTGCAGTTCAAGTAAGAAAGAGACCGGTATCCACCAAAATAACGATATTCGCAGCTGTGAGTGCCATGGACATTAAACATTTCCTTGGGAAAATCTGTGTATGAGTACAGGAATTGATGTTGTGTTGGTTGCATCACATCCTGAGAGTTGGATTATGGGGGGAGTTTTGTATTTATCAGTGGATGGAAAAAGGAATAGATCAGGCAAAAGCCTTTGTTTGAGAATTGGATAAAACTGAAATTGGCAAAGCCCAGAAGCAGACTTTTTGCTACAGCTCTTCAGAATATAAACTCCCACTTACACACAACTACCCCTAATGAAATCTTGGTTGCATCCAGGATCTGGCAGAGGAATCAATACTTATTTCCTAACTAATAAGTCTGCATGACTTGTTTACTTGCGTAATTATGCTGTTAGTCAGAATCAAGAGTTTTCAAACATTTTATATTGTTTTCCACTGTGCAATGGTCCATTAAGAGACTGGGGTGATGTGAGGATGTAATTTGTATGATTGTGAGAACAAGAAATATATGATGGTTCATGATATGGATAGGGCAGTGAGCGCCAGTTTCATTGTGTGTTAAGCTCTTTGCTAAAGATGACACCACTAAAAAGGGAAAAGTTGGTGATTACTTGTGTAGTAAATGAGTGTCACGTATTAACTAATGATAATCATAGAATGAAGTTAAGAAATTCAGGTGATGGTTCACCGATGGTGCTAATTTATCGGGTGCATGTGATTTATTATAAATGTGCAAAATATCTGCTAAATTATTTTACTATATCTCTAATTTCAACATTCCCAAGAATATTTTCTAATGGATTTAGAGATACAAAATATAGCAGCAAGGCGCTGTTCTAGTATTTGCAGTACCCTTATTCTCTAGTAATGCTCTCCAGTACAATCTATCCTGTGTGTGTTTGGGTTCAGGTATGAAAAGCAGCTCATGCAGGAGGAGCAGTCTTTGCAAGAGCAGCGCAGACGTCTATACAGTGAGGTATCGGAGGAGAAGTAGAGGCTGAACCAACAAGCAGCTAGGTAAGAACACATAGGATGGCATTATAACTATAAAGAAGCAGTATTCGCAGTGCCAGTTTTTCTTAACTTCATTGGCAATTTCTTTTTCATCAAGGCAGTAAACTCAGGCAGTAATGTAATAGGGCCATATGCACCGCATGCCTGTAATTTCTACATAAAATAAGTGAGAGGGGGCTGAGCATGGACATGTGGGATATTGCATACTCGGGGTGCAGTCACAAGTGAGCAAAGCATGAGCTGTTACAAAGGAGAAATATCTTGGAGCATATCATTGTGTATCTACTCCCTAAGGGCAGGCTAGAACAGAAATGCTAGACAAGTCCTTATTGTACTGGTGACATTATTTTATGACTGAAACTTGTCCTCGCACTAGCATTTCACTTCTGGCCTGTCTTTAGGTACAGGTTATAATCGAATGTGCTTCTGGTGAGTATTAATCTTTAATGGCACATGTGAGCAAACGCATGTCTGTGCTAAGGCAAGCTTCCCTCCCTTTTGTTTTATATAAAGTCCACAAATCCATGATATCACAAATGTATCTAAAAGTGATCCATAGCTCATGGTTTCCCTTTAAGTGAATTGTTATTTAAAACCTATTCAGCCTGAGTGTTTATCACATACATGTATGAAAAGAACTCTCACCCACATAGCAGCATTTTTAAGTCTGAATAACAACAGTTAATGTGAAACTTTAATGAAACTAGTATTCAAGTACATTTTTTTAGCAAACATTTTTGGTCCGATAAAAATTGCGCGTGAATTTCAGTAAAACTCCCTTTTGTTGCCTCTTCTATAAACACATTAAAGTGCTAAGTATGTTGTCTGTTACCTGTTGATCCTCCGTCTAAATACATATAAGAACAAAGTAGATTCTAACAATACCAAAAGAGATAATGAAACCCTTACAGCTTTTGCTAATTAAACTATATGCAGGTTTCTACAACTCTCGTGTACACTAATGCTCCTCTTTTTCTCCCTCTGTCTGATGATGCTTTCTATCTGTTTCTGAAAGGCAAAGGGCAGAGCTGGATGAGTTGAGAAGGCAGCTGGAAGACAATTGCTCACTGGCCACCAGAGCCTTGAAGGAAGAATATGAAAAAGCAAAGAAGAGCAGGAGAGGAGGCACCAGGTGAACAGCTAAACTTACTGCCGACATTCTTCATCTTTATGTTTAAAAAAAAAATGCACCCAGGGTCCCTATAGTCTGTCTTTTTATAGATCTTTTTATTGAAAAGAGGCAAGCAAAAAGTATAAAGTTAGGATTACACGTTAGATTATTCTAATCAGAATAAGGTTAATATTGTTTTGCTAATTTCCATTTTTTGTGCTTGGAGAAATGGGCCAGATAGGATAGAGAGGGGTATGAAGAAACCAGGAAAATAAGATAAGTGGGGTATAGAGGAGAGTGACACAATCTGGCAAACAGAGTATCATTTAATAATTACCTGAGCCATGCATTTGAGGAATATTGTGAAGTAATGGTTATCAACTGTGATAATTTTTACACCTATACTACTTGTATGTAGGCAGGAGTTATTGCTAGTTAGATAAATGGCTGATATAATAAGGAAGTAATATGAGTACATATCCATAATACTGACTAGCACATATTTTTTTTAAATATATATATATATATATATATATTTATATATATATATACATACATACATACATACATACATACATACATACATACATACATACATACATACACACACATATATATATATAATTTACTGGGCAAGTACAAAGTTATAAACTATAATAATACAAAATGCATCTGGTGGGTGTTAGTTAATCTCCTTTATTATTCTGGATCTATTATGGGAGGGTGATGGTGCTGTTTTCAGAGTAAACAAAGAGGAGATTAATATTTTCTTCTGATTCTTTATCCGTGCAAAACCATATTTTATATAAAGATGCAGTCTAATGTCTGAAGAATTAGCCATAGAGTCTGTAGAATAAGTATGCTGCTTTGTCCGTGTATGCTGTGTGAGGCCCTGTGGATGCTATGTGGCTGGGTAATTGTAAAGCCAGTACTGACATCACGGTTCTTGTTATCTAGAAGATGTATCTATGAAATTGTCCTGTGCTTCCTTCCATGCCTTGCTCATAGCTGTAGGAAAGTCTTAGGAGGTGAGATGGACATTACATACAGCCTTTTCTAAAAAATAAACAGTATTTGCCAAGCTATATGCAGACTTAAAAAATATTGATGACTTTTGTTGTTACATTTTAAATGACTGAAATAGCAACTTTAAAAGGCATATATACAATATAACTGCTTATATTTAAGCATCTAGCAATTTCTGGAACTACAAAACCAATCACTACAGTAGCAGATCTCAAAAGCAGAAACATAATATTTCCACTTATTTTATCACACGGTTATCAGCAGTATATTAGTATCACTTTAAGTTTTACTTACAATATATACATTCTCAACCATAAAAACAGCAATATATTTTTATGGTGTTTATAACAAGGTTTTAAGTCACCAGTACTATATAATAAACTACATCTACATCAGTTTGATCGGTTCCCACACATCTAACCCTTACTGATCTTCCTACTGACCTACTACTAGATTGAAGTATTTTCCAACAACATAGTATTTCTGACTTTTTTGAAATCTGCTACTGTAGTGATTGACTATATTTCTGGGCCTACAAATATCGGTTACATTGTATTGAAAGTTTGCTTTTGAATGTTTACACTGTAGGAATAGAAGGTGCAACTATATTGAAGATCGCTTTTAGCAAAAGAATTTAAAAATCAAAATCCAATTTTGGAGATTTTTCATTATTTGGAAACAAGTTAAGTATAAAACTTAAGACTGTATAGTCTACTCTCCTGACCTGAAATATTTTTTATTTTAATAGTCTTGGCTTTAATTGTTGAAATAAAGATATTGATGATTTAGAGTCCACATAACAATATCTTTTTTTAGTTTTTTTTATAACTGTATAAAGTAAAGTTATCTCTCTGAGCAGAAAGTGTAAGTAGCGATATTATAACTTACCTCCATATTTAATTTCAGGCTGAAATAAAAGCTTTGAAAGGAGAGATTGGAGATTGAGAAGCAAGCGTGGGAACAAAAACTACATAAAGAAAGAGGTTTGGTGCCTGGGGTTTATTATGGGGTGACACTGCTGAACCTCAAACACTTAATATATCCAAAGTTTTACTTGGATGAAATTTCCTGCACTGAGGGATTTTAATATAGAGACTAATAACAGCATCAAGTCTGCAGAATATTTACTATCCTATTGTTTTACTGCTGTAAGTTATACGTACAGTCAGCAGTAATAATGTGGCCTGTAGAAACTATAATAAAACTGTCAAGGTACAACTATTGCAAATCCTACATACCAGTTAACTTTCCATAGATACAGTAAAGCTTTCTATGTGCACAGAACTATGCTGTAATTTAAAAAGAGATATCACACAGGTACATTTTTTTTGGTAGCTTGTTCAGTTATATGGATTTTTAATAGAAGCCTGTTTGGAGAGTTTGCTGGCTCTATAGGTTTTTGGCCATTTAGGTATTTTTGGTATTGCGTTAACCCACAGAGGCTGGCTGTTTTTTGCTATATATTACAGGAATCCTGGTTACTGTCTCGGGAACGCGAACTTAAAGAAGATGTCAGAAAGGGGAGGGACAAGGAGATTGAATTGGTAATTCAGCGTTTGGAGTCTGAAATGACCACAGCTAAAGAAGAGTGTGAGAGAGCTGCTGAAAGCAGGTGAGTGTGGGGGGTTGTGAGCATTGGAGTGTCACTTATAATGTATGGTGTAGTCATTTATTTACTAGGAGACAAGTTACAATACCATTGACTTGTGAATGTGGATTATCCTTTTTTTCCTTATATGCATGTAATGGTTTAGAGGAATGACTGGAAAGAGAGTATGTCCATATATATTATATCTTAAAACCTCATATCACTTTTGATGTGTGCACATCGATGGTACTCCAGCTGTAGTTGAATCTACAGTAACCAATGTAGTACAGTGCATTGATCTGTGGTGGTATTTGAATAAATGGAACAGAGTATATCCTGAAAACTGTATTTGGTAATCTTTTGTTCACCACTTTATATGTTGTACTTGGTATAAGCATGTTCTATGACACTTGTTTTCCATTTGTAGGCCATACCTACCTGCATGTATGTCAGGAGAAGTGAACTATGCATACACTGTGTGTCCCAATGCTTAGACCAAAGCAGTTATCTGTATTTAATTAAACACTGCACACAATTTTAAGTGTTTATTAATATACAAATTAACTAAATATGGGGTCAAATATTCAAGCTTTATTGATTTCCGATAGCTTATTTGGTGTCATGGCCACCAAAAATATTGTCCTATTTGGTTTGGTTTGTGTAACTGCTACCCCGGTAGTGAGAGGGTATCAGCCGTTGGAGGTGTCCTTTTCCCTGGCAAGCTGCTGCGTAAAAGTGAAGTTGGTATCAACCATCAGAGAAAAACTTTTAATAACTGAACTCAGCATGACAGTTACATATCATCAAAAACATTCCAAATAGTTAAAGGGCCAGTGTAGCAATACATGTTCCCAGGCAAAGGTAAGGTTCTGTTACACTGCTCCCCCTTTGTGGAACACTCCGGCAGATCCAGATTGATCCTTTTCGGGTCAACTTGGGGCTGTCCGGTCTGCTGTCAAGGTAAAAGTTCTGTTTGCCTGGACAGTCCGTCTGCGTTCGCATTGAACCGGCCAGGGCGATATTGAATGGAAAAGTTATACGGTTGTAGGGCCAAGCTCCATCTCAGTAATCGTCCATTGTCCCCAGCCACTCGGTTCAGCCATACTAGGGGGTTGTGGTCTGTGATCAGGGTGAATTCCTGACCGTAAAGGTATGGGGTGAGCTTCTTTAGAGCCCAGACCAGGGCTAGACACTCTTTTTCCACTGCCGCATAACTCACTTCCCTGGGCAATAGTTTTCGACTCAGGTATGCAACAGGGTGCCCCCCCCCCATCTTCTCCGACCTGGCTTAGCACTGTCCCCAGTCCGTACATGGACGCATCTGTGTGGACAACAAATCTTTTGTTATGGACGGAGGCAAACAAAACAGGTGCGTTGATCAAGGCTTGCTTCAGGGTTTGGAACGCTGTTTCACAGGCGGGAGACCACAGGACTATCCTAGGTACATTTTTCTTTGTTAAATCTGTCAGGGGTTTGGCGATGGCGCTGTAGTCAGGGATACATTTCCTGACGTACCCTGCTGTCCCTAAGAATGCTAACACTTGCGTCTTAGTGTGGGGTGTGGGCCAACTGGCTATGGCCTCTACCTTAGCGGGTTCTGGTCGTTGTTTCCCACACCCACTCTGTGTCCCAAGTACTGGACTTCAGCCATACCGAAATTACATTTCTCTGGTTTCAGGGTTAGGCCGGCGGCCCTAATCTGATCCAGCACAGCCTCTACGTGTCTCGGGTGCTCCCCCCAAGTCTCACTATAGATCGCAATGTCATCCAGGTACGCACAAGCGAAATCCTGGAAGCCATCAAGGAGGCGGTCCACTAAGCGCTGAAATGTAGCTGGGGTGTTCTTCATCCCGAAGAGCATGACCTTAAACTGGTACAAGCCAAACGGGGTGACAAACGCCGACTTAGGGATAGCCTCCTTGGCCAAGGGAATCTGCCAGTACCCTTTGCACAGATCAATGGTGGTCAGATATTGTCCCCTGGCAATACGATCTAATAGTTCATCCACTCTGGGCATGGGGTATGCGTCTGTCACGGTTCGGTCATTGAGGCGTCGATAGTCGACACAGAACCGGGTGGTTCCGTCCTTTTTGGGGACTAGGACGACTGGGGATGCCCAGGGGCTGTCGGATGGCTCTATAACTCCTAGTTTTAACATCTCCTGAATCTCTTTTCTCATCTCTTCTTTTACGGCTTCGGGGATTCTATAGGGAGTCTGTCTGAGAGGGGTTTGTCCTGGGGTTTCGACATAATGTGTCGCTAAGGGTGTGTAACCGGGCTCCTGGGAAAACGTCAATCCTTTCTTAGCTAGTAATTGTTGGAGTTGCTCCCTTTCTGTGGGAGTTAATCGCTCCCCTAGCTGCACTGTATTAAGCCGAGTTTTAGGCTCGGCATCGGCTAACAGATCTGGGATGGGGAGGTTGTCAGGGTCTTCAGTGGCCAGGATACATATGGCTGCTATATCTTCGGGCCTTTCTTGGTACTCTTTTAATACGTTTATATGAAAGGACTTCTGTATCCTTTCGTCCTTGCTACTGGCAATTACATAGGTGGCTGTCACAGACCTGTGCCACCACCTTGTAAGGGCCCTGCCAGGAGGTCTGTAGTTTATTTCCTTTAACAGGTCTAAGCACCAGGACTTTCTGACCTACTTGGAACGTTCTCAGCCTAGCGTCCCGATCGTACCAATGTTTTTGACTGCCTTGTGCCGCCTGGAGGTGTTCTCGGGCCATTCTGGCTAGGTGCCCCATGCGGTCCCGCATCTCCAGCACATAAGGTACGATAGGGAACCCCTCATGCTCCATCTCTCCCTCCCAGTGCTCCCGGATGAGGTCGAGGGCGCCTCGCACCCGCCGTCCATAGGGCAACTCGGAGGGGGAGAACCCTGTGGATTCCTGTGGCACCCCTCGATATGCGAACAAGAGGTGCAGTAAAAATCGCTCCCAGTCTCTGTATTCCCCTGCAAAGGTCCGTAGCAATTGCTTTAGGGTACCATTAAAGCGTTCACAGAGACCGTTAGTTTGAGGATGATATGGTGAACTAAGCAGGGTTTTGACACCGCAGACCTTCCATGGCTGCTGAGTTAGGTCTGCGGTGAACTGGGTTCCTCGGTCAGATAGGATTTCCTGAGGAAATCCCACTCTGGTGAATATCCCGACCAGCGCACTGGCGACTGTGTCAGCCTGGATATTCGTCAGAGCGACGGCTTCTGGGTAGCGAGTAGCATAGTCCACTACTGTAAGAATATACTTCTTACCCGAAGGGCTGGGGTTAGGTAGGGGTCCTATGAGGTCGACTGCCACCCTGCTAAATGGTTCCTCGATCACGGGCATAGGTGACAGTCGGGCTTTAGGGTGATCCCCCCTCTTTCCTACTCGTTGGCATACATCACAAGTGCTGCAGTAACGCCGCACATCCCTCGAGATCCCTGGCCAAAAGAAGATCTGGGTGATCCTGTAGGTGGTGCGGTTACCCACTAGATGCCCTGCCAATGCAATGTCGTGGCCAATTCGGAGAAGTTCCAACCGGTACTTTCTGGGTACTACGAGTTGGCGCTTCTGCGAAGGGACACAGCCTCTCTTTCGGCCTTCGGTCAATCTATATAACCTGTCCCACTCCCATATAAAACATTCCAGCTCATCCCCTCTACTGTCGACTAATTCTCGGTACTTTTGGAGGGTGGGGGTCCTGTCTAGTTTCCCTCCCAAACTCTTCGGGGGTGTCCCATGCTATGGGTCTCTCTGTGGCGTTAGTGCTAAGTGTCTGCTTGTGGCTTACCTGGGTCTCCCGACCTGTTGTAGGATCGTCCTCGGTACGGGTCTGTGAGCGGGGGGTCACGGGACAAACAGCAGCAGTCGTGGGTAAAAAAACTGAGGCTAGAGGGCCAATGTCGTTGCCCAGCACGACCTCAGCAGGTAAATTGTCCATGATGCCTACTGTGGTCTTTCCCGACCCGACTCCCCAATCCAAGTGTACCCGGGCGGTGGGTAAGCGAAAAACAGCCCCCCCCTGCGACACGAACAGCAACGGTACGATTAGATACATGTTCTGGTTTCACAAGATGTTTCTGCACCAAAGTGATGGTAGCGCCAGTGTCTCTTAAGCCTTGTGCTATCTGTCCATTTACACGCACTTCTTGGCGGTGATGCTGGCGGTTATCCGGGGAGGCAGCCTGTACAGGGTTGGCCTCATACAAGATTCCCAAACACTCCTCAGGGCTCCCTTTGATTTCCAGGCAGTGAGCAGCAGAGGGACGTGATGGCGGGGTCTCTGTGTGGGGTGTTGTGCGCGTCCATTCGTTATTGGCTGATCTCAAAGGGCAATAACGGGCAATATGCCCTGTATTGCTGCAGTGATGACATGTCACTTTGTAAGATTCCCGGGGCTGGTTGTAAGACCCCTGAGGGCGTGGAGGTCCTGGGGGTACTGGAGCCTGAAATTCTGTGCGTGCAGCTTAGGTTGGGGTGCGTGCCTCTGTTCTAGGTGCTGGTCGTGTGGTACCTTGGCTCACCTTCCTTGTTTCTGCGTATTCATCTGCTAGTCGCGCTGCCTCAGTTAAGTTGGCAGGGCGGCGATCTCTCACCCAGTCCTGTATATCCGCAGCCAGATCTTGAAAGAAATGTTCCATCAAGAACAACTGTAACACTTCTTCTCCAGTGTTGGCATTGCACACCCTCGCACCCAATGTGATGCCACCCTTTGTATTGTGTTTGCCCATTCCATGTGGGAGTCCACAGCCTTCTTTAGGGACTCCCGGAAGCGACGGCGGTATGCTTCTGGGGTTAACTTGCTGACATTGTAAAATATCCTCTGGAGCAAGAGCCCGAAAGGCTTCATTGGCTTTGCCCGACAATTTCCCAGACAAAATAGTGACCCATTGGTCTGGTGGTACCTGGTGTAGTGAGCACTGTCTCGCAAAGTCAGCCAAATATCCATCTATTTCCTCCTCGCTTTCTACAAAAGCTTTAAATGCAGGAGGGGGGGTAGGAACTGCCTGTGTAATGGGCTGTCTAGCTCTTACCAGTTCCGTTTCTTGTCTCCTCTTAGTTTCTATCTCCTCCCTTGTTTCCCGGAGCAGCTGGTTTATTAGTTCCACGGACGTTTCTGGATACACGGATAATCTCCGCTGTACAATACCAGTAATTACATCGTCCTCGCTGACAGATGTAAAGGGCTCTGTTACTTCCATGGATCTATCCATTTCGTCCAGCTCCAGCAGGTCAGCTATCAGCTCTCTCCGTGGCCTGTTACTGGCATTCCTACCACGACTCTCCAATAAATCTTTTAGTGTGGGTCTTTTCAGCTTGGCGTATTGAGACTCCATTCAGCACTTGCTCTCTGGATAAAAGGACCATCCCACCGCTGCCAACCAAATGTAACGGCTACCCCGGTAGTGAGAGGGTATCAACCGTTGGAGACGTCCTTTTCCCTGGCAAGCTGCTGTGTAAAAGTGAAGTTGGTATCAACCATCAGAGAAAAACTTTTAATAACTGAACTCAGCATGACAGTTACATATCATCAAAAACATTCCAAACCGTTAAAGGGCCAGTGTAGTAATAAATGTTTCCAGGCAAAGGTAAGGTTCTGTTACACTGCTCCCCCTTTGTGGAACACTCCGGCAAACCCGGATTGATCCTTTTCGGGTCAACTTGGGGCTGTCCGGTCTGCTGTTAAGGTAAAAGTTCCGTTTTCCTGGACAGTCCGTCTGCGTTCGCATTGAACCGGCCAGGGCGATATTGAATGGAAAAGTTATACGGTTGTAGGGCCAAGCTCCATCTCAGTAATGCCAGTGTAGTAATAAATGTTCCCAGGCAAAGGTAAGGTTCTGTTACAGTTTGATATGGAAATTAATTATGTAAAACATTACAGCCTAAATCTACTAAAAGAGAGTAGTATGTTATCCATTTTGAAACATTTTGTTAAAGGCCTGGGATATTTATAAATTGTGACCGTAATATCAAGTTTGTCTATAAGCCACAGACTTTACAAAGCTCTCTCTTACCAGGAGATGTGAAAGAGTTAACTCTTGGAGCAGTTTCATTAGAAGCACCTGAACAGTCATTGTTTAAGAGTGAAGCTGGGAATTGTGTGTGGCCGTTTGTGAAGCGCAGCAAGCAGTATTGTAGTATGTATTCTAAAGGTTATGCTTTCAGCCTGGGAAAGGCTGTGAAAGAAACTTTGGGCAAAGTTTGCTTGAGGCTGAAGGCCAGCTCACAGAATTGTTTGTTGGAGCTGTAAAGATACACACCCAGAGAGGTGTTTATTTAAGCTGAGAAGATCAGAAGTGTGTACATGTGGTTTGATTTGAGAAAAGTCTGAAGCTAAGGAAAGCCACAGAGATACGGTAGCATGGAGCTGGCTAGTGATTATGAACTAACTATTGGACTGTTTATGGTTTGCTCCACTCAGGTTTAACTTGATGAGTGCAGATAGTTAGGGGACTGTCTCCGTAAAGGTAGTACTCTGATTGGAGCAGGGCTGTTGTTTCCCATGATTTGTTTTGGTGTGTTATTTTGTAACACTAGTGAATATAATATAGTCCATTTGAAAAAGCATTTAAAACCTCCTGTAATTGGGTTCCTCCATCTAAAATGATGTGAAAGGCGCTGGTAGAAGCCAGAGAATACACAGAAATCGTTGAGGCAAGCAACAGAGAACAGAGCCCGGATTACACAGGCCTTGGCAGCACAACAAACCCGAACCACAGAAGAAAGAGGCCATATGTGACAGGCCACTGCATACCAGAGAGAGACTACAGAACAATGGGTAAGACGAGCAGCAGACGGAGGAGCCCATATGAGACAAGTTTTGTCAGCACAAGACACCAAACTACAGGACCTGAGGTCTTTAAATACTTATGTGACTTCAGAAAAAAGTGGAATCATTAACCCTAATGTTTCCCAACAGAAAACGACATGCAGGGATGACGTGGAAACGTAGCTCCTGAATTTTGAAACCATTGCCACTAGGGAAGCTTGGCCCTAAAAGCAATGGGCCACAATCCTTGCCCCTTAGTTATGTGGTGAAGCTCAGAAAGCCTTTGTTGTTTGAGATGAAGAAAAGGCAATGATTTATGCTGATCTGAAAGCTGTGATCCTTGACAGAGTTGGAGTTACTAGAAGTAACGGAGTACAAATTGTCCACTAATGGAAGTTTTTGGACAGGAAGAACCTGCATTCTTATTGCAAGGAAGAATTATTGGACATTAAAGAGCTTCTGTATTCTAGACAGTGACCTTCCTTTCTTATGAATGATTATGACTGTGATGGTGTATGGGATCCTGAGAAGAGGCTTTTCTTAGGATGCTACTTCCCTGTTGAGGAAGAAATCTGATGCAGAAAGATGCATTGCAAATGTGACTTATGTCGTGAGCAAAGTTCAAAGAGTAAAGGACAAGGTGTTAAACCAGCTCTGTATGAAGAATGTTGATTAAGACACTTGGGAAGATTTAAACCCAAACATGTGCAGAAACCTTTGGGGTAGGAGTAATGAAGAGACCTCCATTCAAAACCTGAATAGACCCTGCCACCTGTCCTTGGTGAATAATGCTTAGGAGGCGGATGATGTAATATAAAGGAAATGTCTGACAAAGATATCCGAACCTGAGAGAGGGGAAATCAAACAAATGATTGCAGCCAATGTCCTTTCAAATGAAGAATGTACTGATTTAGAAGAGGACACTGGAATTATTCCTAAAATGGACGATGAGGAAGATGAGAATCTGGAGATTGAGCTGTGGAAGAGGAACAATTATGTCTGAGAGGATATATAAAGCAGAACATGGCCATGAGTCTTAGGCGGCCATAATACAAAGCCAAGAACAGGCAAGAGGGGAAACGAACACTGCAAGAAGCAGAGATGGACTCCATCCCAATGAGACTGAATAAGTCTGACATTCAATACAGGCTAGTTGATGCCAATATGACGGGTATTAGGAATTGCATTCCTGAGTAGAGAAGGCATGCATTTGGGGGCAACAAGGTGCCTTACCATGTGTAAGCTGAAAAGAGCAAGTTGCGCAGGAGCGGCTAAACAATGGCAAACTGAGAAGCAAGATCTCCTCACTAATAGCTTGTCTCAATAGTTCCTCCTCTTCACTACAAGAAGATTCCCTAAAACGGAGGAAAGAAGCTGCTGTTACATATTTTACAAGAGCAAAGGGTGATTGATCTCTCTGACCTGAAGACACAGTTGGCTCAGAGGGATGCTGGTCCAGAAGTGACTGTCACTAACCTCCATGACCTGTGTACACAAGATGCTGTTACATAGTTTAGTTTTATAGTTTTAGTTTAATAAGTCAAGAAAAAATGTGGTGAATGGATCTAGGTAAGTACTTAATGCAACAAATTCCAGGAAAGAGACAAAGGGTGCTCAAAAATGGGTGATTTATGCATAAAGAGCAAAGCAAGAGAAATATATCTGCTTATTTGCACTCCTTTACAATCAAGTTTACAAGCCAGAGATAACATTTTACGTTTATAGCGCCCAATAAAACCTTGAGTCTTGGCCACATTAAAAGGAGACAGAGGTATATACATTATAAAGAAAGAGGTACATAAGATTTAGGATTTCCAGTTAGCAGTCAGGTAAGTTGGATTCAAAATATTTAGTGCTTAGATTACTATATAAGGAAGTAAAATATAATATAAATAGTGACAAACCGGTGTATAAGTAGCAGATTATTCTTTATTGTATTTTGCAGATTTCTTTAAAACTGGAGGAAATAAATCCCCTCTGATGACATTTTATTATACTTTCCCATAAATATATAATGTAATTCTCAGAATCCAACACAGTAGCATATGTGTAATTACTTCTCTTATTGCACAGAGACAATAACTGGTGTTAAAAATCAAGAGGCCTTTCCCATGCAACTTACACACTAACAGATATTTTTGTTATCCTTATAAAATATTCCATTTAAAAACACTACTACCTAATAAAAATTGTAAATGTATCCTGCAATGAAACAACAAAGATGTCTGCTCGGTTATACACATTGAATTATCTCAAGTGTCTGTGTTTTTTTTTTTTTTGGGGGGGGGGGGGTAAGGGGGGATCTAATTTTAGAAGAGTCTGCTTGTACATAAGGGCTTCCATGTTGTTTCACCTCGGCACTCCCTGCTGCTGTCAGGTACTTTTATTCAGAATTGTGGGGGTGGAGGAGAGATTTGTGATCTTATTGATGTATGATAAAACTGGTAGTATTTGATCCCCCAACCCACAAACCTAGAGGCATAATTTGTAGTAATGAACAAACGGTATCATGGATGCCTCCAGGGTCCAAACTAGCTGTATAACATGTTTTCCCCCACTTAATTATGCTCTTTGTATGTATGTATGTATGTATGTATGTATGTATGTATGTATGTATGTATATATATATATATATATGTATGTATATATATGTATATATATATATATGTATGTATATATATGTATGTATATATATGTATATATATATATATATATATATATATATATATATATATATATATATATATATATATATATATACTAATACATATTATTCATTGTTCTGGGCAGGAAACACGTTTTTTAACTTGTTTTAGACATTCAAATGTGAAATTTTTTTAAGAATAAAAAATACATAGAAGAGATTGCTATTATCAACAACTAAAATAAATCTTTATTTATATGATAAAAAGAATAACTTCGCTAGAAAACCCTTCCTATATACAATGCCTTTTCAAACTATACATGCGGCTATAACTTTATATGATAAAGGGAAGTGATAGACATTAGACAGGGAATAATAAATATCAGTAAATTAAAAACCATTTTTTGTGCTTGTGTATGTGACTATACATATGTGTGTATACACAAGCGCACATACAGTCAACACAATGCTTCTAAGCACAGGAATGACATTTGTACCTTTCCAGTTTGGGGGGAGCATTAGGGTTCTTCAAATGTGATAATATCTCTGCCAAATAAAGGTTGCAAACCACCACACTATACACTATTTAAGAGTTTGTCCTTAGACCATATAAATAAAATGTCCTAAAACACAATATTGTATTAAAATCTCAAAATATATTTTAAGATATTGAGAGGGCACTTGTTATGATATCTATTACAACAATAATTTGTAGTATTTCTATGTCTCATTCATATTTTTTACTGTGCTCATGTTACTCATATGATCTCTTCATATTTTGCTGTTTCCTTAACAGACCTAGTAATAGTTTTATTTCTTATTAACTGAAAACTCAGCACCTTAATTACATTACAATATAATTAAACATCATTAGGTAGGATTAGCAGTAATTATGGCTGACTCCTGTAAATCACTTAAAGCAAATAACTTTTTGTAATCTATATAAGAACCATATAAATTTTATGTGGAAATAATCATGAACATATCATTTTAAGAAACAGGAAATGTGTAATGTATAGATATTTTTTTATTATTATTACTACTACTTCCTTTTATTAGTAAACGTCAACGTATTCCTTAGCGCTATACAGGGGTAAGTCAACAATATTAACACCGTACAAAGAAGAACTGGTCTTTGAGCTTAAAATCTAACGCACACTGTGCTTTCCCTAAAGCACTTAGCAGGATTGAAAACCCACAAACTTACAATCAAGTGGTGTGGGTTAGATATAGCAGGATGATAGATGTGTTGTGTATAATGTATTATGAAGACGAAGAAGATTGTTTGCAGAGTGAAAAGGGATGTTGGGAGAGTATTTAGAGACCAGAACAGATATAAATATATAAGGTGGGTGCCATATTGTTGGGGGCTTTATACATTAGGGTCATGATGGGGTTATGTATATATCTATAGCACCTATTAAACTGCCTACATGCAGTATTTAGTGCCTTGTAAACCTGACTGTCCTTCCACTCTTTCCTCTGCAATTTGAGGTATGCTTTCAGACAGCTCTTATCTTTTGAGATCTCCATAAGCCCTTAGAGCAGCTGCTGTGTATTGCTCTGTGCACCTTCCCAGAGCCTGAGAGCTGGGTCAGAGACTTCAGGGTTGTGTGCTCTGGAGTAGAAGGGAGATAACGTATCGGCAAATAAACATATATTTAACCCTTACAATGTCTTTCTTTGAATGCATGGAAGACTGATATTCTGTAAAGGCAGCTCTGGGAACTGATAATTATTACTTGCAGCACACACCCACACAACCAGGAGCAAGGAAGTACTATTTAGGTCACCGCAGTGACCTGGCGCCTGGCATCTGTCATGCTGAGGGTGAGACACGCTTTGTTTCTGAGAAGCTACAAGCTTTCTAGCTGATTACACATACATATCAGGCTGGGGTTTATAGGTCAAATTGAAAAATTTCATATTACAGAAAACAACAAAAAAACACAGATTTTTAAAGGTGCACATACACTTCACTAAGAAGTCCCCGCACTAACACAATGTCACCTTCTAGTGTCTCTCCCTTTCTTCCAGTTATCTCATGTAGGGTGACATGTTTTAGAATTATGACCGAAGGCCACAGGAAGGGGCTTCACACTACCAGTGTCTCATGATGCTCAGACACACAGCTGGCATTGGAGCAGGATGGGACACTGTTACTATGGAGACATTTTACAATGGAGGTTTAGAAGTGTGTTTTCTTTAGGTGTCCATTACATTGAGTGTAAAATTACAGGGCCAATTACAATCTTGTGAAGAGCACTTACAGTGAGGTATGTTATAATGATCTATTGTTTTAATTTTACTAATAACAACATTTATACTGCTTACTGACTGTTGCATGAATAAACAGAGAGTCGAGGAGCATAGTGAAGGCCGTGATTGACAGCCGTTTTCCCCTGGACTCAGTACTGCACTGACCAATTAACCCATAGCTGACCTGTTTAGGTGACCCCAGCATTCAAATGAATTTGGTGCCAACTCTACCTCTCTCCCAAACTACAAACTGTAAACTCTATGGCTGGTGGCAAAGCTTTATATAGACTTAATTACCTTTGTACCAAATAAACTCAAGTTTATTGTTCATCAGTTCCAAGTGCTTATGATTAATGTGCTTTGGCCGAGACTTTACCTGGTGGTGCATATGGTGTAAATAGGACACCAACCTGAAATTACATCCTGTGCTGAGTGCACAGATACCGAATCTTAGTTGTGTTCATGTGCTTATTAGTATCACAGTGTGAATGTCTCTGTATTATAAACCTCCTACTCACACCCTTATGGAGCACTCTGAGCTGCACATTAGCATACAGGAGATACACAAACAATGCTGAATATCTAAGGCATACCTTACTGTAGAGACAAACAACCAGTACAATGTTTAGACAGGTTTTCCCACTCTTTAAGATGAAACAATCTTGTTGGTTGGGTGGCGCTGTCCCCTTTAAACTAAAAACAACATGCAGTGTTTGGCACCAAACAATAATTCTTTGTGATCTTAGCACATCATGTACAACAGTGTCTGTCAAAGCTGCTTAGGATCCCCTTCAAGTCTATTTACTGACATTTCTGTAGATTCCTCTGAAAGATACAAGGGAATGGTGCAGATAAGGAAGATTGTGATCCGAGAACACCCCACTGTAGGGGGACAAATAGAAGTAAAAAAGGTAGAAATCACAAAAACATCATATTGCCATTCTCTAAGCTGCATCTTTTGCCCATAAAAATCAGTACTTTGAGATTTTTTTTTAGGATTCTGGAAAATCTTTTCAGATTTAAAACCATATATTTTTTTAGATTTAAGTTCAACTTTTCAGTAATATACTATTTGAGGTAAAATACTGTATTAATATAATTTTATGATGTCATATTTGTCATGTTCTTTAAGTCACAGACAGGTTTGCTAAATAGGTAGTGAAAAATATTGATGTACTATTGTATTTTTATATTTCAAGTTTCGTATAAATTTAAAAGTTTTTTCCATCCAGCAGTAATGGAGATTTTTGCCTTTTGTCTCTTCTATTTTGTTTATAAATGTATCTAAGGTGTCTGACATGCCTTCCTACATATTAATTCTGGGAAGAACTCCCTAGACATTTATTAAACAACAAAGGATCTCATGTAAAATAGGCAAAAAAACAACAACAATTTTTATTTTCAAAGATTTTTGTCACAGTCTGTATCATTTAGATATAGCAATTTTGACACGCAGGTCTAGGAGTAAGTTTATATATTATATATAGCAAATCTGATATGTATGTCAGAGTATATTTATTTATGATATACAGTATTGGTTTCTTAATTATTTGTATAATATAGACAACATCATAACTTCTCCAAATCCATTTTCCTTTTTCAACTAAATCCTCCCCCCCCCCAAAAAAAAAAAAACTTAAACAATAGTAAAGACACTTTTCCTCTGAGTTATTCAATGCTTTTTACCTGTTTTTTAAATTTTAGCTGAAAGGTTGTTATAAGTTTAAGTTAGAGAGAATGTATAGGTTGAATGTATCCAGTTTTCCCAGATTTCTAGAAAGGTTGGGTACGAATTGTTAAGGGTGTGGGTCAATCTTTCGTAGATCATTATATTATTTAGTCTGTTAATTATGTCTTGTTTGATTAATTCAGATGATTTCCATTGTTTTGGCCAGGTGATTTTTGGCCGCCAGCATTAAAAATTGTAGCCATTTATTTTGACTTTTAATGATGTGGGGGTTAGGTATACCTAAAAGGCAAAGGTCTATCGAGGGCTTGATTGTAGTGTTTAGGTTTGGGGTGCTACTCTGGTGATATTAGACCACACGTTTTGAGCTAATCTGCAAACCCACCAAATATGGAGGAAGGTACCTTTGTCTTTGCAGTTTCTGAAACATTCAGGGGAGATTTGTGGGTTGATTTTATGCAGTTTGTCTGGGGTAAACTATGCTCTATGTAGGACTTTTGTTGCTGTTTCTAAATAGCTAAAGTAAACTGATCCTTTAGTTAAGTTTGAACATATCTTTTTCCATTTTTGGTAGTCCCATGTGACTCCTAGATCTAATTCCCATTGTCTTATAAATTTAGTTTTTTCGTTAGTCGGAGGATGATTTAGAATTGAATAAAGGATCCCCAAGATTCCTTTGGTTAGTAGGGCTTTATTACAAATACGAGATAGCCAGGAGGATTGAGGTATTCCCCAAGTCTGGATCATAGAGGTGATATGATATCTGATTTTGTTAAAGTTGAATAATTCTTTCGGGGGCAATTTTAAATTTGGTTTTGAATTGGTCTATTGAGAGTAGTTGTTCATCTTGGAGCCAAGCTTCTAGTCTATTTAGTTTATTACTACGCCACCATGTTTTTGATTCTTCTCCCAAATGTTTAAGTATTTGTGGTGAAGTGAGAGTGTGGGTCAGAGGTGAAATTTTCTGCTTTAGTTGAGTTCTCGAGTTGTCCCAAGCCCAGTTTTTTTAAGGATAAATTAATCATGGGTTGATAATTCTAGACCCTATGGTAGGAATTGTGGGGGTACATATTATTGAATCCCAATGAAATGGTGTAATTTGGAGATTTTCAATAAAGACCCATAATGGTTGATGTTCTTTTGAATGTGCCTGAGGGATAAAGGAAATTTGTGCGGGTATCCATTAAGGCTGAAATTGAGATTACATGGTCTGTAAGTGTACACAATATGTCGTCAGCAAACCGACAACATTTGGTTTGATATAAGCCTATTGTAAAACCTTTTATTTTCGATCTGGTCCGGATTGCTTGGGCTAAGGGTTTCTATAGCTAAGGCGAATAATAAAGAAGATAGGATGCTTCACTGTCTTGTCCCTCTTTGAATTTGAATGTGATCAGTCGAATCGCCTGGTAATTTAAGGTATGCAATTGGAGCCTGATTTACATTATTTTCGCTAGTATTTTTATATCTCCATGTAATAGAGATATTGGACAAATTTTTTTAAGGTTGAGTGGATCTAGTCCTCTTTTAGTAAAAAATATTAAATTGGCTTGATTTAGTTCTGAAGGCATTATTTTGCCTTTCAGTATAGAATTAAATAGTCTTGTCAAGTATGGAATAAGAATATTGGAAAAAGTTTTATAGTAACCATCAGGTCCCGGTGATTTCCCTAATTTAAGATTATTAATGGTTTTGTTAATTTCTTTATTGGTAACTTCTGCATTTAGTTCCTGTGTAGAGACTGTGGGCAAGTCGTATCTGTTCAGGAAATCTTGTATTATAAAGTTGCTAAACCAACAACGATTTTGAAAGTCTAATAACTCCCCAGTACATTGGTACCAAATATGTTATGTGAATTCGTTCAGTCGTGTACGAATTTCTGTGACCAAATGGCCCGCCGCATGCTAGGAAGATCTTGTGTCTGGTTGTGCAAATCTATAAAGTTTTCATTGCAAAGATACATGTTCTGACACACTGTCACTCGGTCTGCTCTTTTGTACTGATTAATCCGGTTCCCATTATGTATTTTTATATCTCACTCTGAGCAATGTTAGGGAGTGTCTTGTGTCTTCCCTGCATACTATTTTGATGACTTAATTATAATCATATTGTACATTTTCTATTTTTTCCTTACATGTGTTTGCTAATCGCGTGCTCACATTGTGTACTGAATACTTTCTATTTTAAGTTCTTCTTTTATTTCCTGTGTATTTGTTTTCTGAGCAAACCAGAGCATATATAGAACAGGTGCTCTCCTCCCATAAAAATGCAGAATTTAATGTTATTATCTTTCTATCCATCTGCTATCATGAGGAGGTATTTGGTGGCAGAATAATAGATTTGGTCTCAGAATGGGATTTTTGTGTTGTTTTTTTTAAAAGGTATTCTTATTAATTACTATGGGGAGATCATCATATAGCAGATGGATTTTACTTACCCAAGGAATTGTTGAGTCGTATTACACGTGTAGAAGTGGTCACTGAAAAGTCACTTGTGTGTAAATCATCATCAAGTTATGGATGTACATATCTGCTAGGAAGTTGAAACAATAAATACTTTCATTTGCTGTTTAAATGTAAGAAATTTGCTATCCATATATTTAGATTCTGTAAGATTCTTTAAATTATATATTTATTCAAATTTTTATAGATATTTTAATCAAAGTACTTTCAGTTATTAGACGGTTTATGACAACATAGTTTGAAGTTTTATAACAACATTCGTTTAAGAATTAATGGTAATTAAACATGCAAATATGAGGAGGTAACAGCCCTGTCCATGAGCAGATCATTTTGGGCAGGGGGTAGCCAATAGACGGACTTGGGTCCGAATCAGGACTGCTGTGCTTTTTTTGTTTTGGACATCCTTACCCTTATTACATTTTATATTTATATATATATATATATATATATATATATATATATATATATATATATATATATATATATATATATATATTTATATATACATCTTAAATCTTCCACATCTTTAAATAAGCTTTCAATTAAATGGTAACCTTTAACATCAGTGCCATTCCCTGTGTAATCTTACTTCTTCTTGTGTTATTTTCAGTGCCATTATAGTAAAATATTTCTATATGTATAAATACTTTTTCAAATTTTGCTTTCTTCAACAATATATTTTTTTAAAAATAAGGACTCTGGTCTTGACTTCATACTGTGACCGTAGGTGAAACGTGAAGGGCAAGAGGCTGACCCGGGGTCATGGGAGTGCCCGGTCATTGTTGCATGTGATCGCAGGAGTGAGAGTGAGATATCGGTTGAAGGATACTCCGGATAGACATAGTCTGAGGCAATAAAACACAAATTAAATTTTATAGACTTCTTATAAAATCCACAGCAAGAGTTAAGAACTAGCCCTACACTGATGAGATTCAAAAGATGGAAACCATCACATTTGTGGGTAGGATACCTGACTTACACAAATCCATCCTCTGCTATACTGTGTCCAAAAGGCTCTGTGTGCCCATTAATGGGCCTAGTAGAGGTCCCTGGGGGATTGTAAGTTTACATGTATGGGCTCAGTGGGCCTAATGGGGATCCTGGTAGTTTTCATGGGCTTTGCAGGTCCTGGAGGGTTCCCTTGACAACTGTGAGTTTAAAAGGAAGCCCTATGGTTTAAGAAGGGCCAGTGGCTGCGGTGGGGGATCTTAGGGAGCTGCTTTACGTAGGGGGTCTTTTGTGCGTGCTGTTGGGGGTAGGGGAGATTGTGGTGCTAGGTAAGTTGGCACCTGGGGGGGGGGGGGGGGGGGTTCTTTGTACCTGGGCTCTCCATTCACTGCTGCACTGTTAAGTTCTGGCTTTTTTATGCCCTCTGAAAATCCTAGGCTTGTCCTCGAAGCTTCTTCTTTTGTTTTGTTTTTTTACTTTGATAAGACTGGGATTGACATAGTAATATAAATTATGCTTTTGTCTTATAAATGATGCTTTTGTCTGTGAGTTGTACTCATATTACATGTTCCAGGTCATAATACTGCTTTATATAACCACTCTGATTGTATCCTTGTGTTGCAGAATTAAGAGGGTGAGGGATAAGTACGAGTCTGAGCTTCAGGAGCTGGAGAGGTCGGAGCGGAAGCTGCAGGAGCGCTGCAACCAGTTGAAGGAAAGAGTTACAGAGTTGGAGGGAGAACATATCAGGCTGCAAGGACTGCTCCGACAGAAGGAGCTGGAGGTGGAGGATATCAGGAAGGTGAGAAGGGACCCGCTGCAGGGTACAAAGAGAAAACAACTTTAGAGGAGAAAATGATTACATTTTGGAATAAGAGAGTAGATGCAGAGCCCCAAAGGAAATGTTAGGGGGTGTTCGCTTTGAAATATTATTTGGAGATGTGACAGATAGTGGGTTGGTGACCGCTAGCTTATCCATCACATCAAAGTGGCCACCTCTCATTTTTCTTTGCATCTTGAAATACTGTAATAAATGTATCCATTCTAGATTTTAGTACCCTTTAAAGACTACTGTATTCACATATTTATAATATAATCCTTTTAAGAACAATATAAAAAACAATAACTGCCTATTTTTATTTTCAAATTTTTACATGCAGTTATGCTACAGGGGGATTTAGCATTTTTGTTTCTGCTGATCAACTTCCTGAAGTTGGTGGAAATGTTGAAACCACAGGGAGTTTTGATATGCACAATGAGAATGTGGCACCTAAATCTGCAATTGCTCTCAATTGTTAGTTTACAAGAATGCACCCTCCGGAAAAAGGATCAGACAGACTTAGTTTAGAAGAGAAAGTGTTTCCCACAGTCGACTGTTTGTGATAAAATATTGATTGGGGCCTAATTAGAACAATAAGCCAAGGTCCTGTTTCATGCCGTTGATCCCAGTTACATATTACCAATAGGCATTCCTCCATTCTCACAGGTCACAGACCGACTAAATGAGGAGCGCAAAAGTCTATCAGAGGTGATCAGACAGGAATTTGCAGACCGACTGGTGGTAACTGAAGAGGAAAACAAACGCTTGAAGACCGAGGCCTCTGAGACACGAGCAAGACAACGACTAGAGCTAGAAAGGGTTAACAGAGAGAAAGAGGAAGAGCTAGAGGAGGTGCACAAGAGGTGAGCGCTTTCTCTATACAGACTAGACACATAATACTGTAATAGTATAATAATAAACAGATTGCACCTGCATGGTCGGTCACGTGTTTCATCTGGTTTGGCTTGCAGTGGATAGGTTATATTGTTGTAGGAAGGATAGACTCATTAAAATGTCTTATGGAAACCTAGTGCTGCAGGCCACTGTAAACCTCTTTTCAATTGCAGAAGTGCCAATTTATTAACAACTTGGCATCAAACCCAAGGCTTGTTATGTGTTTATATATCAGAGGTTGAAATGATGTAATTATTGTTCTGTGCCATGTATGGCTTTAATATTGATGGAACGTGTAATGGTGATGAGGTCTATCAGGGTGAAAGATAGAAATGAGCTGCCAGAAAGGTTTAGCACATGTGGGGCAAGGTAAGAGAAGGAATAGAAGTATTTTTGGACACAGGGAGTAACAGTGGGAAATTTATAAAGAATTTAAAGTGGATATATGGGGAGATTAGGTTGGCAGGTTATTGGAGAGCAAAGCCATATAGTGACTTATACACAAGAGTAAGAACTTGAGAAGGAGCAGTTGCAGAGACATAGGATGAAGGCCAAGTCAGACAGGGTTACAGTAGTCAAAGTGTTGTCGAAATCAGGATTTTTGTTGCAGAAAGGGAAATGGGGATGAATATTTTTCAGTTGTTTCTGAAGATTTGTTCAGTATAGGGCTTTTTCTAGACTACTGTACGTCTGAAAGCCTTTGCTTCCAGAGCGAGTAAGAAATGCTCATTAGTAATCTGTTGAGACTTTAGGTATCGGTTAATTAGTCTTCCTAGAATTAGTTAGCAAATTATATTGTGTAATATAGAGTGACATGAGAAGCAGATCCACCCTCTTGCAATGTTTCTTTAGTAAGGAAGTGTTTATTGCATTTTGCAATCAGTACTGAGAATTGAGAAGTCATCGCATGTTATGGTTGTGTATATTATCAGATGATTTATAAGATTAAAACACCAAGTAAATGTTTGCGTTAAATTAAAAATGTTTTTTTTTTAATATGATCTGAAATATTGGAAATGTTTTGAAGTGAAATGTTAGTAGTTGTCTTTGTCCAAAAAAGACAAACCACAGTATATAACGTCTTTTACTCAATACTTTGATAACCCTGCCAGATACATAGGACAGTTACTGCAATGTAGATGTCAAGAACACAATGTCCTAGTGTGTAAATTGACCGCCAATAATTGATTTCCTTGTCATTCAGGGTGAAGAGTGCAATAGTCAAGAAGGAAGAAATTGTGAATAGCTTGCGGAAACAGTGTGAGGTGAGGAAGATCCCTATTTTTTCTTATCTATGATATTTACCTGCTAACTTATTAGTATGTCAAGAATACCTGCTTAGCAAACACATGGGTGGATATATATCCTCTCTAAAATAGACCAACTGCACTAATATATATATATATATATATATATATATATATATATAACACAAACCGTAACAACATATACCCTGGTATAAATCTACTAATAAAAACATATTTGAAAACAATTGTGAATACCACAATTACACCAAAAAGTTGTTTCTACAAATGTGCTAATGTGTATTCAAATCCATTCGTATTAGTACTCAAATGTGATCAACTCAAAGACTATGCATTGTATTTTTATACATTGACACTAAGTTGGCTTTATTAAATTCCTCATCCAGAGGAGATACTTACATATAATACTGCTACACTCTATTGGATATAATAATTTGGGGGATTGGAAGCGTTACTTCATCTCAAAGTGAATGGCTGTTTCTTCAGTCAGCTCGCCCAGTCTTTGGGCCACCAACATTCCAGGATTTCATGCTCATTCTTTTTGAACCTGTGTAGGTATTTCATTTTAATGAAATTGAGTACCTCACTTTGGCTCAGTGAGAGAGAATCTGAATACACAATCTTCAAAAATATAGAGTAAAGTAGAGTAAAGACATGAGTAAAATACGGAAGGGAAGAATCCTTTATTATTAGGTCTTCTCTTAGCCCAGAGGTTCTTATTTTGTTTTTTCTTTAATGCAGGCGGCAGGGAAGAGAGCAGATCACCTCGAGGCTCTGCTAGAACAGCAACGGAAGCAGCTGCTGGGAAAGTAAAACTCCCACCCACCAAGAAGTCTTCCTGGTGGCTTTTATTTAGTGATTTCGTCCAGTAGCTATTTCCCACCTTTTACATTGTACTCTGTTTGTTTTAACAGTAAAAAAACTTTTTTTTTATATTGCGTATTACTGTTTGTTTTATTTTGTTAGCGAGCAGGTGACCAGGAACTGCAATTGAACCAATGAATGTTAAGGGTTCTAATTTATGAAGAAAAACATATATATTTCAAAAACTGGACCAAGTTATGCTAAGAGCATTATTGGGCAGGAAAGATTTCCGTGCTAGATTCTAATTATGAAGTTGAAAAGCCTCCCCTCATACCTGGAGGCATTGATGATATAACTTACTGAAGGTTACATAGATGAGAGGAGCATTTACATTTCTGCAGGGGGAGGCCTTGCAGTTATCATTTAAAGCTGTCTGGTTCCTAGCATGTTCAGTGGTAGTGGAAGTTGTTAAATACTGAAAGATGGAATTATATAACAAATCTCCCCTACTCCTTCAGTTAAAATGTAATCTATTCAAATCCGTACAAAACTAGATGACAATTGAAGTGTTGTCCTGTAAAAAATGTCCTGGATCTCACACCCAGTCCCCAGGAGCATTTGCAATGAAACCAGCTTGTCCCAGACCAAAGAAAGATGAGAACCCCTGCTACAAACAGACAAGGGGAGCTTTCTGTACAAAGCTTGCATAAAATCAGATTTTCTTTTCTAAAAATACAAAGAAAAAACGTCCCAAGATGTCTGTTTATTACATACTTCAATTCTTCCTTTAAAGAACCACTGCAATCCCATTTTTGCAACTAAATGTGTTATACACTACAATTTGTTTGTGCATGGTAAATAAATTATTTTAAGAAACTTAACACTACAGCAATACAGAAATAGGCACAGAGCAATGTTGTTGATCGGTCTTACCCTGATTAAATACTTGCATCAAATATAATGTATCTTGTGTCCCAGTTAGCCACGTGTTTGTATTTGCACAGCAAATGTTTCATTCAAAACTTCCTTCTACTTTGTTTCATGTACTTGGTCACTGTAATGTACCTTCTTATACAATGCATTTTTCATACATTGACAATGATTGAAGTTTAAAAAACTAATAGATATTTTAGGGTCCACAGTGGCCCTTTAAATGGACAGTGTGATGCCCAGGGAGGCCCTAAGATTATTTGGACTACAGGACTGGCATGGGGCCTGGGCTAGCATGAATTACCAGTGATACTCCTCCCAGGAGATGTTCCCAAGCCTGACCACTTGGACTATGTCACCATATTGTGTATGTGCGTGCTATGTTTTAGTGTCAGCCATCTTGAGTGTGATGAGCCATATTCCATGTGTTATACATTTTGTACAGTTATTGATGTATGGACTGGACCCAGTCGTGTTTGGTGTCTAAATGCTACATTTTCCCCAGAGATTTCAATAAAGTATGCTACTAGGTTTTCCTGGTGATGTGGGGTACAGGGTATAAGATGCCCAATTAAGAGCTGACTGCCACCAGGAGATAATGGGTATTCAGCCATTAGTGGAGTTAACATGGTGGGCGGTGAATGGGCTGTCGGCGAGCTGCTAACCATTGTCAAAACATCACACTGAGGTGGTTATCTCAGCAAACAGAGATCAGGGGAGAGGAAGTGTGTGTCACGGCCCCTGCTTTGATCTCTATTTAATGATAAGCTCAATGATTCCTATTCATCCCTGTAGCCATGAAAATCTAGGAGCAGGAGATATAGGGATAGCCACTCGCAAACACACACACACCATCCGAGCAATAGTCTGCTAAACCAGATATATAGTCTGCAGGCTCTGGAGTGGTAGAGACCCCAATGGAAGGCCTGGAACAAAAGATAAATTAAATTAGTCACTGAGACAGGCTCCAGGTCCAAGGGGGGTGACAGGGAGGAATGACATCACTTGATGGACAGCTCTCCCATATGCTAGGCTGATGGGGATTGGTGAATTACATCTGACAAACAGCCTTGTTAAATTGAGATTTGGTAAATTTAAAAGGGCTCTATAAGCACACAGCATATTTTTTTACAGAAGTTTTTAGTTAGTGAACTTGTATCCAAAAGCAAGGTCTTCACTAACTAAAAACTTCTGTAAAAAATATATACTTTGTGCTTAAACAGCCTTTTAAATTTACTGAATTGCAATTTAATAAGGCTGCAAGTGTGTGAGGATGAAAATGATTGGTTGGTTAATGTTATGCATCACCATCATCAATAAACCGTTGTTAATTTGACCATACATAAACTAGGTGTATGATTTATGCTGAGGGAATATAATAATTCTAATCACTGGGATTATTACTACGGACTCTACTGAAACTCTGATCCTAACCATTGGGAGTAACATTGCTGGACATGCTTCCTGGGTACTTGGGTGGTGATTGTATGGTGTCTGTATTAGGGTTCATTCCTGTTAACAGGGATAATAAAATAACGAACAGACCCCCATGGCACTTAAATTTAACAAAGTTTTCACTCAGGTCCTGAAAGGACCCCTTTGGCATCTAACATTAACCCTGCCATGGAGGTCCTGCAAGGATCAAATTTTATATCTCTAATTAGCTTTCAGGCCATCTGGGTCCTGTAAGGACCCCCATGACACCTAACATTAACCCTCACTGCAGTGGGAGTCCGTATGATCTCCCATGGCACTTCACATTAACCCCTTTGTGCCATGGGGGTCCTCAAGACACGCTATCTACCAACACGGAGGCCCAATGTAACCATCCCCCATAGGGGTCTAAAAGGACTCCAAGAGCCCCTAATAAAAGAAAAACACTGCATAAAATAAAAAAAATAATTTCACAAAATAAAAGCTGCATAAAATAAATACATGAAAGAAAATAAGTTAATTGTAAAACAATTAACCTGTAATGGGTAATAAATATACTTACTCTGTGCCTCCATCTAAAAAAATAAACTGCCACTAAAAAAAAAAAAAAAAAAAAAAAAAGCCTCTAATGGAGCTCCTCCTATGCTTCTCAGCCTTACATATACTTTTCCAGCTTGGCTGAAATATGTATCAATCATATTTCAGCCCATCAGAATTGAGTATTTCAGATTATCCTGAGCTCAACATTGCCTGGTAAATTATTTGAACCAATCAGAATTCACAGATTGGCATGGTCAATTGGTTATGTGCTATAGTGCACCTTGGGAGCGTTATTGTGTCCTATATGTGTAATCAAGCTTCATATCCAACTCAAGTGTTAGGGTAATAATAGCATCAGATTTGAATCTTGTTTGCTTCTCATAGGCATTATTATGCCTCTACGGATAGGTCTCAGTTCACATGTTATTGTTTGTACAAGCTGAGGATTTACGTGCACTCAGCGGGTAACACGTTTCACTTTGATTTTTTTTTATGGAATTGCTTTGGTGGGAAATTTAAATGGGACAGTTAAAAATGGATTGCGTGCTTTTCACTTTGTAACCTATTTTGTTAATATGAATTTTATGTGATGGATCAGAACACAATAGTCTAAGTTGGTGAAGTGAAATTAGAAAATATATGCATAAAACTATTTTTTAGAAATAGAAAACAGAAAATTGTCATGTGCGTATGTATTCACCCCCTTTGTTATGAAGCCCATAAAAAGCTCTGGTTCAGCCAATTAACTTTAGAAGTCACATAATTAGTGAAATTATGTCCACCTGTGTGCATTCTAAGTGTCACATGATCTGTCATTCTGTCTACACACTATTTTTGAAAGGCCCCAGAGGCTGCAACACCTAAGCAAGAGGCACCACTAACCAAACACTGCCACGAAGACCAAGGAACTCTCCAAACAAGTAAGGGACAATGTTGTTGAGAAGTACAAGTCAGGGTTGGGTTATAAAAAAAAGTATCCAAATCTTTGATGATCCCCAGGAGAACCATCAAATCTATCATAACCAAATGGAAAGAACATGGCACAACAGCAAACCTGTCAAGAGACGGCCGTCCACCAAAACTCACGGACGGGGCAAGGAGGGCATTTATCAGAGAGGCAGCACAGAGACCCAAGGTAACCCTGGAGGGGCTGCAGAGTTCCACAGCAGAGACTGGAGTATCTGTACATAGGACAACAATAAGCCCTACGCTCCATAGAGTTGGGTTTTATGGCCAGAAGAAAGCCATTACTATCAGCAAAAAACAAAATGGCGCGTTTTGAGTTTGCTAAAAGGCATGTGGGAGACTCCAAAAATGTATGGAGGAAGGTGCTCTGGTCTGATAAGACTAAAATTTTACCTTTCAGCCATCAAAGAAAATGCTATGTCTGGCGCAAACCCAACACATCACATCACCCAAAGAACACCATCCCATTTTTCAGCAGCTGGGACTAGGAAACTGGTCAGAGTTGAGGGGAAGATGGATGGTGCTAAATACAGGGATATTCTTGAGCAAATCCTGTACCACTCTGCGCGATTTGAGGCTAGGGTGGAGGTTCTCCTTCCAGCAGGACGATGACCCCAAACACACTGCTAATGCAACACTTGAGTGGTTTAAGGGGAAACCTAAATGTGTTGGAATGGCCTAGTCAAAGCCCAGACCTCAATCCAATAGAAAATCTGTGGTCAGACTTAAAGATTGCTGTTCACATCCATTTTGAAGGAGCTGGAGCAGTTTTGGAAGGCGGAATTTATTATTATTATTATCTTTATTTATAGCGCTCCAACATATTCCGTAGCGCTGTACAGGGGTCTAGTACATGGCAAAAAACAAACTTAACACCTTATAAAGAATGGAGGGCCCTGTTTTTGAGCATATAATCAAATGTACATAGTGCTTGTTTCCAAGACACGGACACACGATTGAAAACTCGCAAACTTACAATCTAAGGGTTTATGTGTGATACAAGAGGGTGACAAATGCAAAATGGCAACGTGAATGCAGATTGTTTAGTCAATTGGAGGGGTCTGTGTGTTGTACTGTAGATTGTGGGGGTGAGTGTTATTAAGCTGTGGAGTGTGCAGTTGTAATTATAAAGGCTGAAGGTGATAAGCTTTTTTAAACAGGTGTGTTTTTAGTAATTTTTTTAAGGTTTTGAGGCAGGAAGATAATCTAATGGAGCGAGGCAAGGAGTTCCAAATAGTAGGGGCAGCACGAGAAAAGTCTTGAAGACGGAGTTAGAGGAGGATATGAGAGAGTATGAAAGAAGAAGGTTGTTAGTAGAACGAACGGGGCGGTTGGGGGAGTATTTTGAAACCAGAGCAGAGATATAAGTGGGTGCATTGTTGAGGGCTTTATATGTTAGGGTCATGATTTTAAATGTGATTCGGGAAGCTATGGGAAGCCAGTGGAGTGATTGACAGAGAGGAGCTGCAGAAACTGAGCGTTTGTTATTGAAGATGAGTCTACCGGAGGAGTTCATTATGGATTGGAGGGGAGACAGATGAGAGATGGGTAGGCCAGCAAGGAGTGAATTGCAGTAGTCGAGTCGAGATATGATGAGAGAGTGTATTAGAATTTTAGCTGTGTCTTCTGTAAGATAATGACGAATTGTGGAGATGTTTTTTAGGTGAAAATGACAAGATTTTGTTATCGATTGGATGTGAGGAATAAAAGAGAGGGCGGGATCCAGTAGAACCCCAAGACAACAGTGAGAGATATTTGAGGAGTGGAAGTTGTAGTACAGGGTTGAAAGATTAGGAGTTCAGTCTTAGACTTGTTGAGTTTGAGTTGACGGGCGGACATCCAGCAGGATATGCTAGAGAGGCAGTTGGAAACGAGCTAAAAGAGAGGGGGATAGATTGGGTGCAGAGAGGTAGATTTGAGTATCACCTGCATATAGATGATACTCAAATCCAAAGGATTTTATGAGAGTGCCAAGGGAGGAGGTGTCGATGGAGAAGAGGAGGGGGCCGAGGACAGAACCTTGGGGAACGCCAACAGACAGAGGGAGAGGTGAAGAAGAGGTGCCAGAGAAGGAGACGCTAAATGTACGATCTTTTAGATGTGAACCATGAAAGAGCTGTGCCCTGGATGCCAAATGAGCAGAGAGTTTGGATTAGAAGAGGGTGGTCAACTGTGATGAAGGCAGCAGAGAGATCCAGGAGAATTACAATGGAGAAGTGACCCTTTGATTTGGCGGTTAGCAAGTCATTGGTGACTTTTGCGAGGACTGTTTCTGTTGAGTGTTCGGCACGGAAACCAGATTGGAAGGGGTCAAGAAGGGAATTGGAGGAAATAAATTGAGTGAGGCGATTGTAAACAAGCCGCTCAAGCAGTTTAGAAGCCTGGGGAAGTGGTGAGATAGTGCGGTAGTTGGAGGCAGAAGCTTGGTCCGATGAGGGCTTCTTGAGAATGGGTGTAATTATGGCATGTTTTTAGGAGGATGGAAACCTGCCAGTGTTTAGGGAGAGGTTGAATAGATGTGTGAGAGATGGGATAAGTGTGGTGGATAGGGGAGGGATTAGTTGTGATGGAATAGGATCATGTGGACATGTTGTAAGGTGAGAGGTTAATAATAATGTAGATACTTCATCCTTGGTTACAGGATCAAAGGAATCCATAGTGGATGAGGGATTGGGGAAGGGTAAGGGTTGGGTGTTGTCGGTTTGTGGAGAGGATGGTGGGATAGGGCCAAGCTGGGAGGAGAGCTCATTTCGGATGGTTTCAATTTTATTTTTAAAGTGGTTGGCAAAGTCATCAGCAGTTAGACAGGAAGGGGCAGGAGGTGGGGGTGGGCAAAGGAGGGTGTTGAATGTAGCAAACGTTTAGGGTTGGAGGACAGATTTGATATTAGTGATGAGTAGTGTTGTTTGGCAAGATTGAGGGCAGAGAAGTAGGAGCGCAAGGTAAACTTGTAGTGGAGAAAGTCTGCTGAAGTGCGAGATTTCCTCCATAGTTGTTCTGCAGTGCGTGAGCATCTCTGTAGATAGCGTGTTTGTGTAGTGTGCCATGGTTGTGGGTGAGAGCGAGGTCGTTTGCTTGTGATTATGGGGGCAAGAGAGTCAAGGGTGGAGGTTAGAGTAGCGTTGTACTGTGAAGTGGCGATGTCAGGGCAGGCAAGGGAGATGAGGGTGCTGAGAAGGGGTTTTAGTACATTTGAAAATTGTGGGTTGAGTGCTTGCAGGTTTCTGCGGGTTCTGGTGGCAGTGATTGAAGAAGGGTGGTAAGCAGAAGATGAGGTGAGGTTGAAAGTTAGCAGGTGGTGGTCAGATAGGGGAAGTGAGGAGATGTCAAGGTTGGAGATTAGTAAAAATAAGGTCAATGGAGTGTCCACCACTGTAAGTTGCAGAATCTGTCCATTGTGAAGGGCCAAGGGAAGAGGTAAGTGCAAGTAATTTTGCAGTTGTTGGGGAGGTGGGTGTGTCAGTGGCTATGTTGAAATCGTCAAGAATGAGTGAAGGTATATTGGAGGAGAGAAAGTGAGGGAGCCAGGCGGCAAAGTTGTCCAGAAGTTGAGAGGGTGATCCAGGCGGGCGATAGATCACAGCTACTCGCAGAGGGATGGGAGAGAAGATGCAGATAGTGTGGACTTCAAAAGATGAGAATTGGAGGGAGGGAATAGAGGGTATGCAGTGAAAAGTGCAGCGAGAGGATAGTAGTATGCCCACACCTCCACCTTTTTTGTTCCCAGGTCTAGGAGTGTGGCTGAGGTGTAGACCACCATAAGAGAGTGCGGCAGGGGAGACAGAGTCAGATGGAGTGAGCCAGGTTTCCATGATAGCCAGTAAATCGAGGGACTTGGGAATTAAGAGGTAATGAATGAAGGTAAGTTTATTGCAAACAGACCTTGCATTCCAGAGGGCACATGAGAAGGGCAAAGTAGATGGTTTATGACAAGTGATGGGTATTAGATTATGGGTGCTTTGGGCATTTGCTGCCCTGGGGACTCTGCGTGGCTGACAGCAGGTGGGGATGAGTGAGGAACCTGGCTTAGGGGATATATCAGAAGGAGAGAGAGTAAAAGGAGATGGGAATAGTACTTACAGGAGCATTTCTGCTTTTCAGCTTTAGGGGAGGGATGAGATAGTGCCTGGAGGAAGGAGAGGAGCTCATGGGAGCAGAGAAGACGAGAGGAAAGCAGGTAAGGTGAGACAGTTATATTATTGGAGACATGATGTGTAGAGACAGTACAAGAGAGTCTGAGAAAGAGGCAGGAGGTTATAATAAGGAAGGTGGTGTGAGGAAACATAATGGCACTGTGTAAGCAAGTATTCTTGAAGGGGGTGGTTAGAGGTAATAAGCAGATGTCACTGATTGAACATGTGCAGGTAATTAGTATGCCTCAATAAATTAAGTGTAAACAAGGATGGGTGGGTAGAGGGGAATGGGCAAAAACCTAAGTGGTAAGATGTGGCAAGCTCATAGAGACTTATCCAAAGTGACTGTAATGATATGGAATCACAAGGTTGTGGAGACCAGCAGCCAAGGTCAGCAATAATCCAGTTCAGCAATTTGTAGGTGAAACAGGAACAAGCTTTATTGAAGTGATCAGGAACCACACAATAATCTGGCAAGGATACAGAGACAGGAAGTGCCTTATATAGGCCAAGAACCAGACAGCTGACCAGACACAGCTGAAGAGACTTAGGTACTGATACTATTGCTAGCAAAGTCAAGCTTATCAGATCTCAATGAAATTCACAAAAGGCAGGCTGGCGCAGTGGTAGGGAAGAGGTATAGCAGGGGACCAGGGTTCAAAACCCAGCAGAGTCAATTGCTCACAGTGACTTGGAGCTGTGATTGCCGCAAAAAGTGGCTCTACAAAGTATTGACTGTAGGGGGGTGAATAGTTATGCACATTTACTTTCTCTGTTATTTTGTCCTATTTGTTGTCTGCTTCAAAAAAAAAAAAAAACATCTTCAAAGCGGTGGGCATGTTCTTTAAATGAAATGATGCAAATCCTCAAACAATCCATGTTAATTCCAGGTTGTAAGGCAACAAAACATGAAAAATGCCAAGGGGGGGGGGGGGGGGGCAATACTTTTGCAAGGCACTGTATTGTTTTAATTGCACTTAATAATAACCAAGGAAATCTAAAGTTTTGCGTCTGTATACAAAGTGTACCTACTGGCTGGTTGCATAAGTAATAACAGATAGACAAGCATGCGGTGAAGACAGAGACTGATAGCAGTTTTTTCCTGGACTGAGGATTGCACTGTCATGTTTAATGGATTTCAGCATTCCATGCTCTGCACATATAGATTTGTTAAGGTTTAACTTTTGTTTCTTTTGTTCACTACATGGAGCTGTAGCTTTGGATCTTGCAGTGAGCAGTCATTGACACATGTAAAGACAGTTTTAATTGTATTGATTTCTCAATGAATTCAGATATTTCACAAATTCAAAAAAGTATTTCAACAAGGATTTTTGGAGATATTTACTCTGATGTGGTCCAAATTGTACTGAATTAAGTGGCCCTTTAACTGATGACTGGTACTATTTGTAACAAAAGATTAATTAAATGTTTTAATGAAATTAAGATATACTGTTATTGGAAGAGTAATTGAAATAACTGATATTATGGGTGATATGAATTAGATGGCTGCCTTACTTGTAGTTTGAATCATTATATTGAAGGGGAAAGGCAGGGAGATAAATCCTAAAATATCCTACATACATTTATTGGATTATATATTACAGACAATATATGGATATAAGAACTGTATACTACATGTCCAAATTAGCTTAGCACCATAGGATTATTAAATAATTCAATATAGTTTCTTGTTCACATTATAATGATACCGTAACTAAAAATAACTTAACTATTAATGATTGATGTCACGTTGATGTTGTTTGAGAATTCTGTCCTTTTTTTAAAATTGTAATCATTCTTTTCATTTTTAGATAAAAGCCATTTTGTTTTAAATGTAGATTCATAAAAAGTTGCATTTTAATGTATTCAATAGAGTTGAATCAATTTTTACCCTAAAAGGTGTAACTGTATAGTTTCAAAGATAGTATTAGATATTTATCATAACACAGAAATCATATTTGACACCAATTTTTATCTGAGCTGTAATAGTAACTTTTAAATATAATTCCATGCCGTATTGTGCTGAATATCTCTTCAGTCAGTCCATAGCTGGTCTAGGGATATGTCTAATAAGCCTTTCATATGCCATGTAACCAAAATCATATCATATTTGTTTATTACTGACTGCTTTCTGACCCTTTTTGCCCTTCTCAAAAACAGGAAGAAGAGTAACATTTTCATACTTTGAATGCCTTTATAATAACAAAAAATAATAAAATTTGAACTTTTTACCCTATTGCCATCCCTATTAGAAATGAATGATACAGAGCTAAATGGAATAGTTGTAAGGTTGATTGTAGAGCCTACTTTTGAGTTATAAAGAAGCCTTAAACAGTGTTACTAGCTATATGCCGGATCTAAATTAGCTATCCCTTGTGATTTTATATAGGTTTTTTTCACAAACTATTTGTTACTAATCTGGCATATATTGTTTTCTACATTGTAATACATCCAGACAAAGTAACTAACATGAAGTGATACTGATCGAAGATAAACCTTCAGAGACTATTTCAGCAGATATATTTATAGCCTTTTTTCTATCACTGCTCAAATGTAACTATTTTTATGTGGCGCAGTTAATCTTTGAATCTAATTAAGTTCCGATTTTATTATTTTTCTTATCAAGCTATTATATGAGTGTTAGGCACTGGAACTGGTCAAGACCTGCTTATTGCACGTTGCCTTTATAATAAGACTTTTAGCAATAACAACTTCTTCTAACGCTGTGATGGTAAAATCACGGTGCTCAACCCTAGAGTGTTTGTTTGGTGTTGTAAATAGGTTTTATCACTGTTAAATGTCACACCCGGCAAATTTGGGGGACTAAGCTCACCCCAAGTCTCTCTCTATGGGTCGCAACTTTTTGTTCAGATCTCGACACCAGCAAACACTTCAGATGACAGCATAATTTCTGATGAGACAGGCACCATCAGACCCCTTTTCTTAGTATCTCAGAATCACACACCATTTACCTTTGATTAGTACAAGCAGACTCCGACACCACCTTTATTTAGTGTGTCCAAAATCAGACTGGCTTTTATTCCCCCCCCCCCACAAGTTTTACAAATCACCAAAAAAATATACATTCTTCACACAGTTCCACCCATCCTCTTCAGCCCCACCCACCTGGGAGCTATCTTCAGATACATCCCCCGTCCCCATATTGGAGAAGGGACTGGGCTATGCCAGAGGGTGACTAATGGGCATTGCATCCTGATTTACAATCTGTGTTTATCAGGACAGATGTAGTGGACTCTGGTATACACATCAAAGAGGCCACATCTCTCAGTATTTAACTATCCTTCCCCCCAAACTCCCAATTCAGTTTTATGGCTTTATGACTCTGTAGCAAGGCTACACATTCCATGAGTTAACCCCTTACAGTGCAGGCCATCCCACAACATTTTATAATGGAAAAATTACCCATGTAATAGTGTCAGATCTTAGCATACATAAATTCTTTAAACTTTATCAATATTTTCTGGAGAAAATGGAGCATTTTAATATTACACATGGCTGCGTTAACTTTATATTATCTAAGCATATCCTATAAACTACTTCTAACACATATACATTATTTTAAAGTTAATCAATGACAGTACTATATGCACTTATTACATCCATGTTATAACTACACTACGCAGACTTAGATTGTAAGTCTGCGAGTTTCAATCCTGTGCAGTGCTTTAGGGAAAGCGCTATAGGCACTGGATTCCAAGCTCAAAGACAGGGCTATCCACTCTTTGCAATGTGTGAATCTTTTACTTGTCATTGCCTGTAACTTAACTTATGTATAGCGCTACGGAATATGTTGGCGCGTTACAAATAAACGATTATAATAATAATAACTACATGTATGCTTTACACCCATGATATAAATGTTATGCAAGTTGTTAGTACCTTCTAACCACACATATAATAACTGATGAACCCCAAACAGTCGAGTGGACCCTTCTGTTCATAACATTAACATATTACATATAAGTGTATAAACACATACACATAAATGTACCATCTTCATCTATTCTCATCTGACACTTACTGGTTTCTAGTTTTACCCATTCCAAAAATGTCCTCAATGTCAACTGACATAATCAGATTGGGCCAATACAAACCGCAATGGGTGGGGGAAAAATGTGTCCTACTGTTAGCGATATTAGCCCTTCTTCTGGAAAGAGCCTTCCAGTCCATGAGGCAGGTCTAGCTTCCTCACCTATAATCGCAGGGCAACTTTGCATTGTATCATTATTGATATTGATTTTATTATCCGTTTTACCAGGGTGATGCATAGGCACCCTGGAAGAATTGTATAATTATTACCTTTCATATGACTAATATATGATTCTGGAAGTCTATGTTTTTATAAAATACCACAAATATAAGTTACCAATAGAATAGAAAACTCCTTCTTGACACTGAGTAAAGGGATAGTGAAACTACCTTGCTGATATTATCAGAACACATCCCATAAATAGGAAGTCTTGTTCATAATGGATCAATATTAATTATGATTAGTAATGTCGCGAACATAAAATTTTCGGTTCGCGAACCGCGAACACGAACCGCCGCAAATGTTCGCGAATCGGCGAACCGCCATAGACTTCAATGGGCAGGCAAATTTTAAAACCCACAGGGACTCTTTCTGGCCACAATAGTGATGGGAAAGTTGTTTCAACGGGACTAACACCTGGACTGTGGCATGCCAGAGGGGGATCCATGGCAAAACTCCCATGGAAAATTACATAGTTGATGCAGAGTCTGGTTTTAAGCCATAAAGGGCATAAATTACCTAACATTCCTAAATTGTTTGGAATAACGTGCTTTAAAACATCAGGTATGATGTTGTATCGATCAGGTAGTGTAAGGGTTAGGCCCGCTTCACAGTGACAGACCAAACTCCCCGTTTAACGCACCGCAAACAACCACAAATAGTCCATTTGCACAACCGCAAACTCCCCATTTGCACAAGGTTGGATACCAAGCTAGCCATGTCCCGTTCCTTGTCCTCACTGATGTCATTGAAGGTCTCTTCCTCCACCCAGCCACCAAGGGTCCCCGAAAGGTGACAACAAGCCCCCTGGGACGCCTGCTGTGTTTGGTCTTTCACCTCCTCAAAGCCACCTTCCTCCTCTGACTCCTCTTCTTCAGACTCCTCTCACTGCATTGCCTCTCTCTGCATTATCATAAGGTGTGTTAAGTAGTACTACTCTTATCAGTTTAAAACCTGTTACAGCACATATCAGGGGGCGTGTATAAGGCCTGGATTTTTAGAACCAGGAGATGGAAAAAGATGCTTTGTTGGTCGTATCACTTCAATTTTGGGGCACGGCACGTGCAGTCAAAGGTGCCACCAGATAGGAGTGGCGTGTTTGTAAGTACTACTCTTATCAGTTTAATACTTGTTACGTCACCTATCAGGGGGCGTGTATAAGGCCTGGATTTTTAGAACCAGGAGATGGAAAAAGATGCTTTGTTGGTCGTATCACTTCAATTTTGGGGCACGGCACATGCAGTCAAAGGTGCCACCAGATAGGAGTGGCGTGTTTGTAAGTACTACTCTTATCAGTTTAATACTTGTTACGTCACCTATCAGGGGGCGTGTATAAGGCCTGGATTTTTAGAACCAGGAGATGGAAAAAGATGCTTTGTTGGTCGTATCACTTCAATTTTGGGGCACGGCACATGCAGTCAAAGGTGCCACCAGATAGGAGTGACGTGTTTGTAAGTACTACTCTTATCAGTTTAATACTTGTTACGTCACCTATCAGGGGGCGTGTATAAGGCCTGGATTTTTAGAACCAGGAGATGGAAAAAGATGCTTTGTTGGTCGTATCACTTCAATTTTGGGGCACGGCACATGCAGTCAAAGGTGCCACCAGATAGGAGTGACGTGTTTGTAAGTACTACTCTTATCAGTTTAATACTTGTTACGTCACCTATCAGGGGGCGTGTATAAGGCCTGGATTTTTAGAACCAGGAGATGGAAAAAGATGCTTTGTTGGTCGTATCACTCCAATTTTGGGGCACGGCACGTGCAATCAAAGGTGCCACCAGATAGGAGTGGCGTGTTTGTAAGTACTACTCTTATCAGTTTAATACTTGTTACGTCACCTATCAGGGGGCGTGTATAAGGCCTGGATTTTTAGAACCAGGAGATGGAAAAAGATGCTTTGTTGGTGGTATCACTTCAATTTTGGGGCACGGCACGTGCAGTCAAAGGTGCCACCAGATAGGAGTGGCGTGTTTGTAAGTACTACTCTTATCAGTTTAATACTTGTTACGTCACCTATCAGGGGGCGTGTATAAGGCCTGGATTTTTAGAACCAGGAGATGGAAAAAGATGCTTTGTTGGTCGTATCACTTCAATTTTGGGGCACTTTGTGACATTAGCTTCTTACGCTCAAACATGTCCTTTACAGGCACCTGACTATGGGCAGATGAGCAGGAACTGCTCAAGGCGAGAGACGGAGTGGCGGATGGTTGAGAGGGGGCAAGGAGGACAGCAGTGGTTGATGTGGCTTATGATGCTGCACCAGGAGGAGGATGGCGGCTTTGAGTTTGTGTGCTGCTTGTACTCATGTGTTGGTCTGGAGTCACCCAAACATTAGGTCTCAACCTGTAGAGGATAAGGGAACCAGGCTACTCTAGACCTCATTCATCATTACAGGTTTTGACAGATCGGTACTATGCGTCCAAGCTACTGTGACAACAGATATGAGTGGCACTGTGCACTTGCAGAAGTTGGTAGAGTAGACGTTGTAGGTCTGACACACACGCTTGCAGACAACTAACTGCTATGCAATCTATTACAGTAGAATTATTTTTTTTTTTAAATGTACACTACTGTAACACCAGATATGAGTGGTGTGTTAAGTAGTACTACTCCTATCAGTTTAATCACTGTTATGTGCCTTTTTTGGGGGGTTTGGTTGTTGAAGCCACAGTGCAGCACCAGAGGCCAGAAAAATTAGGCATGTACACATGCCTGAAAAATTAGGTATTGTTGATCTTGCAGCGAGCAGAGAAGAAGGTAGGCCTGATTCAACGCCCCATCCCTGCATATCCACACTCAGAGATTGAGGGGGCGACCCTTACAAGGCCACGGGCCGGAGATATAAAGGGGGGCCATCCCAAATAAGCACACAAGAAGGGACAAAGGTAGTAAAGGGGACATAGAGGCCCATGGACTGACGGTCGCCATCTTGGCAGGAAAAGGGCCCAGCAATTAAGCCAAACTGACCCAGCACAGGCAGCTACTTGAGTCAAACGCTGTACAATTACACCTTAATAAAGCTGAAACATGCAGCAGCAGGGATTCTAAACGGCCACACAGGGACAAGGAGGCTAACAGCCCCCACAGTCTCTGCACCAATCTTTTTAACAGATAACCCAAGGGGCGAACCAGGGACCTTGCCCACAAAAAAAAAAAGCAGAATTTTATTGGAGGAATTATTAGTGTCTTTACCCCCCAAGAGAGGACATAATATACGGTATCTTTAGACTACCTGATGGCCAAACCTCCTTTAGCCCCAATGCTATCCAAGAAACATTTAAAAACTTCGATCAGACCATATATTCATCCCAATCCTGCTGCAGCGGATCTGACATAGAGTCCTTCCTACTACAGCAAGAAGTCCACAAAATACCTGTACCTCAATTGGACAGCTTGAACCTAGACATATCCCAAGAGGAAGTTAAATCTACAATCCAAGATCTTAAATTTGGCAAGTCCCCAGGGCCAGACGGTTTTACTCATCTGTACTATAAGAAATTTGAGCCCTTGCTTACCCCCGCACCTAACATCTTTGTTTAACGCTATACTAAATGGAGAACCTATGCCCCCTTAATTGAATCAGGCCGACCTCATAGTCTTTCCAAAAGAGGGTAGGGACCCGAATCTCAAACTGTATTACAAGGCAGCGCAGCTGGCTTTCATTCCTCTGGCGCATTCTCCAAAACACATCAGCCGCTCTGGGTATTTATGGAAAATGTAAGCATGTCACCTTATACATGGGATACAGTAATATGGATTCCAGGCCTGTATACTTTTTTGAGAAACTTGAAAAACCCATTGATTAAGCACTCATTAAAAATATGGACGGAGATGAACTGGACACGAAAACTGGACACTCGGGTATCAGATCTTACCCCTATCGTACCCAATCCCCACTTTAAGATACATCTTCCGGAAAGCTCTCTCAGTTGGTGGAAGTCTCAGAACCTACTAAGGGTTGGTCCATGGTGGCATGACGACAAAATAATGACCTTTGAGCGGGTGAGAGATAGATACAATTTACCCCTGGCTGAACACTATAATTTTTGCAGGATACATCATTTTATATATACGATAAGTGGTAGGGGAACCCCCCAAAGAAACACCTGGCTACTCAAAAAATGTAGGGATTCCCCCTTTCAGCCTGGTATTATAAGCCTCATGTATGAACTATTTAATGAAAACTCATGGGCAAACAAACCAGACTATACCAAAGCCTGGGAGAGGGATTTGGGCACCGAGTTGGCAGATAGCACATGGGATAAAAGTTGGCAAGGCTTAAGTAGGGGATCTTTAAATTATAGTCTGCTTGAGACTTCAATAAAGGTCCTACACAGGACATATATATTACTCCTTTTAAGCTAATAAATGGGATCCAAAACGGAGCAGCTCATGTTTTAGGAACAGTGGTAATGAGGCTACATTTATTCATGTCTGGTGGGAGTGTTCGGCAGTCATAAGACTATGGGAAGAAACATGCTTACTAGCTTCTAAAATGTTTAAGATTGACCTAATAAAATATTTTTTGAAAGAAAAAAATACACATAGCTAGTAGTTGGAAAACTCCAAATTAAAACTTTCAGGAATTAATAAAAAAAAAATCAACTATTTACTGCTCAACGAGAGATTTAACCATGTAGTCTTGGATAGAATCACCCAGTTCCAGACAATTTGGGATCCCTGGATAACATCCCCATTTAGTGCCCCCCTAATATAATAAAACATTTGTTAATGGTTGAAGCAACTCGGGGGGAAGGACCGGAGTGGGGGAGCTCTGGAGGAGACCCTTCAGAAGCAACCGGCGGCAAAATCATCCGAGGAAAGGAGAGGTCGCCTACTGAAGCCTGCCTTAGGGTAACCCAAGGGCGATTGAGCAGGTTAGATATTGTAAATAATAAGCTACTGCTGGAGTGATGATAGATAATAGGACTTTACTATTGTCTGTTTTACCATGTTTTAGGTTTCTCTTAAAAATTGCAATCACAGTAAAAAAAAAGAAAATGTATTAACCAAAAAAGTAAAAAAAAGAAGGCCTAGCCACCTAATTTTAACAAAATGTCTTCATTGTAAATATGTATTTTTGCACAACTGTTGTGTTATGCAAGACTGTTCAATATGCTTTCTTTTCCATTACATGCCGTACGCCTTCTGGCATAAAAATTGAAATTCAAAAATTAGATATTGTTGCAGCCGCTGCGGTTGCAGCGGCCAGAAAAATTTACCTTTGTTCCCCAGGCAGAAAGTGCCATAAAACATTGCCTCTTCTTGAACCCTAGTTGGTGGCGGATAATTCACGCAAGTCATCCGGCATTCACAGATAACATACAGCAGCGTGTGGACCATTTATAGCCGAAGGCAGCTCATCTCATCAGGCCTTTTTCAGTCGAATGTATCGCCCAGTGTCAGTCCCTTCGGGATCCATCCCTCATTCATCTTTATAAAGGTGAGGCAATCTAGACTTTTTTGCCCTAGGCGACTTCTCTTCTCGGTGACAAAACCTCCTGCTGCACTAAAGGTCCTTTCTGACAGGACACTTGAAGCGGGGCAGGCCAGAAGTTCAATTGCAAATTGGGATAGCTCAGGCCACAGGTCTAGCCTGCATACCCAGTAGTCAAGGGGTTCATCGCTCCTCAGAGTGTCGATATCTGCAGTTAAGGCGAGGTAGTCTGCTACCTGTCGGTCAAGTCGTTCTCTGAGGGTGGATCCCGAAGAGCTGATGCAATGCGTAGGACTGAAAAAGGTCTGCATGTCCTCCATCAACAACACGTCTTTTAAACGTCCTGTCCTTGCCGGCGTGGTCGTGGGAGGTGGATTACTTTCACCTCTTCCCCTGTTTTATTGTTCTTGTGCTGTGACATCACCCTTATATGCTGTGTAAAGCATACTTGTTAATTTGTTTTGGACCTGCTGCATCCTTTCTGACTTGCGGTAATTTGGTAACAAATCAGGCACTTTCTGCTTATACCGGGGGTCTAGTAGCGTGCACACCCAGTACAGGTCGTTCCCCTTCAGCCTTTTTATACGAGGGTCCTGCGACAGGCACAACAGCATGAAAGACCCCATTTGCACAAGGTTGGATGCCGAGCTAGTCATGTCCCGTTCCTCGTCCTCAGTGATCTCACTGAAGATATGTTCTTCCCCCCAGCCACGTACAACACCACGGGTACCAGAAAGGTGACAACGAGGACCCTGGGATGCCTGTTGTGATTGGTCTTCCTCCTCCCCCTCAAAGCCACATTCCTCCTCTGACTCCTCTTCCTCACAATCCTCTTCCAGCGTTGCCGCAGGTCCAGCAAGCGATGCTGATAAGGCTGTTTCTGGTGGTGATGGTAACCACAACTCTTCCTCTTCACGCTCATCTACGGCCTGATCCAGCACTCTTCGCAGGGCACGCTCCAGGAATAAAACAAATGGTATGATGTCGCTGATGGTGCCTTCGGTGCGACTGACAAGGTTTGTCACATCCTCAAAAGGACGCATGAGCCTACAGGCATTGCGCATGAGCATCCAGTAACGTGGCAAAAAAATCCCCAGCTCCGCAGAGGCTGTCCTAGCACCCCGGTCATACAAATACTCGTTAATGGCTTTTTCTTGTTGGAGCAGGCGGTCGAACATTAGGAGTGTTGAATTCCAACGTGTGGGGCTGTCACAAATCAAGCGCCTCACTGGCATGTTGTTTCGCCGCTGGATATCTGAAAAGTGCGCCATGGCCGTGTAGGAACGCCTGAAATGGCCACACACCTTTCTGGACTGCTTCAGGACGTCCTGTAAGCCTGGATACTTATGGACAAAGCGTTGTACGATCAGATTACACACATGTGCCATGCACGGCACATGCGTCAACTTGCCCAAATTCAATGCCGCCAACAAATTTCTTCCGTTGTCACAAACCACTTTGCCAATCTCTAGTTGGTGCGGAGTCAGCCATTGATCCACCTGTGCGTTCAGGGCGGACAGGAGTGCTGGCCCGGTGTGACTCTCTGCTTTAAGGCAAGTCAACCCCACGCACGGCATGACACTGCCGTATCCGGGATGTGGAATAGGATCTGGGGAGCTGGGGGGGTGCCGTTGATGTGGAGCAAGACGCAGCAGCAGAAGAGGACTCAGCTGAGGAGGTTATGGAAGAGGATGGAGTAGGAGGAGTAGAGGAGGTGGCAGCAGGCCTGCCTGCAAGTCGTGGCGGTGTCACCAACTCCTCTGCAGAGCCACGCATTCCATGCTTGGCAGGCGTCAGCAGGTTTGCCCAATGCGCAGTGTAGGTGATATACCTGCCCTGACCATGCTTTGCAGACCAGGTATCAGTGGTCAGATGGACCCTTGCCCCAACACTGTGTGCCAGAGATGCCATTACTTCCTTTTGCACAATTGAGTACAGGTTGGGGATTGCCTTTTGGGCAAAGAAATTTTGTCCGTGTACCTTCCACTGCAGTATCCCAATTGCTAAAAACTTTTTGAACGCCTCAGACTCCACCAGCTTGTATGGTAAAAGCTGGCGGGCCAAGAGTTCAGACAAGCCAGCTGTCAGACGCCGGGCAAGGGGGTGACTTTGTGGCATTGGCTTCTTACGCTCAAACATGCCCTTGGCAGACACCTGACTGTGGGGAGATGAGCAGGAACAGCAAGAGGAGAGAGACGGAGTGGTGAAGAGTTGAGAGGGGGCAAGGAGGACAGCAGTGGTTGATGTGGATGAAGATGCTGGACCAGGAGGAGGATGGCGGCTTTGAGTTTGTGTGCTGCTTGTACTCATGTGTTGATCCCATTGGCGTTTGTGATGTGACATCATGTGCCTTTGCAAAGCAGTTGTACCTAGGTGGGTGTTGGACTTCCCACGACTCAGTTTCTTTTGGCACAGGTTGCAAATGGCATCGCTGTTGTCAGAGGCAGACACACAAAAAAAATGCCACACTGCTGAGCTCGGCGGTGACGGCATTCTGGTGGTGGCAACAGCATGCGTTGATTGGCGTGCTGTCTGGCTGACCCCGGGTGCTGATGCATGCTGTCTGACTGTGCCACTAGCTCGTTGCGATGACCTCCCTCTACTTCCAACTCGTCTCCTCCTCCTCTCTGTCTCCCCATCTGAACTTTCCCCCTGTTCTTCTTCTCTTCTAGCAGGCACCCACGTGACATCCACGGACGTATCGTCATCATCATCACCCGCCTCACTTGTATATGACAACTGAACAAAGGAAGCAGCAGCGGGTACATCATCATCATCACATCGTACGTACATGTGTGTAATGCTGCCTGACCGAGACATATCCCTGTTATCTACATTCTCTGGCAATAATGGTTGCGCATCAGTCATTTCTTCAAACTGATGTGTAAATAACTCTTCTGACTGATCAATTGAATTGGCTGTGGTACTAGTGTTGGTGGTGGCGGCAGGCGGGTGAGTGGTAACTTGAGAGGTGCCCAAAGCTAAGCTGGAGGAGGATGGTGCGTCAATGTTCCAAGCGGAAGCTGTAGAAGATTGGGTGTCCTGTGTTAGCCAGTCAACTACGTCCTCTGAACTTTTCAAGTTCAGGGTAACTGGCCTCTGAACACTGGGCATTATTGTAGGGCCAAAGGGAATCACAGCACCACGACCACGACGGCCTCTGCGGGGTGTCCTGCCTCTGCCTGTCATTTTTTTTTAAATGTGGACTGTTGGTACCCCAACTAGACTGGATTGATTGAACTTGGCACAGTACTTGTAAGCAAGACACACACTATGGGTAGCGGTCAAGAAAATGAACTTGACGGTCAGGCAAATGCACTTAGATTTAAGAAAATAAAAGTTTGCGTTTTTTAAATGTGGACTGTTGGTACCCCAACTAGATTGGATTGGTTGAACTTGGCACAGTGTATTTTAAAAATTATGAGAAAACATTTTCTGTAAACTAAATAAAAATCATATTAGGAGGTTGAAAGAAAAAGAAACCGGATGGGGGGATACCGAGCAGAGCACACCATCTACAGCCCACTGGGAGACAAACTCATCCATTCCCCAAGTAGACAAAGCCAGGTGGTACTCTGCCCGGATACGGGAGCGCACCAGCACCCGGAACATGGCCTCAGGTGACAAGGGAACCCCCCCTATCAAACACTGCTTCCTGGACTTATATATAGCCAACTTGGCTAATGCCAGGAGCAGGTTGACGAGGAGGTCCCTGGCCTTATTGCCCCGGGACACTGGGCGCCCAAAAATAAAAATGTGAGGGGAGAAATGCAGCCAGAACTGCAGGAGGAGGCCCCTCAAGAGTGACAAGAGGGGCTGCAGTCTGGCGCAACTAAAATAAACATGATACACGGACTCTCCCTTGCCACAGAATGGACAAGTGGAGGGAGAGTCCGTGAATTTAGCTAAGTACTCTCCCGTGCTCAGTGCACCATGGAGCACTCTCCAACTCAAGTCCCCCGTGGGTCGTGGAACTAAATCAGAATAAAGTTCCCTCCACCGGGGCCTCTTGCCCTCGTCAGCTGGTAGGACCCGCCTCCAGATGGTATCGGGACGGGTCACGAGGGCAAGGAAGTGCACTGTATGGAGCATGAGAGAATATAAGCTCTTCCTCTGCATGCCGCGAAAGCATGCCGAGGGTATGTCCCTCAACCTCGAGAGGTTGGGGACAGGAGGAGCCTGAGGGGAAACACGGGGCTTGTGTCCAATGCAAACAGCCGGAGAAGGGGTGTTGAAAGGTGCATGTGGCACTCCGGCCTGCAAAGCCCCGCGAAGGAAGGTGCGCGAGTCGGGGGAGATGGCATCTCTAATCTCCTGGAGCAAGCGCCCTGAGACTTTGGGCGTCACATATCCCAAACGGAGCGCAAGCTCCTGGGGCGACACCCAATCAGAACGCCCGTATTCCAGGAGATCCCCGACTCGGGTCATCCGTGCATGACTAAGGCGGCAGGTGATAATGGGGGACTGTAACATTGGAGCCCCCACTGCTGCATTAAATAGCAGGGGCTCCGTGAATATTTCATCCCCCAAAGGCACGCCCTGCCTGGTCACGGAGACCATGCTCCAGGCCTTGAGGGTTTCCTGGTAGTATGCCGGCAACACAGAGAGGTCTCTCCCAAACCCCTCGGGCCTGATCAGAAATAATTGCCGGTCATACCCCAGGTTGCGCAACTGGCGATAAAAGCTGGATGCCAGTGCGCACCACTGCGGAGAGGGATCTGCATATAGGTATCTCTGCAGGTACTGAAGGCGGAAGGTGGACAACTGGGAGCACACACAAACTACTCCCTGTCCACCCTCCACCAAAGGCAGACTTGCCACCCCTGCAGAGACCCAATGCCTTCCCATCCAGAGGAAATCTAACAAATTCCTCTGGATATTGGTGACAAACTCGGGGGTCGGACTCAGACAAATCAGCCGGTGCCAGATCTGAGAAGCCACCAGCTGATTCACCACTAGAGTCCGCCCCCTAAGGGAAAGCATTTTTGCTAGACCCCTCCATCGTCCCAGACGAGAGAGGACACTGCCCTCTAACTCCCTCCAGTTGTCTGGGACGGAAGCGTCCGCAGCGGACAGGTAGACCCCCAGATATTTAATGACATCTGCCTCCCACGTGATGTCACGAAACGTGGGAGGCAAAGAGTCTACCTGTAAATTACCCTCTAAAAGGCCTTTGCATTTGGACCAGTTGATCTGAGCGGAGGAGGCAGCTGAATATACCTCCTGGCACTGTTTTGCCAGCTCAAGATCAACTGGATCCTGGGCCACGAGGAGAACATCGTCAGCATAAGCTGAAAGGACAATCCGCATGTCTGGATCTTTTAGCACCAGCCCTGTGAGCCTTTTCCTCAGTAGGCAGAGGAAAGGCTCAATGGCCAGTGCATATAACTGTCCAGACAAGGGACATCCTTGACGCACCCCTCGTCCAAATACCAAAGGTGCTGTTAGGGACCAATTGATTTTAAGTAAACACTCTGCAGAGGCATACAGCGTTCTTATAAAGCCCACAAACTGTGGGCCAAAGCCGTACGCTTGCAGAGTGGCTATGAGGTAACCATGGTCCACCCTGTCAAACGCCTTCTCTTGATCTAAAGAGAGAAAGGCGAGTGACAGACCAGTCCTGCGAGAATAATGCAATAGATCCCGGACCAGAAAGATACTATCAAAGATAGTCCGGCCCGGGATCGCATAGGACTGGTCAGGGTGAACCAATTCTGCCAGCACAGACCCAAGTCTAAGCGAGATGGCTTTAGCTACAATCTTGTAGTCCGTGCTGAGCAGAGAGACCGGTCGCCAGTTCTTAATAAGCCGGAGATCCCCCTTTTTGGGCAGCAGGGCAAGTACTGCCCTGCGACAAGACAGGGGCATCTCCCCGGTCTCCAGGGCTTCCCCAAGGACCAGATGGAAATCAGGTCCCAGAGTCTCCCAGAAAAATTGGAAAAACTCTACAGTCAGTCCGTCCAGTCCTGGAGACTTCTCACAGGACATGGCACGGAGGGCTTCAGAGAGCTCTTGAAAAGATAGTGGTATATCAAGCCGCTCTCTTACACCCTCACTGACTGTGGGGAGCCCCTCCCATAGCACCCTGCAGGCGTCTGGAGAAATGGGATCCGGAGAGTAAAGATCTTTATAAAAGTTCCGGGCTCTATCCCGGATACTCTCCGGATCTGTAAGGGGGGCACCGTCTTCATCTAGAAGACAGGTGATGTGCCTACTGTTACCCCCCTTTTTCTCCAGTGAGTAGAAGAGGCGCGAGCCGCGGTCTAGATCTTTGAGAAAACCTAAGCGGCTGCGCACGTATGCCCCCTTGGCCTGGTGTCGTTCCAGGTCACAGAGGACACCCTTCCTCTCTACATACTCGCTCTGCAGGGATTGGTCCCTACAAGTGAACAGCCTCTGCTCCAGATGGAGTACCTCCCCCCGGAGTGACTCCAACTCAGCTTCGCGCTGCCCACTCGCACCCTTGGTATATTCCTGACACAGAAGTCGCAAATGAACCTTGCCCACGTCCCACCACAGTTTTAACGTGGCAAAGTCCCCCTTGCAACCCCTCCAGTCCGTCCAAAACTCCCGGATCAATGTCACGAGCCCCTGGTCCTTCAACAAAGCATTGTTGAAGTGCCAATAGGCGGCTCGTGGCGCTGTTGGCGTTAGCGCCACTGTCACAGACACACAGTTGTGGTCTGTGAACGGAGCCAGCCTAATGGCACAAGAACCGACTCGTGACATATAGTGACTAGATATATATAGTCTGTCGATCCGGGAGTGGGACACCAGACCGGCTCTCACCCTGACGTAGGTGAAACCGTCTGATGCCCCTGGGTTCTGCTCTCGCCAGATGTCCTCCAGGGAGAAGCGGGCGATGATCTCCCGCAGGGCTGACGCAGAAGGCGGGTACGGCTCTGGACTATTCCGGTCCAGAGCGTCGAGGGTGCAGTTGAAATCACCCCCGAGTACCAAACACTCATCTGCGTCAACCGTCTCCAAAAACTGGGACAGTCTGGCGAGGAACCTCACTCTCTCGAGCCCTCCAGCAGGGGCATATATATTAACTAGGTTAATGATGCTACCCTGCTCTCGGACCCGGAGGTGGATTAGACGGCCTGGGATAACAGCTTTCACAAGCAGCAGCTCTGGCTGAAAAGACTCTGAGAACAGGGTCACCACTCCACATGACGCCGATGTGAAGTGGCTGAAGAAGACCCTGCCTCTCCACTCCAGTTGCCACGAGGCCTCAGCCTCTGGAGTGGTGTGAGTTTCCTGCAGGAAGCTCACAGAGTACCCTCCCTGATATAAATAGGAGAGTACCTGGAACCTGCGGAAACTGTCTTGACAGCCATTGGTATTTAGCGTGCTGATGTGCAAAGCCATTACTGCGTGTCAAGAATTGTGCGTTCCTCAGACCCTTGAGACTGCTGATAGGACACGCACATTTTATAGAATTTCCGGACGCGGAGATGCTCCGCAGTCCCAGAATTCTTGGCCCTAGTGCTGACCACTAGATATTGCTGGAGAGAGTGGAGAATAAACGACATATTCTTCCACCTCTCCAAGGCCAGCCGCACCTTCCTTTTCTTTTGTCCATGAAGGGTGCTCTCAAGGAATAGATCTATTTCCTTGACAGGGATAACCCACCCAGAATCTGATGTTCCTTCTAGTGGGTCACCCCTGGGCTCCTCTTGGCTGAGGGCTTTTACTCCATCCTCCCCGGCTGGAGTCAGTTTCCTCAGCTTTATTCTCAGGGACCCCCTCTTAGATGATACAGAAGGAGTCCCTTTAGCACCCTTCAAGGTAAATAATGGACCCTTGGATTGCTGCTGCACCCCTGTAGCTTCAGGAGTGCATTCAGGGGTAGCTGGCTGGACAGCAGTGGCTGGCATGGCTTCCTTAATGGAAGCCTTGGAGGCTTTATATGCCTCCTCTGCCAGTTCCACCGCTGCTTGCTCAGCTTGGATGGCACCGATGTTAGGGTCAGTGGACGGCTGAGGAGGGTAGACAGGCTCTCCCATGATGTTAACAGGAAAACCTGTTTTATCACCCTCCCCCATTTCCACTTCCCCTTGTGCCACATCCCCCCTGACAGACAAATCCATGGGGTCCTGAATGGGGGTCATGCCTATATTCCCCCCCTCCAGTAGTGACTCGGCCTGGGGCTCTAACAAAGCCCGAGGTACGTCACTAGAGAGTGACACTGGAGGAGGAGACTGACTGGTGCCCTTGAAGCTCAGCACCTCAGGGACACTGACTACCCATTCAGCAGGGGCTTTGTTGGGTCCCCCCTCAAAGGCCAGAGGCAGAACCTGATCTTTCTTGTCTACCCCTGCCTCACTTGGGAGACCCTCTTGCCCCTGCTTTTCCTCCAGACCCTTTTCCACATTAACCCCTATAGGGTCTGGAGAGAGAGATGTGTGGTCTGGCACCGGCTGGCTGAGCTTAATAACTGGGCCAGACAATGTCACCGGATGAGGAGGAGATGTTTTGTTCCTCTTCTTGCTTTTAGAGGGAGGTGCTCCACTATAGAGCACTTCCCACTTATCAGCAACCTCCCTGTTGGTTTTATGCTTCCTCTTCCTGGGGACGACACTCCTGGAAGAGGAGCTGCCACTAGCTGCCTCCCCTGCAGAGGGCTTATTATCCCTCTGCTTACACTGTGCCCCCACACTAACTGATGTAATTATGGTGGGGGCAGATTGGGACTTGGGAGATTCAGCTGTGACACTGGGAGGACCGGTGACATTCTTCCCTTTTTTCCCCGTGTCTGCAGTCTTGCTGGAGACCACAGACACAGATGGCTTTTTTGGGGAAGAAGGGGGTTTGGAGGCCGTGGTGGTGGCTTGAGGAACGGCCTCCTTGCCTGAGCTCTGTGGGGGGGCTATGACCCTTGAGGTCCCCGCTGTTATGGGCTCAGCGGGGATGGGTGCCGTACGGAGGTGCCATTTGCTGGGGCTGGGGCATGATGCTTTACATTAGGACAATTCCTACGTGTATGCCCCAACCCTTTGCAATGATAGCACTGCACCTCCGTAGTGCTGTAAAAAATCCTGTACAGCACCCCCTCAAATGGAACCCCAAAAGACCCCTCTATGTTTTCTGCGCCCTGAGGTAGGCACATTTGTACCTGCCTCTTGAAAGAGAGCACATGACGAAGTGCTCTCTCTCTGCACCCCAGGGGAATTTTAATAAATGGTGTTTTTACTTCCCCTAGGGTTAGCAGGTGGGGGCACAGGAGGGAGTCTGGTAGGAAGGGGGGCACATTAGAGAGTGTTACTTTTGTGCCCAACCCTTCCAGGGGTTCTATTGGGACATATAATCCCCCCACTGTGATGCCTCTCTGTACAGGAATGTGAGCAGCAGCCAGCGTACGGGTAAAGAAAACTGCTTTCCCGTACATTTTGCTGGCTGCTACTATAACAGAGGGGCTGATGACGTTAGCTGCAGCACGCAGATAGATATCAATGCTGTAGACCCCAGACATCTGACATTTAACCCCATGCTTCCTAGTGATCTGCCCCTCAGCCCCAGCGGTGGTATTACTGGGGCCAGCAGAAACCACCTGTGACCAGGTATTAGCCACAGGGGTAGGTCTGCTGGCAGAACCACCAGGAGCTGGGGCTGCCTTATCTGCCTGGGGCCTATGCTGTGCAGTGCTGCAGCTAGGATTTTCAGGGGCCATTATTCCCCCTTTTGACCCCTGAGGCTTCTTAGTGGTCTTATCCCTCATGTTTAGACCCTTTTTTTTTTTAGATTATTTGTTTTATTCTTTTTTATTTTTTTGTTTTATGATTTTTTACTGTTTTCTTTTTTTTAAAAATATAAAGGGTGAAAAAGAAACAAAAAGACAAAACTAAGGGAGACAAAACTAAGGGAGAGAGAGAGATGATGTTTGGCAGTGGAAGGGTTAATGGCCTGTTGCAAGGTGTTGCTAATTGCAACAACACAGAGAACACAGAGGCTTTTTAACCCCTCTGTGTCTCTGTGTCAGATGTTAAAAAAAGCCTTTTAAATAAAACTTCAAATTGTTTTCCCCCCCACTGCCTACAAAGAAGTTACTTGTCTTCTCTCCCCCAAAATATAAAACCCAACACCAAACAAACAAAACTTCAACAAAACCTAATAAACTTTTTAAAAGAAAAAAAAGTCAAAGTAAAAAAGCTCCAGGAGTGAAGGTGTAGTGCTAAGGGAGGGGTGTGGCAAAGTATCCAGGAGACAGCTCACTCTCCTGGGATAGAGACTTGAGCCTGAGTCCCAGAAAACTAAAACTTAAATTAAACTAAGAAAAATACCACAAAAACTCCCAAAAAAGAACAACACCGTGCACAAAGTGCTTATAAACAGAAAGGTGTTAAAATAAAACTTGTATTTGAGGGACTAAGACCCTAAAAAGCCTTTTGTTTAGAGCTCAAGCATGCACACAACCTCTTGGCACAGTACTTGTAAGCAAGACACACACTATGGGTAGCGGTCAAGAAAATGAACTTTGATTGACGGTTAGGCAAATGCACTTAGATTTAAGAAAATAAAAGTTTGTGTTTTTTAAATGTGGACTGTTGGTACCCCAACTAGACTGGATTGGTTGAACTTGGCACAGTACTTGTAAGCAAGACACACACTATGGGTAGCGGTCAAGAAAATGAACTTTGATTGACGGTCAGGCAAATGCACTTAGATTTAAGAAAATAAAAGTTTGTTTTTTTTAAATGTGGACTGTTGGTACCCCAACTAGACTGGATTGGTTGAACTTGGCACAGTACTTGTAAGAAAGAAACACACTATGGGTAGCGGTCAAGAAAATAAACTTTGATTGACGGTCAGGCAAATGCACTTAGATTTAAGAAAATAAAAGTTTGGGTTTTTTAAATGTGGACTGTTGGTACCCCAACTAGATTGGATTGGTTGAACTTGGCACAGTACTTGTAAGCAAGACACACACTATGGGTAGCGGTCAAGCAAATGAACTTTGACGGTTATGCAAATGCACTTAGATTTAAGAAAATAAAAGTTTGGGTTTTTTAAATGTGGACTGTTGGTACCCCAACTAGACTGGATTGGTTGAACTTGGCACAGTGTATTTTGACATTATGAGAAACATGATCTGTAAACTAAATAAAAATCATTTTAGGAGGTTAAGAGAAAAAGAAACCGAATGGGGGGATACCGAGCAGAGCACACCATCTACAGCCCACTGGGAGACAAACTCATCCATTCCCCCAGTGGACAAAGCCAGGTGGTACTCTGCCCGGATACGGGAGCGCACCAGCACCCGGAACATGGCCTCAGGTGACAAGGGAACCCCCCCTATCAAACACTGCTTCCTGGACTTATATATAGCCAATTTGGCTAATGCCAGGAGCAGGTTGACGAGGAGGTCCCTGGCCTTATTGCCCCGGGACACTGGGCGCCCAAAAATAAAAATGTGAGGGGAGAAATGCAGCCAGAACTGCAGGAGGAGGCCCCTCAAGAGTGACAAGAGGGGCTGCAGTCTGGCGCAACTAAAATAAATATGATACACGGACTCTCCCTTGCCACAGAATGGACAAGTGGAGGGAGAGTCCGTGAATTTAGCTAAGTACTCTCCCGTGCTCAGTGCACCATGGAGCACTCTCCAACTCAAGTCCCCGGTGGGTCGTGGAACTAAATCAGAATAAAGTTCCCTCCACCGGGGCCTCTTGCCCTCGTCAGCTGGTAGGACCCGCCTCCAGATGGTATCGGGACGGGTCACGAGGGCAAGGAAGTGCACTGTATGGAGCACGAGAGAATATAAGCTCTTCCTCGGCATGCCGCGAAAGCATGCCGAGGGTATGTCCCTCAACTTCGAGAGGTTGGGGACAGGAGGAGCCTGAGGGGAAACACGGGGCTTGTGTCCAATGCAAACAGCCGGAGCAGGGGTGTTGAAAGGTGCATGTGGCACTCTGGCCTGCAAAGCCCCGCGAAGGAAGGTGCGCAAGTCGGGGGAGATGGCATCCCTAATCTCCTGGAGCAAGCGCCCTGAGACTTTGGGCGTCACATATCCCAAACGGAGCGCAAGCTCCTGGGGTGACACCCAATCAGAACGCCCGTATTCCAAGAGATCCCCGACTCGGGTCATCCGTGCATGACTAAGGCGGCGGATGATACTGGGGGACTGTAACATTGGAGCCCCAACTGCTGGATTAAATAGCAGGGGCTCCGTGAATATTTCATCCCCCAAAGGCACGCCCTGCCTGGTCACGGAGACCATGCTCCAGGCCTTGAGGGTTTCCTGGTAGTATGCCGGCAATACAGAGAGGTCTCTCCCAAACCCCTCGGGCCTGATCAGAAATAATTGCCGGTCATACCCCAGGTTGCGCAACTGGCGATAAAAGCTGGATGCCAGTGCGCACCACTGCGGAGAGGGATCTGCATATAGGTATCTCTGCAGGTACTGAAGGCGGAAGGTGGACAACTGGGAGCACACACAAACTACTCCCTGTCCACCCTCCACCAAAGGCAGACTTGCCACCCCTGCAGAGAACCAATGCCTTCCCATCCAGAGGAAATCTAACAAATTCCTCTGGATATTGGTGACAAACTCGGGGGTCGGACTCAGACAAATCAGCCGGTGCCAGATCTGAGAAGCCACCAGCTGATTCACCACTAGAGTCCGCCCCCTAAGGGAAAGCATTTTTGCTAGACCCCTCCATCGTCCCAGACGAGAGAGGACACTGCCCTCTAACTCCCTCCAGTTGTCTGGGACGGAAGCGTCCGCAGCGGACAGGTAGACCCCCAGATATTTAATGACATCTGCCTCCCACGTGATGTCACGAAACGTGGGAGGCAAAGAGTCTACCTGTAAATTACCCTCTAAAAGGCCTGTGCATTTGGACCAGTTGATCTGAGCGGAGGAGGCAGCTGAATATACCTCCTGGCACTGTTTTGCCAGCTCAAGATCAACTGGATCCTGGGCCACGAGGAGCACATCGTCAGCATAAGCTGAAAGGACAATCCGCATGTCTGGATCTTTTAGCACCAGCCCTGTGAGCCTTTTCCTCAGTAGGCAGAGGAAAGGCTCAATGGCCAGTGCATATAACTGTCCAGACAAGGGACATCCTTGACGCACCCCTCGTCCAAATACCAAAGGTGCTGTTAGGGACCAATTGATTTTAAGTAAACACTCTGCAGAGGCGTACAGCGTTCTTATAAAGCCCACAAACTGTGGGCCAAAGCCGTACGCTTGCAGAGTGGCTATGAGGTAACCATGGTCTACCCTGTCAAACGCCTTCTCTTGATCCAAAGAGAGAAAGGCGAGTGACAGACCAGTCCTGCGAGAATAATGCAACAGATCCCGGACCAGAAAGATACTATCAAAGATAGTCCGGCCCGGGATCGCATAGGACTGGTCAGGGTGAACCAATTCTGCCAGCACAGACCCAAGTCTAAGCGAGATGGCTTTAGCTACAATCTTGTAGTCCGTGCCGAGCAGAGAGACCGGTCGCCAGTTCTTAATAAGCCGGAGATCCCCCTTTTTGGGCAGCAGGGCAAGTACTGCCCTGCGACAAGACAGGGGCATCTCCCCGGTCTCCAGGGCTTCCCCAAGGACCAGATGGAAATCAGGTCCCAGAGTCTCCCAGAAAAATTGGAAAAACTCTACAGTCAGTCCGTCCAGTCCTGGAGACTTTTCACAGGACATGGCACGGAGGGCTTCAGAGAGCTCTTGAAAAGATAGTGGTATATCAAGCCGCTCTCTTACACCCTCACTGACTGTGGGGAGCCCCTCCCATAGCACCCTGCAGGCGTCTGGAGAAATGGGATCCGGAGAGTAAAGATCTTTATAAAAGTTCCGGGCTCTATCCCGGATACTCTCCGGATCTGTAAGGGGGGCACCGTCTTCATCTAGAAGACAGGTGATGTGCCTACTGTTACCCCCCTTTTTCTCCAGTGAGTAGAAGAGGCGCGAGCCGCGGTCTAGATCTTTGAGAAAACCTAAGCGGCTGCGCACGTATGCCCCCTTGGCCTGGTGTCGTTCCAGGTCACAGAGGACACCCTTCCTCTCTACATACTCGCTCTGCAGGGATTGGTCCCTACAAGTGAACAGCCTCTGCTCCAGATGGAGTACCTCCCCCCGGAGTGACTCCAACTCAGCTTCGCGCTGCCCACTCGCACCCTTGGTATATTCCTGACACAGAAGTCGCAAATGAACCTTGCCCACGTCCCACCACAGTTTTAACGTGGCAAAGTCCCCCTTGCAACCCCTCCAGTCCGTCCAAAACTCCCGGATCAATGTCACGAGCCCCTGGTCCTTCAACAGAGCATTGTTGAAGTGCCAATAGGCGGCTCGTGGCGCTGTTGGCGTTAGCGCCACTGTCACAGACACACAGTTGTGGTCTGTGAACGGAGCCAGCCTAATGGCACAAGAACCAACTCGTGACATATAGTGACTAGATATATATAGTCTGTCGATCCGGGAGTGGGACACCAGACCGGCTCTCACCCTGATGTAGGTGAAACCGTCTGATGCCCCTGGGTTCTGCTCTCGCCAGATGTCCTCCAGGGAGAAGCGGGCGATGATCTCCCGCAGGGCTGACGCAGAAGGCGGGTACGGCTCTGGACTATTCCGGTCCAGAGCGTCGAGGGTGCAGTTGAAATCACCCCCGAGTACCAAACACTCATCTGCGTCAACCGTCTCCAAAAACTGGGACAGTCTGGCGAGGAACCTCACTCTCTCGGGCCCTCCAGCAGGGGCATATATATTAACTAGGTTAATGATGCTACCCTGCTCTCGGACCCGGAGGTGGATTAGACGGCCTGGGATAACAGCTTTCACAAGCAGCAGCTCTGGCTGAAAAGACTCTGAGAACAGGGTCAGCACTCCACATGACGCCGATGTGAAGTGGCTGAAGAAGACCCTGCCTCTCCACTCCAGTTGCCACGAGGCCTCAGCCTCTGGAGTGGTGTGAGTTTCCTGCAGGAAGCTCACAGAATACCCTCCCTGATATAAATAGGAGAGTACCTGGAACCTGCGGAAACTGTCTTGACAGCCATTGGTATTTAGCGTGCTGATGTGCAAAGCCATTACTGCGTGTCAGGAATTGTGCGTTCCTCAGACCCTTGAGACTGCTGATAGGACACGCACATTTTATAGAATTTCCGGACGCGGAGATGCTCCGCAGTCCCAGAATTCTTGGCCCTAGTGCTGACCACTAGATATTGCTGGAGAGAGTGGAGAATAAACGACATATTCTTCCACCTCTCCAAGGCCAGCCGCACCTTCCTTTTCTTTTGTCCATGAAGGGTGCTCTCAAGGAATAGATCTATTTCCTTGACAGGGATAACCCACCCAGAATCTGATGTTCCTTCTAGTGGGTCACCCCTGGGCTCCTCTTGGCTGAGGGCTTTTACTCCATCCTCCCCGGCTGGAGTCAGTTTCCTCAGCTTTATTCTCAGGGACCCCCTCTTAGATGATACAGAAGGAGTCCCTTTAGCACCCTTCAAGGTAAATAATGGACCCTTGGATTGCTGCTGCACCCCTGTAGCTTCAGGAGTGCATTCAGGGGTAGCTGGCTGGACAGCAGTGGCTGGCATGGCTTCCTTAATGGAAGCCTTGGAGGCTTTATATGCCTCCTCTGCCAGTTCCACCGCTGCTTGCTCAGCTTGGATGGCACCGATGTTAGGGTCAGTGGACGGCTGAGGAGGGTAGACAGGCTCTCCCATGATGTTAACAGGAAAACCTGTTTTATCACCCTCCCCCATTTCCACTTCCCCTTGTGCCACATCCCCCCTGACAGACAAATCCATGGGGTCCTGAATGGGGGTCATGCCTATATTCCCCCCCTCCAGTAGTGACTCGGCCTGGGGCTCTAACAAAGCCCGAGGTACGTCACTAGAGAGTGACACTGGAGGAGGAGACTGACTGGTGCCCTTGAAGCTCAGCACCTCAGGGACACTGACTACCCATTCAGCAGGGGCTTTGTTGGGACCCCCCTCAAAGGCCAGAGGCAGAACCTGATCTTTCTTGTCTACCCCTGCCTCACTTGGGAGACCCTCTTGCCCCTGCTTTTCCTCCAGACCCTTTTCCACATTAACCCCTATAGGGTCTGGAGAGAGAGATGTGTGGTCTGGCACCGGCTGGCTGAGCTTAATAACCGGGCCAGACAATGTCACCGGATGAGGAGGAGATGTTTTGTTCCTCTTCTTGCTTTTAGAGGGAGGTGCTCCACTATAGAGCACTTCCCACTTATCAGCAACCTCCCTGTTGGTTTTATGCTTCTTCTTCCTGGGGACGTCACTCCTGGAAGAGGAGCTGCCACTAGCTGCCTCCCCTGCAGAGGGCTTATTATCCCTCTGCTTACACTGTGCCCCCACACTAACTGATGTAATTATGGTGGGGGCAGATTGGGACTTGGGAGATTCAGCTGTGACACTGGGAGGACCGGTGACATTCTTCCCCTTTTTCCCCGTGTCTGCAGTCTTGCTGGAGACCACAGACACAGATGGCTTTTTTGGGGAAGAAGGGGGTTTGGAGGCCGTGGTGGTGGCTTGAGGAACGGCCTCCTTGCCTGAGCTCTGTGGGGGGGCTATGACCCTTGAGGTCCCCGCTGTTATGGGCTCAGCGGGGATGGGTGCCGTACTGACGGAGGTGCCATTTGCTGGGGCTGGGGCATGATGCTTTACATTAGGGCAATTCCTACGTGTATGCCCCAACCCCTTGCAATGATAGCACTGCACCTCCGTAGTGCTGTAAAAAATCCTGTACAGCACCCCCTCAAATGGAACCCCAAAAGACCCCTCTATGTTTTCTGCGCCCTGAGGCAGGCACATTTGTACCTGCCTCTTGAAAGAGAGCACATGACGAAGTGCTCTCTCTCTGCACCCCAGGGGAATTTTAATAAATGGTGTTTTTACTTCCCCTAGGGTTAGCAGGTGGGGGCGCAGGAGGGAGTCTGGTAGGAAGGGGGGCACATTAGAGAGTGTTACTTTTGTGCCCAACCCTTCCAGGGGTTCTATTGGGACATATAATCCCCCCACTGTGATGCCTCTCTGTATAAGAATGTGTGCAGCAGCCAGAGTACGGGTAAAAAAAACTGCTTTCCCGTACATTTTGCTGGCTGCTACTATAACAGAGGGGCTGATGACATTAGCTGCAGCACGCAGATAGATATCAATGCTGTAGACCCCAGACATCTGACATTTAACCCCATGCTTCCTGGTGATCTGCCCCTCAGCCCCAGCGGTGGTATTACTGGGGCCAGCAGAAACCACCTGTGACCAGGTATTAGCCACAGGGGTAGGTCTGCTGGCAGAACCACCAGGAGCTGGGGCTGCCTTATCTGCCTGGGGCCTATGCTGTGCAGTGCTGCAGCTAGGATTTTTAGGGGCCATTATTCCCCCTTTTGACCCCTGAGGCTTCTTAATGGTCTTATCCCTCATGTTTAGATCCTTTTTTTTTAGTTTATTTGTTTTATTTATTTTTATTTTTTGTTTTATGATTTTCTACTGTTTTCTTTTTTTTTAAAATATAAAAGTGTGAAAAAGAAACAAAAAGACAAAACTAAGGGAGACAAAAAACTAAGGGAGAGAGAGAGATGATGTTTGGCAGTGGAAGGGTTAATGGCCTGTTGCAAGGTGTTACTAATTGCAACAACACAGAGAACACAGAGGCTTTTTAACCCCTCTGTGTCTCTGTGTCAGATGTAAAAAAAGCCTTTTAAACAAAAAACTTCAAATTGTTTTCCCCCCCACTGCCTACAAAGATGTTACTTGTCTTCTCTCCCCCCAAAACATAAAACCCAACACCAAACAAACAAAACATTAACAAAACCTGAAAAACTTTTTAAAAAAAAAAAAGTCAAAGTAAAAAAAAAAATTCAGGAGTGAAGGTAAAGTGCTAAGGGAGGGGGTGTGGCAAAGTATCCAGGAGACAGCTCACTCTCCTGGGATAGAGAGTTGAGCCTGACCCCCAGAAAACTAAAACTTAAATTAAACTAAGAAAAAAACCACAAAAACTCCCAAAAATGAACAACACCGTGCACAAAGTGCTTATTAACAGAAAGGTGTTAAAATAAAACTTGTATTTGAGGGACTAAGACCCTAAAAAGCCTTTTGTTTGGAGCTCAAGCATGCACACAACCTCTTGGCACAGTACTTGTAAGCAAGACACACACTATGGGTAGCGGTCAAGAAAATGAACTTTGATTGACGGTCAGGCAAATGCACTTAGATTTAAGAAAATAAAAGTTTGTTTTTTTTAAATGTGGACTGTTGGTACCCCAACTAGACTGGATTGGTTGAACTTGGCACAGTACTTGTAAGAAAGAAACACACTATGGGTAGCGGTCAAGAAAATAAACTTTGATTGACGGTCAGGCAAATGCACTTAGATTTAAGAAAATAAAAGTTTGGGTTTTTTAAATGTGGACTGTTGGTACCCCAACTAGATTGGATTGGTTGAACTTGGCACAGTACTTGTAAGCAAGACACACACTATGGGTAGCGGTCAAGCAAATGAACTTTGACGGTTATGCAAATGCACTTAGATTTAAGAAAATAAAAGTTTGGGTTTTTTAAATGTGGACTGTTGGTACCCCAACTAGACTGGATTGGTTGAACTTGGCACAGTACTTGTAAGCAAGACACACACTATGGGTAGCGGTCAAGAAAATGAACTTTGATTGACGGTCAGGCAAATGCACTTAGATTTAGGAAAATAAAAGTTTGGGTTTTTTAAATGTGGACTGTTGGTACCCCAACTAGATTGGATTGTTGAACTTGGCACAGTACTTGTAAGCAAGACACACACTATGGGTAGCGGTCAAGCAAATGAACTTTGATTGACGGTTATGCAAATGCACTTAGATTTAAGAAAATAAAAGTTTGGGTTTTTTAAATGTGGACTGTTGGTACCCCAACTAGACTGGATTGGTTGAACTTGGCACAGTACTTGTAAGCAAGACACACACTATGGGTAGCGGTCAAGAAAATGAACTTTGATTGACGGTCAGGCAAATGCACTTAGATTTAAGAAAATAAAAGTTTTTTTTTTTAAAGTAGACAACTAGTAAACAATATTATATTGTATGCGTTGTGCACACACAGTATAAGCTGTGAGCCTGACACACACACTTGCAAGCAGGGGCTAGAAGGGAGACAGGCAAATGAAATTAGATTACACAGAAAAAAAACAAAGAAAAAAAAATGATGTTATAGCCCTAAAAAGGGGTGCTGTGTTTACAGCAGAGATCTGATGAGTCCTTCAGCACTGCACTGGACACTGAATAAACTTGCCTAGCTATGGTTTTCCCTATTGATGCAGTATCATCTACACTCTACCTCCTCTCTGTAAGACTGTAAGTTAGTTATGATTCCAAAATGGCTGCTGTCCATGAGGTAGAAGGGTGTGGAAGGGAGTGTATGCTGCTGATTGGCTGGAATGTGTCTGCTGACTGTGACATGCAGGGTCAAAGTTTGCTCAATGATAAAGTATTGGGGGCGGGTCGAATCTCGCATATGTTCGCTGTTCGCCGCGAACGCGAACATGCTATGTTCGCCGGGAACAATCCGCCAGCGAACTATTCGCGACATCTCTAATTATGATGACTACTACTCCTACTAATGAAGACTTAATTTGAATCCATCCATTCCATATGTTGGCTTTAACAAGACTAAATGCTAAGCTGTTTAATACCTTCTATTAGTAATATAAAGCATGAGAGATCATATTATTGGAGGAGAATTTTTAGACATAGATATTTTATCTTGTTGGTGCTTTGAGGATATAAATACCCATTATCAATTGGGTGTGTGTTTACATTAATGAAGAGATTGGGTAACATTTGTAACTAATTAAACAACTGGGATTCTTAATGCTCACAAAGGTTTTTGATACAGAATTACAGTCTACTTAAAAGACCACTGCAGTTTAGGAAAGGCATTGAAATATTTTTTTTTGAGAAAAGCTGAATTTTTGAAGACCCTGTTAAGTCTGCGAGTTTCTATCCTAAGTACTTTGGGAATTCATCATGGATATTGGATTCCTAGCTCGAAGACAGGGCCCTCCTTGCTTTGCTAAGTGTTATTTGTATTTATCTTTGTCTGAATTTAATTTATGTACAGCGCTACGGAATATGTTGATGCGTTATAAATTAACTATAATAATAATAATGAGTACAGGAATCCTTTTTGTGTTTGTTACTTCATGAGCCGGATGATGGGTGGGGGGGTGTTTGAAGTTATAAGTGGGGGGAACAGGCTGAGGTCCATAGCCATTGTTTGATCACTGGATAAGATTGAAGCATACACCACACCCCTTCTCCCTCACTACCCAGAGGCAGACTCTTTGAATCAAAGCATGAAACCATAGCTATCCAAAAGTGTACACACCCATCCCACACATAGAATCCCTACCAATGTATCATGGGACCTGCAGAGGCATCATACATTATAGTTGCATGACTTTTTTTCCTGATTAATTATGCTCTTAGTAAGACTTAAATGGGAGACCAATAGATACAATTTGCATACATTTATAGAGATAGGAATGTAATGGCTCTTCCACCCAAAGTAATAGTAATAGTTTCAACTTCTAGTTCATAACAACTGATCTGGCAAGCAATATACAGTATCTCTCATGAAAATGTATTGCATGTTGTGTGACAAGTGTTGTTAGATATGTGTGTGTGTGTGTGTATATATATATATATATATATATATATATATATATATATTGTTGTTTAGACGTTAAATCGTGTTCGACTCTCCGTGACTCAATGGACCACAGCACGCCAGGTGCATCTCTCAGTCACTGCCCATCTTAGCTTCGTCAAGTTCATATCCATTGCTTCAGTGGCCTCATCTATCCATCTCCGCCTCTGTCATCCCCTTCTTCTTGTGCCTTCAATCTTCCCGAGCATCAGAGTCTTTTCTAGGGAATCCTGTTGTCTCATGATATGGCCAAAATATTTGAGCTTCAGCCTCTTGATTTCCTGAAGTATTGATTTATTGGATCTTCTTGCAGTCCAAGGGACTCTAAGCAGTCTTCTCCAACACCACAATTCAAATGTGTAAATTCTACGGCACACAGATTTCTTTATGGTCCAGCTCTCACCGCCGTATGTTACTACTGGGAATATCATGGTTCAAACTATGCGGACCTTTGTTGATAGTTTAATATCTTAACTTTTTACTAGCTTGTCCAAGCTTGCCATAGCTTTCCTCCCCAGAAGCAAACATATTTTAATTTCATGACTGCAGTCACATCTGTAGAGATCCTGGATCCAAGGAAAATAAAATCTGTCACTGCCTCCAATACTTCCCCATCTATTTGCCAGGAAGTGAGATTGCCGTTTGACATGATCTTCGTCTTTTTAATGTTGAGCAGCAGGCTAACTTTTGCACTTTCTTCTTTTACCCTCATCAATAAGTCCTTTAGTTCCTCCTCACTTTCAGCCATAAGTGTAGCATTATCTGTGTATCTGAGGTTGTTGATATTCCTTCCAGCAATATTGATTCCGGCTTTGGATTCATCCAGCCCGGCCTTACGCATGATGTACTCTGCAAATAATTTGAATAAATAAGGTGACAATATCCAACCTTGTCACACTTTTCGGATCTTGAACCATTCTGTTCGGTTCTGACTGTGGCTTCTTGGTCCACATATAGATTCTTTAGGAGAAGAGGATGAGATGATCTTTTTAAGGACATGCCACATTTTGTTGTGAGACACAAAGTCAAAAGCTTTAGAATAGTCTGTGAAGCAGAAGTAAATGTTTTTTGGAACTCTTGCTTTCCCTATTATCCAGCGTACATTGGCAATTTGATCTCTTGTGCCTCTTCCTCTGATAAACCCTGCTTGTACATCTGGTAGTTCCTGGTCCATATATTGTTTGAGTCGAGCTTGTAGAATCTTAAGCATTGCCTTGCCGGAATATGAACTGAGTGCAATTGTTCGGTAATAGGTGCACTCTTTGGCACTGCCTTTTTTTGGGATTGGGATGTAGACTGACCTTTTCAAGTCTATTGGCCATTGTTGAGTTTTTGAAATGTGTTGGCATAAGGCAAGCAACACTTTCACAGCAGCATCCTGTATAATTTTGAATAGTTCAATTTGCATTCCATCACCTCCTGCAGCAAATGTACACAGTTATACAGGTTGTTCACTTACTACTTTACATTGTAGCAGAGTGTAATTTCTTCAGTGTTGTCACATGAAAAGATATAATAAAATATTTACAAAAATGTTAAGATAGTATATATATATATATATGAAGAGTGAAGTAGCCGTGAATGTCCAGTAATCCAGTTGAATAATCAGAGTATTGAAGTGAATAGTGATACCTTTTTTTATTGGACAAACGTATTCATAATAAAGCGACAAGCTTTCGAGAGATAATGCCTTTTCGACTTGATTAAGAGAGGCATTATCTCTCGAAAGCTCGTCACTTTATTATGAATACGTTTGTCCAATAAAAAAGGTATCACTATTCACTGCAATACTCTGATTATATATATATATATAAATATTATAATATATATATATATATATATATATATATATATATATATATAAATACAGTTGCAAGCAAAAGTATGTGAACCCTTTGGAATGATATGGATTTCTGCACAAATTGGTCATAAAATGTGATCTGATCTTCATCTAAGTCACAACAATAGACAATCACACTCTGCTTAAACTAATAACACACAAATAATTAAATGTTACCATGTTGTTATTACACACACCATGTAAACATTCACAGTGCAGGTGGAAAAAGTATGTGAACCCCTAGACTAATGACATCTCCAAAAGCTAATTGGAGTGAGGTGTCAGCCAACTGGAGTCCAATCAATGAGATGAGATTGGAGGTGTTGGTTACAGCTGCCCAGTCCTATAAAAAACACACACCAGTTCTGGGTTTGCTTTTCACAAGAAGCATTGCCTGATGTAAATGCTGCCTCACACAAAAGAGCTCTCAGAAGACCTACGATTAAGAATTGTTGACTTGCATAAAGCTGGAAAGGGTTATAAAAGTATCTCCAAAAGCCTTGCTGTTCATCAGTCCACGGTAAGACAAATTGTCTATAAATGCAGAAATTTCAGCACTGCTGCTACTCTAACTAGGAGTGGCCGTCCGGTAAAGATGACTGCAAGAGCACAGCGCAGACTGCTCAATGAGGTGAAGAAGAATCCTAGAGTGTCAGCTAAAGACTTACAAAAGTCTCTGGCATATGCTAACATCCCTGTTAGCGAATCTACGATATGTAGAACACTAAACAAGAATGGATTTCATGGGAGGATACCACAGAGGAAGCCACTGCTATCCAAGCAAAACATTGCTGCACGTTTACAGTTTGCACAAGAGCACCTGGATGTTCCACAGCAGTACTGGCAAAATATTCTGTGGACAGATGAAACTAAAGTTGAGTTGTTTGGAAGAAACACACAACACTATGTGTGGAGAAAAAGAGGCACAGCACACCAACATCAAAACCTCATCCCAACTGTGAAGTACGGTGGTGGGGGCATCATGGTTTGGGGCTGCTTTGCTGCGTCAGGGCCTTGGACAGATTGCTATCATCGAAGGAAAAATGAATTCCCAAGTTTATGAAGACATTATGCAGGAGAACTTAAGGCCATCTGTCCACCAGCTGAATCTCAACAGAAGATGGGTGTTACAACAGGACAACGATCCAAAGCATAGAAGTAAATCAACAACAGAATGGGTTAAACAGAAGAAAATACGCCTTCTGAAGTGGCCCAGTCAGAGTCCTGACCTCAACCCGATTGAGATGTTGTGGCATGACCTCAAGAAAGCGATTCACACCAGACATCCCAAGAATATTGCTGAACTGAAACAGTTCTGTAAAGAGAAATGGTCAAGAATTACTCCTGACCGTTGTGCACATCTGATCTGCAACTACAGGAAACGTTTGGTTGTAGTTATTGCTGCCAAAGGAGGTTCAACCAGTTATTAAATCCAAGGGTTCACATACTTTTTCCACCTGCACTGTGAATGTTTACATGGTGAGTTGAATAAAAACATGGCAACATTTAATACTTTGTGTGTTATTTGTTTAAGCAGACTGTGATTGTCTATTGTTGTGACTTAGATGAAGATCAGATCACATTTTTTGACCAATTTGTGCAGAAATCCATATCATTCCAAAGGGTTCATATACGTTTGCTTGCAACTGTATATATATATATATATATATATATATATATATATATATAATATATCTAGAATGTATATATATATATATATATATATATATATATATATGATATATACTTTATATACTCAAGTATAAGCCGAGGCACCTAATTTTACCCCAAAAAACTGTAAAAAGGTATTGACTCTAGTATAAGCAGAAGGTGGAAAAGAGGGTCCTTCCCCCCTGATCATCCTCCTCCTTCCCCCCTTATCACCCTCCTCCTTCCCCCCTTATCATCCTCCTCCTCCTTCTTCCCCCCCTTATCATCATCCTCCTCCTTCCCCCCTGTTATCCCCCCCTTATCATCCTTGTCCTTCTCCTCCTTCTCATTTTTAATGGTTCTTAATAACCATTAGGATATATATTATACTTCTTATATTTTTATGCTTTCTTCCTTTCTCAGTCGGTTATGATTCCAATTATATGACCGGATATGAAGTGTATTATACATTTCAAGGTCATTGCATGAGCTGACATATGATATCATTTATTTTCTCCCCTGTCCAATCTACCTATGCTATGAATAGGAGATGTTAATCTCCTTTATATATTTTTTACATTTACATAGTTGAGTATCAGATTTGGTTGCCTTTCATTCTTCTTTCTATTTTTCATCTATATAGCAAATCTGCTACTCAGTAATAGTGTAATGGACCTAATTCTGTATTTAACAGACATTATTTTCTTTTATATATATATATATATATATATATATATATATATATACATACACTAGCGACTTGCCAGTCAAAAATAGCGGCAATAAAATTTGAAGCCTGGCAAGTCCTCTGACTCCCTTGTGTCTCTCCCCCCTCCTCTCTTTCCCCTGTTTCTCTCCCCTGCCTTTCTTTCCCCTGTGTCTCCCCCCTCCTCTGACTCCCTTGTGTCTCTCCCCCTCCTCTCTTTCCCCTGTGTCTCTCCCCCCTCCTCTGACTCCCCTGTGTCTCTCCGCCTCCTCTCTTTCCCCTGTGTCTCCCCCCTCCTCTGACTCCCTTGTGTCTCTCCCTCTCCTCTCTTTCCCGTGTCTCTTCCCCCTCCTCTCACTCCCCTGTGTCTCTCCGCCTCCTCTCTTTCCCCTGTATCTCTCCCCCCCTCCTCTGACTCCGCTGTGTCTCTCCCCCCTCCTCTCTTTCTCCTGTGTCTTCCCCCTCCTCTGACTCACCCTCTACTTGACAGGAGGCGCTAATTGTGAGCCTCTCCCCCCTCTATTTTACTGGCGTCGCGATGAGCGTCTCTCCCCCCTCCTCTGTGTCTCTTCCCCCCTCCTCTCACTCCGCTGTGTCTTTCCCCTGTGTCTCTCCACCCATCCTCTGACTCCCCTGTGTCTCTCCACCCCACCTCTCTTTCCTCTGTATCTATCTCCCTCCTCTCTTTCCCCTGTGTCTTTCCCCCCTCCTCTGACTCCCCTGTGTCTCTCCCCCCTCCTCTGTGTCTCTCCCTTCTCCTCTGTGTGTCCTCCCTTCTCCTTGTTTCCCCTCCTCTCCCTCCCTCTTCCCCCATCCTCCCCTGTGTCTCTTCCCCCCTCCTCCCCTGTGTCTTTCCCCCCTCCTTCCCTGTGTCTATTTCCCCCCTCGTCTCACTCCTCTGTGTCTTCCTTGCTTTCTGGTACCCCTATTCTGCGCCGGTGCGCCCGCACAATGCGCATGCGCGCATCCCTGGCCCGCATTGCGCATGCGCAGGAGTTGCGCATATCGTGACGACAAATCGCAGTTTGACAACTATTATATGTGAGATTATATATATATATATATATATAAATATATATATATATATTTATATTTATTTATATATGTGTGTGTATATATATCTAAATATATATAGTAAATGAAAAGTACATCTGTGTTCAAATTTGAATGTCTAAAGTTAAAAAAACTTGCTTCCAGCTCAGATTTTTAAGAAAAACAGTTATTCCACTGCATTCTGGGAAGTTGAGCTGGGACACACAAATATGCCCACAAATGCCTTGCTCTTCAATCCATAGCCATTATCAAACATGGCTTCCTTTAAGCTTATGCATGCTGTATTACACAGCTTTAATGCAAAGCCAAGGTTGGAATAAACACAGGCTGAGTATCCAATCCATGTACAGCTGTTTCAAGCTTACTGGCTATCATCAGCATGGAGCGGGATCTCAGCATGTGTTGTGGAAATTATGAGTAGGTAGTTCACCACAACAATCATTTATAATATGGTGGGCAAAAGAGCGATATATATATAATTAAAAAATCAATTTTATTTTTCAGTCATATGTTTACAAACAATGAATGACTGTCCTTAAAAACTAATCTATATTCTCTTTTAATTAGGTTTTAACTGTCCAATGATTTTATATGTATTTCGGTGCAGATATGAGGATGGTTTCCTATCCAATTTTTGATTTCCTCCTGTTGTGAATGCTTTTTTTTTAGAGATATACATGTAGTTACTATCTTTTTTATACAGTTTAAATATACACTTTCCCTTTTGTGAAGAGGCACTTACACTAGTATAACCTTTAATATTTAATATTATAATTTATACACTAAAATAGAGGATAATTATAACTCCTTCACATTATAGTTATTTGTTTGCAAAAATTGTTTGTGGATAGGACAGTGTCTTATTTCTTCACCTTGTATATTTCACATAGCACTTGCACTTTAAACTGAGATATTATCTAATTTTCACAATTTATTATTCTTTAGACGGCACCTCAGGTCGTCTTGTGGTTAAGCGAGGGCATCAGTTGCTGGCATGGAGCAACGAAGCCACTCCAGATGAAGCACAAGTGTGAAACCGGTTGAGTGATTAAACAGTTCCACCTGTGACTACCAAAGCAGGAAACAGAATCACAGCATGTGGAGGGCTGCTGCTGCTGACCTGTGGAGATACAGACACTGTGGACTGAAGGAAGTTATCTTCCATTTGTGGACATTACTAAACCTAATGTAAGCTTTTTATATTATTTTTTACTTTGTATTAAAACTTTATTGACCATACCTCTCTCTCTCTGATGACTGCATGCATAAAGCTGACTGCACACATAACCCTGCACAAGGAGAGCAGTGACATGATCTGAGGGCTTGAATAATCTGAGATAAATGTAAGGAGATTACCTACTTTTTAAAGAACTTTCCTCATTTGCAAAACCTACTACCTTAGAGGAGCCTCTTTTCTCCTTGTCTATTTTTCAGCACTAAGAAAAAAGAAACTGAAGATAAGCGCCAAACATCTAAAGACACAATATTAAAAAAAAAAAAAAAAAAATATATATATATATATATATATATATATATATACACTAGCGACTTGCCCATCTAAAATGACGGGGCAATAAAATTGTAAGGCAGGTAATGCTGTTTGCCACAGAAATTATTTTTTGGGGTGGTCTGAGATCCTTCGGCCCTCATTGCGAGCCTCACGCTGAGCACCATCACGTGTCTGGCAATAAGCGCCTTTGGCGCTCATCGCGAGGCTGTTGTTTTTTTTGTTTTTTTTTACTGATAGGTGGTTTTGCTGTTATTGTTTGTTCGGTGCTGATCTGTTTTTTTTCGTTGTCAGGCGCACGGTGAATGGCTTTTGTGTTTATTGCAAGAGTGTTTTTTTTTCTTTGTGTATATGTATTTTTGTATGGTGATAAAATAATTATTAAATTAATAAATGAATATACTTTACCTATTTTGAAGTAATATATGCAGGAAGCATTGTGCTGAAGAGCTGACAATGTGTTTTGATGTTCCTGCAGCATACAATGTCGGTTTGCACAGTTGTGGAGCTGAGGTGTAAGTGTCAGCAATGTGTGCAGTGTGTAGTGTAAATAGGCTGGGTGTGCGAGGGAAAGCGTTTAGGGTAGCTGTGTACTTCCGCATTGTGTAAGTTAGTGTTGTATAATCTTAGGACCGACTGACCCATGTTCAACTGCTATTCACATGGAACTCTTCTCCACTTCGGCCTTCAAAGTTCTCGTTTGAATATTTGATACTACCACCAAGATCTGTGGATGATTTATATATATATGTGTGTATATGTATATATGTGTGTACATTTATCCCATCTCTCACACATTTATTCAACCTTTCCCTAAACACTGGCAGGTTTCCATCCTCCTTAAAACACTCCATAATTATACCCATTCTCAAGAAGCCCTCATCTGACCCAGCTTCTGCCTCCAACTATCGCCCTATCTCACTACTTCCCCTGGCTTCTAAACTGCTTGAGCGGCTTGTTTACAATCGCCTCACTCAATTTGTTTCCTCCAATTCCCTTCTTGACCCTTTCCAATCTGGTTTCCGTGCCCAACACTCAACAGAAACAGCCCTCACAAAAGTCACCAATGACTTGCTAATCGCCAAATCAAAGGGTCACTTCTCCATTCTAATTCTCCTGGATCTCTCTGCTGCCTTCATCACAGTTGACCACCCTCTTCTAATCCAAACTCTCTGCTCATTTGGCATCCAGGGCACAGCTCTTTCATGGTTCACATCCTATCTAAAAGATTGTAATATATGCAGGAAGCATTGTGCTGAAGAGCTGACAATGTGTTTTGATGTTCCTGCAGCATACAATGTCGGTTTGCACAGTTGTGGAGCTGAGGTGTAAGTGTCAGCAATGTGTGCAGTGTGTAGTGTAAATAGGCTGGGTCTCCTTCTCTGGCACCTCTTCTTCACCTCTCCCACTGTCTGTTGGCGTTCCCCAAGGTTCTGTCCTAGGCCCCCTCCTCTTCTCCATTCACACCTCCTCCCTTGGCACCCTCATAAAAATCTTTTGGATTTGAGTATAGGGCCTCATTAAATTCCAGCCTCGTAAATAAGAGGCTTCTACTTAAGCCCTACGTACTGCAAAGTTTCTCTAACTTACAATGCTATTAAATTAGCCCTGCTGCGAGCAACGTATGAGCTACGCAGCAGGCCCGTACGTATCTACACTGCGTAAATGTACATGAGGAGTGACAGCCTGCGAGATGATATCGCAGGCTCCCACTCCTCATCAAGTGCTGCGGGGGTCCTAAAAGGGACCTCCGCGGCAGTCCCCCACATAAGCCCTGCCGTGGGGGGTACTCCAAACCCCCCCCTAGGCACCTAAAATGAACCCCCCCTCAATGCGGGGGTCCCTGTCGGGACCCCCGAAGTGTCCTCACATGAACACCTTGCTGCAGGGGTCCATAGGAACCCCCGCAGCCCCCACACATTAACCCCTTGCAGCGGGGGTCCCCGATCGGCACCGATCAGGCCCCCGCTGCATTTAAAACTTTTAAATTCCCCGCCGCGGCTCCTTAAAGGGACCGCGGCACACTATTACCCAATCCCGGCCGCGGCACTTAAAATTAACCCCCCTCTATGCTGGGGGTCCCCATCGGGACCCCCGAAGTTTCCCCACATAAACCCATTGCAGGGGGGGTCCCCGATCTGCATAGATCAGGCCCTCCGCTGCATTTAAAACTTTTAAATTCCCCGCCGCGGCTCCTTAAAGGGACCGCGGCACACTATTACCCAATCCCGGCCGCGGCACTTAAAATTAACCCCCCTCTATGCTGGGGGTCCCCATCGGGACCCCCGAAGTGTCCCCATATAAACCCCCTGCTGCGGGGGGCCCCGATCGGCACCGATCGTGACCCTGCTGCAATTCAATTTTAAATTTCCCGCCTCGCGGGTCCTCAAAGGACCGTAAAGGTCCTGAAAGGACTCGCACTAAAAATATTAACCCCAGGCAACTATAATTACCCCATTAACTCATGATGGTCAATCCAGACCACCATAAGGCTCTAATTAACCCATTAACTCATGGTGGTCAATCCAGACCACCATAAGGCTCTAATTAACCCATTAACTCATGGTGGTCAATCCAGACCACCATAAGGCCTAAATTAACCCATTAACTCATGGTGGTCAATACAGACCACCATAAGGCTCTAATTAACCCATTAACTCATGGTGGTCAATCCAGACCACCATAAGGCCTAAATTAACCCATTAACTCATGGTGGTCAATACAGACCACCATAAGGCTCTAATTAACCCATTAACTCATGGTGGTCAATCCAGACCACCATAAGGCTCTAATTAACCCATTAACTCATGGTGGTCAATCCAGACCACCATAAGGCCTAAATTAACCCATTAACTCATGGTGGTCAATACAGACCACCATAAGGCTCTAATTAACCCATTAACTCATGGTGGTCAATACAGACCACCATAAGGCTCTAATTAACCCATTAACTCATGGTGGTCAATACAGACCACCATAAGGCTCTAATTAACCCATTAACTCATGGTGGTCAATACAGACCACCATAAGGCCTAAATTAACCCATTAACTCATGGTGGTCAATACAGACCACCATAAGGCTCTAATTAACCCATTAACTCATGGTGGTCAATACAGACCACCATAAGGCTCTAATTAACCCATTAACTCATGGTGGTCAATCCAGACCACCATAAGGCCTAAATTAACCCATTAACTCATGGTGGTCAATACAGACCACCATAAGGCTCTAATTAACCCATTAACTCATGGTGGTCAATACAGACCACCATAAGGCTCTAATTAACCCCATCAGTCCCATAAGGGTATATTATTACCATTATGGGCCTGTTACAACCCAACATTAACCACATAAGTGCCATGATGGTCCTCAAGGACCATCATGACACTAACTACAAACACTACACTATAACCCCCAATAAACCATTTAATCTAAACTAACCCCCCTCTACACTAATCTATTAACACTTACACTACCTACCTACACTACCTACCCCCTAATAAACCTTCCCACCACTCTAATTACAAAAAATAAAAAACCTACAGCACAGAAAACAAAAAACAATTACAACCCCACCCCCCACTACAGAAAACAAAAAAATACATTACAACCCCACCCCCCACTACAGAAAATAAAAAAATTACACACCTGAAAAGGAAAGACAGATAAACACAATACAATACATACATATAATACATTACATACATTACATACAATACATGACATTACATATAATATATTACATATAATATATTACATATAATACATTACATACATTACATACAATACATGACATTACATATAATATATTACATATAATATATTACATATAATACATTACATACATTACATACAATACATGACATTACATATAATATATTAAATATAATATATTACATATAATATATTACATATAATATATTACATATAATACATTACATACATTACATACAATACATGACATTACATACATTACATATAATATATTAAATATAATATATTACATATAATATATTACATATAATATATTACATATAATACATTACATACATTACATACAATACATGACATTACATACATTACATATAATATATTAAATATAATATATTACATATAATATATTACATATAATATATTACATATAGTCCTAATCAAATACCCCCTATCTATCTAACATACAATCTATTTAATTTAAAATAAATCCTAACTATATCAAATACATCCCCCTATCTATCTAATATACAAAAAATCCTAACTACATACACAGACCATTATTCTAAAGTAAAATAAAATAATTACAGTCCTAACTACATACACAGACCCTAATTCTAAGCTAAAATCAATAAATTAAGACCACTTACCTTTAAGATGTTGCTTCAGATCACTAACCTATGGGTCAAACAAAAAATAAAAATTAGTACAAAACATTAACATCAAATAAATAAACATTCTATACATTCTAAATATTCAACTCACCTTTACAGCATGTCCAGTCACTGTTTAGCTCTTCCGGCGCGGCCCTGTTAAAAAAAAAAACACAATACATGAATACATTAATACAATATATAAACAATAAATAAAATACACAAATAAACATCTAAATATACATTGAACTTACCTCCCCGCGATGTCCCCGGCCTTCTCTCCTTCAGCCCCGGCTGGGCCGCGGAACCATCCGCGCTCTAAAAAAAAAAAAAAAAAAAAACTAACGGAGGTCTGCACTGGCAGACCTCCCCGACGCTACTGAACCTCCCGGAGTCGTTTCCGGGAGGAAATTGGCATTGTCGGCTTGTGATTGGCTGAAAAGGCTGTCAGCCAATCAAAAGTCGTCAATGTAGGAGCCAATCAGGATGCGCAGATGTCTTCTACCAATCACTCCGTGGGGGTGTATCCCATAGTGATTGGCTGAAGGCATCTGAGCGTTGTGATTGGTTCCCAGAAAGATAGACAAGTGTTTAAGCCAATCAGGGTGGGATATTGGGGTGTATCCCATCCTGATTGGCTTACACATTGACGACTTTTGATTGGCTGAAATTGATAGACAGCTTTTTCAGCCAATCACAAGCCGCCAATGCCAATTTGCTCCCGGAAACGACTCCGGGAGGTTCAGTAGCGTCGGGGAGGTCTGCCAGTGCAGACCTCCGTTAGTTTTTTTTCTTTTTTTTTTTTAGAGCGCGAATGGTTCCGCGGCCCAGCCGGGGCTGAAGGAGAGAAGGCCGGGGACATCGCGGGTAGGTAAGTGAAATGTATATTTAGATGTTTATTTGTGTATTTTATTTATTGTTTATATATTGTATTCATGTATTCATGTATTGTGTTTTTTTTTTAACAGGGCCGCGCCGGAAGAGCTAAACAGTGACTGGACATGCTGTAAAGGTGAGTTGAATATTTAGAATGTATAGAATGTTTATTTATTTGATGTTAATGTTTTGTACTAATTTTTATTTTTTGTTTGACCCATAGGTTAGTGATCTGAAGCAACATCTTAAAGGTAAGTGGTCTTAATTTATTGATTTTAGCTTAGAATTAGGGTCTGTGTATGTAGTTAGGACTGTAATTATTTTATTTTACTTTAGAATAATGGTCTGTGTATGTAGTTAGGAATTTTTGTATATTAGATAGATAGGGGGATGTATTTGATATAGTTAGGATTTATTTTAAATTAAATAGATTGTATGTTAGATAGATAGGGGGTATTTGATTAGGACTATATGTAATATATTATATGTAATATATTATATGTAATATATTATATTTAATATATTATATGTAATGTATGTAATGTCATGTATTGTATGTAATGTATGTAATGTATTATATGTAATATATTATATGTAATATATTATATTTAATATATTATATGTAATGTATGTAATGTCATGTATTGTATGTAATGTATGTAATGTATTATATGTAATATATTATATGTAATATATTATATTTAATATATTATATGTAATGTCATGTATTGTATGTAATGTAATGTATTATATGTATGTATTGTATTGTGTTTATCTGTCTTTCCTTTTCAGGTGTGTAATTTTTTTATTTTCTGTAGTGGGGGGTGGGGTTGTAATGTATTTTTTTGTTTTCTGTAGTGGGGGGTGGGGTTGTAATTGTTTTTTGTTTTCTGTACTGTAGGTTTTTTTGTTTTTTGTACTGTAGGTTTTTTGTTTTGTGTGCTGTAGGTTTTTTATTTTTTGTAATTAGAGTGGTGGGAAGGTTTATTAGGGAATAGGTAGTGTAGGTAGGTAGTGTAAGTGTTAATAGATTAGTGTAGAGGGGGGTTAGTTTAGATTAAATGGTTTATTGGGGGTTATAGTGTAGTGTTTGTAGTTAGTGTCATAATGGTCCTTGAGGACCATCATGGCACTTATGTGGTTAATGTTGGGTTGTAACAGGCCCATAATGGTAATAATATACCCTTATGGGACTGATGGGGTTAAATAGAGCCTTATGGTGGTCTGGATTGACCACCATGAGTTAATGGGTTAAATAGAGCCTTATGGTGGTCTGGATTGACCACCATGAGTTAATGGGTTAATTTAGGCCTTATGGTGGTCTGTATAGACCACCATGAGTTAATGGGTTAATTAGAGCCTTATGGTGGTCTGGATTGACCACCATGAGTTAATGGGTTAAATAGAGCCTTATGGTGGTCTGGATTGACCATCATGAGTTAATGGGTTAATTTAGGCCTTATGGTGGTCTGTATAGACCACCATGAGTTAATGGGTTAATTAGAGCCTTATGGTGGTCTGGATTGACCACCATGAGTTAATGGGTTAAATAGAGCCTTATGGTGGTCTGGATTGACCACCATGAGTTAATGGGTTAATTAGAGCCTTATGGTGGTCTGGATTGACCACCATGAGTTAATGGGGTAATTATAGTTGCCTGGGTTAATATTTTTAGTGCGAGTCCTTTCAGGACCTTTACGGTCCTTTGAGGACCCGCGAGGCGGGAAATTTAAAATTGAATTGCAGCAGGGTCACGATCGGTGCCGATCGGGGCCCCCCGCTGCAGGGGGTTTATGTGGGGACACTTCGGGGGTCCCGATGGGGACCCCCAGCATAGAGGGGGGTTAATTTTAAGTGCCGCGGCCGGGATTGGGTAATAGTGTGCCGCGGTCCCTTTAAGGAGCCGCGGCGGGGAATTTAAAAGTTTTAAATGCAGCGGGGGGCCTGATCTATGCAGATCGGGGCCCCCCCCTGCAATGGGTTTATGTGGGGACACTTCGGGGGTCCCGATGGGGACCCCCAGCATAGAGGGGGGTTAATTTTAAGTGCCGCGGCCGGGATTGGGTAATAGTGTGCCGCGGTCCCTTTAAGGAGCCGCGGCGGGGAATTTAAAAGTTTTAAATGCAGCGGGGGGCCTGATCTATGCAGATCGGGGCCCCCCCCTGCAATGGGTTTATGTGGGGACACTTCGGGGGTCCCGATGGGGACCCCCAGCATAGAGGGGGGTTAATTTTAAGTGCCGCGGCCGGGATTGGGTAATAGTGTGCCGCGGTCCCTTTAAGGAGCCGCGGCGGGGAATTTAAAAGTTTTAAATGCAGCGGGGGCCTGATCTATGCAGATCGGGGCCCCCCGCTGCAAGGGGTTAATGTGGGGGTGCTGCAGGGGTCCCGATAGAGACCCCAGCAGCATGGGGATGTGTATAGGGTGCAGGGGGGAGCCTCACACTGCTGTCTCGGGCTGTTCCGAGGCAGCACGTAGAGGCTTTCGGATCCCTTGCGTGGACTTTTTGTCCACGTAGGGATTCTTACGATATGCGAGACTCGTGCATAGATTTAAGGCTACGTAGCTCTCTCGGAGCCTATTCTCGGCCATTTTCTCGCAGTCATATCGTAAAGCAGGCTGCGAGAGATTCGGTTCTCGCAAACAGCAGGAAAACTGCCTTTTGCGAGCACCGAGAGAACTACGAGGGAGAATTTAATAGGGCCCATAATTTCTATTCAGATGATACTCAAATCTACCTCTCTGCACCCAATCTATCCCCTTCTCTTTTAGCTCAAGTTTCCATCTGCCTCTCTAGCATATCCTCCTGGATGTCTACCCGTCAACTCAAACTCAACATGTCTAAGACTGAACTCCTAATCTTCCCACCCTCTACTACAGCTTCCACTCCTCAAATATCTCTCACTGTGGACAACACCATCATCACTCCCACCTCCCAGGCTTGATGTCTTGGGGTTCTACTGGATCCCGCCCTCTTTTATTCCTCACATCCAATCGATAACAAAATCTTGTCAGTTTCACCTAAAAAACATCTCCAAAATGTGTCATTATCTTACAGAAGACACAGCTAAAATTCTAATACACTCTCTCATCATATCTCGACTCGACTACTGCAATTCACTCCTTGCTGCCCTACCCATCTCTCGTCTGTCTCCCCTCCAATCCATAATAAACGCCTCCGCTAGACTCATCTTTAATACCGAACGATCAGTGGCTGCAGCTCCTCTCTGTCAATCACTCCACTGGCTTCCCATAGCTTCCCGAATCACATTTAAAATCATGACCTTAACATATAAAGCCCTCAACAACAATGCACCCCCTTATATCTCTGCTCTTGTTTCAAAATACTCTCCCAACCGCCCCCTTCGTTCTGCTAACGACCTTCTTCTTCCTCCTCTCTCATCACCTCCTCTCACTCCCGTCTTCAAGACTTTTCTCGTGCTGCCCCTACTATTTGAAACTCCTTGCCTCGCTCCATTAGATTATCTTCCTGCCTCAAAACCTTTAAAAAATTACTAAAAACACACCTATTTAAAAAATCTTACTACCTTCAGCCTTTATAATTACAACTGCACACTCCACAGCTTAATAACACTTCCACCCACCATCTACAGTACAACACACAGACCCCTCCAATCGACTAAACAAATTGCATTCACGTTGCCATTTTGTATTTGTCACCCTCTTGTATCACACCTAAACCCCTAGATTGTAAGTTTGCGAGTTTTCAATAGTGTGTCCGTGCCTTGGAAACAAGCACTATGTACATTTGATTATAAGCTCAAAACGGGGCCCTCCATTCTTTATAAGGTGTTAAGTTTGTTTGTTTTTTGCCATGTACTAAACCCCTGTACAGCGCTACTGAGGCCCTCGCAAACTTGACGTTATAACGCAAAAAACACGACACAACAACTGCCGCCGAACAAAACGAAAACGAGGCTACAGCACTCTAACCACGCAAAACACCACAAACGACCTACGGATATTCCGCTAAGACGCATACCACACATTTCCCGCCATTTTACACTAATGCGGAAGCACTCAACTACGGTACCGGTTTCGGCTCGCGCACGCACACTGCACACGTTCATCACGCTTACACAGCACCTCCACACCACTAATGCTGCAGCAACATCAAACCAGGTTCACAGCTCTTCAACACAACGCTTCAAAAAGGTAAAGTATATTCATTTATTAATTTATAATATATATTTCAGTAGTACACACAAAACAACATTAGCTACCTTACAATTCCATATATATATATATATGTATATATATATATGTATATATATATATATATATATATATATATGTATATATATGTGTATATCTATGTACATATATATATATATATATATATATATATATGTGTGTATATATATATATATATATATATATATATATATATATATATATGTGTATATATATATACATTCCCCGGGTTCAGCACTGCACCCTCCATCCGAATGTACCCATAGGTTTTAGTCTCCCTACATGGACCCCACCATCACTGTGGCTTATGGAGTTCAGTGACACCTCACTGATGAGACCTAATCAAGTGCATGTTTGTGGTTTCTCCTATTCAGGGTAGACTTGCCTGGTATTTTCGGGGCTGGGTCTCTCTAGTAAGTGAGACCAGACTGATATACTACAGGATATTTCTCCTTGTAAAGGCACAAGTGAGTTAAAATAAGTTGCTCTCAGAGTGGGTTATCACATATATAGAACTAACCTATTAAGGTTAGTTCGTTCTCTGATTAAGCATCTCTATTTTGATTTTTGATGTTATTTTTTATTTACATTCTAAAGACATGTTGCTCATTTTTAAGTGTAATTCTTCAAAAGAGTAATTTTTCAAAATATGAACTATAGAGGCTATTACATTCATAAAATATGAGGAGACAATACCCAAATAATTGAGAAACACCATCATAGTTCTGGTGGAAGTTTGCAAACCTGTGGAATAAAAGCAGTCTAAAATTATAACGTTTTTGTGCAGTAAGTTATATTTACACTGCTTAAAGAGAAGTAAAGAGAGCAGTTTGATGTGCAATTTTTCTGACCCATTTTCAAGACATTTTTAAATATCTACTACTCACTCAATAAAGGAGAGCTCAGTCAAAAGAAGGAATTTATTACAATGCCTTTGAACTTTGTGTATATAAATACAGGAAAATAATGTTGGTTACCAAAAAGAATTGCATTTTTTCACAGGTGAAAAACTGCCCTCCCTATAATAAATCAAATATATGACTGCAAGAAGTGTAAAATACAAACTAAAGACATTGCTTCTATGTACACAATTTTACACAGCTTGCTATCTTGCCTCTCAGGGCGCCTGTGACCCACTACCCCATGAGCCCAGGATTCTCCCCTCAATATCTGCTAACCATATGAGCCTCCATATCTCCCAGGATTCCCCTCTCAATACCCAATTCCCCCTTGGAGCCCTATTATTCCCCAGGGCTTTCTTTCAATACTCAGGGGACCATCAAGCCCCCTTCCCCCATGCAGGCTCTAACCATAACCATGGGGTCTCTATGGACCACCAAGGCGCCTAGCTTCAGATCTTTCCATTCATAACTAATTAGAAAAGAGGCATAGTATATTCATATATGCTCTTTTGATCTAAAATTTGATTGACCAATATATAAAACTAGCAACTTGCCAGTCAAAAAAGGACGGTCAATAAAATTTGAAGCCATGGCAATGCTGTTTGCCACACAATGTGAAGGTTTTTGTACTGTGAGGACCTTCGGCACTCATTGCGAGCCTCGCGCTGAGCGCCTTTGGTGCTCATTACGTGGCTCTCCTCTGGTGTACTTTCTTTTGCTCCTCTGAGCAGCCTCTGCGCTCATCACAAAGACAGATACATATGTCTATATTTTTGTAAATACAAATTAATTAATTAGTTACTTAATACATTTATATACTTTATCTATTTGTAATTAATATATCCATTAATCAATAGGCTGAAGAGCTAACAATCTTTTTTCATTTTCCCGCAGCATATAATGTTCAGTTCAACTGTTGCTGGTCTGTGGAGATAGTTTAATGAATGTCCCAACTGTGCATTAGAAGTAGGCTGTGTGCGCGAGGACAAACCATTGGTTTATTTGTGTAAAGCGCTACTGTAGATGCGTAATGTTGCAAGTTTAGAGTGTAAAGTAGCATCGTTTGTGTATGTGCTTTCGCGGTTCGCGAGTATTTTGCGTCCTTTGTAGTAGTGTATTTTGTACCTCGCACGTTCCTGTGTGAAAGTGAAATTGCTAATCGGGCAATAGAATAGGACTCTATATAAGCACATAGCATATATTTTCTTACAGAAGTGTTTAGTTAGTGAACTTCTATGCAAAAGTAAGGTCTTCAGTGACAAAAATCTTATTAAAAAAAAAGATGCTATGTGCTTATATAGAGCCCTATTCAATTGGGAGAATGGCAATTTAATAAGGCTGTAAGGCTAACCTCACGTTTCCTTAGTGTTTCATTGCCTCCACTGCCCTCCTCGCTTCGCAAGGCTCACAGGCAATGAGCGTCAATATGGACTTCTGTGCTGGTCGGATGAGTGCTGTGGGGGTTATTAAGAACTGCCATGGTATAGGGGTTAACGTTAGGCCATAGAGGCAAACTTTAGGTACCCTGGTGTTTCCTAGTTTAATATACAATTAGGATCATTAAGGACCCTCATAGCATAGTATACCATGGGGTCTGTAGGGTCACCCATAGTACAGGCTTTTGATGCAGAATATAAGGGGTAGTGATAGGAATTAGTAGCCCCTTAACTGTGTCAGAATTCAAGTATCAAATCTGACACAACTAAAGTGTTAGCTCCTTGATACTGTCCAGTTTTTTATGTCGTTTTGTAGGTTTTTTTAAATTTAAATTTCGGTTGCTTGGGAAAGACTTCCAAGTAAACTTCAGGGAGATAGGGTATTCTTACAGGAACAATGTGATAGCTATTGTTTTAAATAGTTATGGCACAGGCACTCAAGGCTTAGAATATTTAGGAAATTTCAAGCGCTCTTATCGAATTCACAGCAATCATGCGATTGCTCCATAGTGTTTTATGAGTGTTTTATCTTATAGGAGCCAAAGAACAGATGCCTTAATCAGCAGACTTTCTGTAATAAGTCTCTGGGCACAACAATCTTTAGCTAGTTTACAGCTTTCTCTCCGAGCAGCCTGGCTCCACATTCATCATGAAGTTGTAACAATTTACACCCAATGGAATGACTGAACTATTTTAATATATTGTATGTATTAAAGTGCCTTGCAAAAGTATTCACCCCCTTGACTTTTTATCTATTTTGTTACATTACAGCCTTAAAGTTCTATGCTTTGTTAATTTCAATAATATGTGATGGATCAGAACACAATAGTCTAAGTTGGTGAAGTGAAATGAGAAAAATATATACATAAAACTATTTTTTTGAAATAGAAAACAGAAAATTGGCATGTGCGTATGTATTCACCCCCTTTGTTATGAAGCCCCCCAAAAAGCTCTGGTGCAACCATTTACCTTCAGAAGTCACATCATTAGTGAAATGATATCCACATGTGTGCAATCTAAGTATCACATGATCTGTCATTACATATACACACCTTTTTTTAAAGGCCCCAGAGGCTGCAACACCTTAGCAAGAGGCACCACTAACCAAACACTGCCATGGAGTCCAAGGAACTCTCCAAACAAGTAAGGCACAATATTGTTGAGAAGTGCAAGACAGGAAAACCATCAAATCTATAATAACCAAATGGTAAGAACATGGCACAACAGCAAACCTGCCCAGAGACCGCCTCCCAGCAAAACTCACGGACCGGCCAGGAGGGCATTAATCAGAGAGGCAGCACAGAGACCTAAGACCATTATATCCCCCTGGAGGAGCTGCAAAGTTCCACGGCAGAGACTGGAGTATCTGTACATAGGACGACAATAAGCCGTACGCTATATAGAGTTGGGTTTTATGGCAGAGTGGCCAGAAGAAAGCCATTACTTTCAGCAAAAAACAAAATGGCGCGTTTTGAGTTTGCTAAAAGGCATGTGGGAGACTCCCAAAATGTATGGAGGAAGGTGCTCTGGTCTGATGAGACTAAAATGTAACTTTTTGGCCATCAGATAAAATGCTATGTCTGGTGCAAACCCATCACATCACCCAAGAACACCATCCGTTTTTCAGCAGCTGGGACTAGGAAACTGGTCAGAGTTGAAAGAAAGATGGATGGTGCTAAATACAGGGATATTCTTGAGCAAAACCTGTACCACTCTGTACGTGATTTGAGGCTAGGACGGAGATTCACCTTCCAGCAGGACAATGACCCCAAACACACTGCTAAAGCAACACTTGAGTGGTTTAAGGGGAAGCATGTAAATGTGTTGGAATGGTCTAGTCAAAGCCCAGACCTCAATCCAATAGAAAATCTGTGGTCAGACTTATAGATTGCTGTTCACAAGCGCAAACCATCCAACTTGAATGAGCGGGAGCAGTTTTGCGAGGAGGAATGAGCAAAAATCCCAGTGGTAAGATGTGGCAAGCTCATAGAGACTTATCCAAAGCGACTTGGTGCTGTGATTGCCGCAAAAGGTGGCTCTACAAAGTATTGACTTGAATATTTATGCACATTGACTTTTTCTGTTATTTTGTCCTATTTGTTGTTTGCTTCACAATAAAAAAAAAAAAAAAAAAAACATCTTCAAAGTTGTGGGCATGTGTAAATCAAATGATGCAAATCCTCAAACAATTCATGTTAATTCCAGGTTGTGAGGCAAGAAAACACGAAAAATGCCAAGGGGGTTGAATACTTTTGCAAGGCACTGTATGTCTGTTGTACCTTTCAAAAACATTACAACTCAACTCATCTTGGGACACTTTGTGTAGTTTGCATCTATTTTTAGGAGGGGATCAACCTGCAATGCTGGTGGATATTTCTCAGCTGAAATATAGAACAAAATAGAGCAACATCTGTTCAAAACTGTTTTTAAAGTGACACAGAAAACAGGCAAGATGTTAGCAAATACATTGAAAAAGTTACAAATAGAAGAATTCAAAAATCACTAGATAAAGATGGTTCAATATATGCAAATCCAAAGGAGGTTGGAGAAGTTTTTTTTACAGATATTATAAGTGAAGAAGAATTAACTGATTTAGAAAAACAACATAACTATTAAAGAGATAGAGCAAGCAATTCTAAATTTAAAGCTTGATAAAGCCCCAGGACCAGATGGCACTTCAAACATATATTATACATGGTTTTCACCAATCTTAACAAAGCAAATGGTAAGTTTATTCAATGAAATTAAACAGTAAGAATCTGCTCCAGAAATACTGGAAGTTACAATCATCACTATTCCTAAATAAGGAAAAGATTAATCTAAATCCAAAAACTACAGACCAATTTCATTGTTGAATTCTGATATAAAAAAATATATGCAAAAATACTAGCCACAAGACTAAATTCATTAATGACTAAATTGATCAATCCAGGCCAAATTAGCTTTATGAAATCCTGTCAAGGAACAGGAAACACTAGAAGACTTATTGATATCCTAGCATATGCTATACAGACGAAAACTCCCTTTTGGACCTTATCATTGGATGCAGAAAAGGCATTTGTTTGAGTCAATTGGGAGTTTATTGATATTGTATTCAATAAATATGGGCTAGATAAATTCAGTTCCAAAGCTATTACATTGATATACACTACTGCAAATACTCCTGTTTAAAGTTTGGTCTCTAAATCAATACATTTTTAAATTCCTAATGGCACAAGACAGGGGTGCCCCCTCTGCCCTCTTATCTTTGCTCTTATCATAGAGCCCTTAGCACAACTAATAAGGACAAAACAGCAGATGGAAGGAGTCATCAAAGGAAATATCGATAACAAAATTTTATTGTTTGCAGATTACTTAGTAATTACAATGTCTAGACCTTTAGAATCACTAAAAAACACTTGCACAAACTAATAGAATTGTATGGAAAATATTCCTACTATAAATTAAATGTGGCAAAATCTGAAGTATTAATTTTAAATCTTAGCCTTGAAACAAGAAAATTAAGTAAAATTCTGATTATAATTGGAGTATTAATGGTATGACATTAAGGCACAGACTTCACTCCGAATATAAAAACTCTAATTGATGTTAACTTTAACAAATTATATACCCACATACTTAAAATTCTAATGGAATGGAAACAAACCTTTCTTGGTTTGGTAGAATGGCGGCCATAAAATGACATCAGCCATATTAAATTGGAGCTACGTGTTAACACGTAGCTTGTAAATGTCATCTTAGTGATATTTGCGTGCTAAGATGCATCTTAACTTTGCTCGCAGCTGACTTTGCATGTTAACACGCAGGACAGCCGAGAAGAGGCTACGTGGAGAGCTACGCTGAACTTTGCGCACGTAAATCCTTTGATCTTTCATGCCCGTAACCACTAATTGTTTAATTTAGCTGCTATGTGGTTACTCTCAGCAAGAGCCCAGAAGCCCCGCATTTGGGTTAAGTACAATACGTACTGTAGCACTTAAATGTAAATACAATCACTCTACTGTACTTTATTATAAGGGAAAGTGATGTTAGATCTTAGAAGTGATAGCAAAACATTCTCAAACCCGCAAATCGGCCCAGAAAAATAGTTTATTTCATGATTATTTTTTGTGTAAAATCGATCCCTGCATTCAATGTGTTACAACATATACTGTAACTCGCATGTAATAGAATATCATATTTACAGATTTATTAATATTGCATTATTTCTGGCTTGTTGGACTGATCGCAAACTGGATTTGAAACACGTAGGACTTCGAAATCTAACATCCCCTTTTTCGGTGACGTAATAATAATAACAATCTCTTTTTCCATTGGCTCCATCTGAACGTGCTTGCTTAATTGTTTGCACACAAGTTCGACGGCCACAAACTGGTTTATGAAATAGCTTTCTCGTAGCTCGCAGCCCTTTCTAATTTAATAGCAACGTAACTCAGCCAAATTTGAAGCTCGCAGCCCTTACATGCAAAACGTTGGACTGGAATTTAATACGGCCTTATATTACCTAAAGTAACCTATCTTTTTAGGTGCATTCCATTAAGGATCTCAAGACATATCTTACTTAAGTTTCAAAACCTTATTCTGTAATTAATTTAAAAAAATAAAAGCCCCTAAATTAAATAATAACAGAAATACATTTCAGCAAAGGTGGTCTAGCGTCTCCTAACATAATAAAATTCTACGAAGTGATTTATATTTGACATACATTAAAATGGCTTAATACTGAGCCTATCTAAGGGCTCATATAACTATAGCTTGCTAGAAACCTCATTGAAAATCTTACACCGGGCATACATGACTCCTGCCAGGCTAAATAAGCTATCTCCAACAACTTCAGATAGGTGCTTTAGAGGATGCCAGGGAAGGGGAGACTTTATTCATACGTGGTGGAAATGTCCTAGAGTGGCTAATATTTGGATTGAAGCTACCAAATTAGCTTGACAAATTCTTAAATCTCCCCTAGAACCATCAATCTCGACTTGTCTGTTGGGAATTCACTACCAGGGACTGGGTAATAAGGGGAACAAATTGGCCCAAATGATTTTTTTAGCCGCCAAAAATATAATTGCTAGAAGATGGAAAAGCAGTCATATCCAATTTCAGGAAGTCATAAACAAAATAAATTATCTTTGCATAAACAAAAGAATGACTCACACTTTGTTGGACACTCACATTTACCTAGAAATTTGGGGACCTTGGATTCAGTCTCCAGATAGCACATTGTAAGGTCTGGACAGGAAAGAACATTACATTTTGGCTAACAGCGGTGGCTTGTCCGGGGAGTGGAGTGTGGAGCGGACTGGAACGGGTAGAGCTGGGAAGCGGAGAGGCAACTCATCTAGACGACAAAAGGTACTGAGGGTGGCACGGGAGATCATAGGAATGGATGTACAGGAACACTTAGGAGTGGAACTTTAATTGCGTATTTACTTAAAACCATCACCAAAAAAGGAAAAAAATGTGAGATATCTGGCTGAATGATTGTTTATTGATATGAATACTATATTTTAATAACAATAGACACAATTATCTCAATAATTTCAGTTAACAGATGTTTGCAATGTAATAGTTTGTTATGTAACATAAAAGCTGTTGAATAAAAAAATCTTTGAAACAAAATGGCTTAATACAAATTCAGATGCTAAATACTTACAAATAGAGAAAACTTTTGGTTAAAAAAACATCAAATAGTTTATACTGTGATATAAACAATTAGCTAACAAACAATTGAGAGAAGTTCCGATTGTAGTCTCCAAATTAGCTCCTTTTCCATCTTTGATTTCCGCAGTGTCAATGCTATGTTCCATTCTTCCTTGTACCAATAGGATGAGATGCGAGGAGAGGAATATAAAAATACTCAGTGACTTATACTCAGACATGATAATAATCCCATTGAAAAATTAGCTTGAGACAATCATATCCCATCTGCTAAATGGTTAGAATATAACTCGTTTGTAGAAGCACTGAGAAAATCTGAGTATGATTTACAGAGAGCTAGAAAGCTAACCACTTTTCGAAAAAAATGTGCATGATGGAATACAAATATCATTCTATCTTAAATTGTTATAAAAATATAAATTTTGATAATGATATTAGAATCTTATGGCATGTGAAAGTGAGTTCTAAAGAAGGGATATGTTACCAGAGAAACCAGGCAAAGGTCTTTGGAGGAGCGGAGGGAACATGTAGGAGAGTATTTGGAAATAAGGGAAGAGGGGAGTGCAGCACCAAGGAGAGCTGTGTAGATAAGGACTAGCATTTTAAGTTTGATTCTTGATATACAAACTGTAAAGACTTGGAGCCACATTAAATTCCCCTAACGTGTAAAACCGTAGCTCGTAACGTAGCCCGCAAGACTTATGGCTATTAAATTGGCCTCGTAAAGCAACCCGCAGACGAATTGCAGGGTTTGGGCGAGAAAACCCTACGAGATGTGAGAATTCGACTTGCGAAGCCCGCAAATCCTTTGTTCTGTCAAGCCCGTAACTGTTATGTTCTAATTGCGCTATTAAATTGCATCAAAATCTTCGTTCAAGCCTGTATGTGTCTACTCGTGTATATATATTTTCTATAATATGTTGTGCATTTATTTAATGATGTCAGATGCTGCATCCACTGTCTCTGCATCGCTGTTTACGTTCAAACTGAGGGTTTCATCTCATATCAGTGTTTTTGTGTTCTTTGTGCCTTATCCATTTATCTGCCATTTAAGGATTATTTCAACTATCTTTCCTCAGTATAGTGCTGCTGACACTGGGAAACTACAGTTCATTGAAGGAACCATGAATGCCAACAAGTACTGTGACATACTGAAGCAGAGCATGATCCCCCCCCCCCCCCCCCCCCCCCCCTGGAGACTGGGCATCAGGGCAGTATTACCCCAAACAACTCCAAGACAATCACTACTTTGCTAAAGAAGCTGAAGGTAAAGGTGATGGACTGGCCAAGCTTGTCATCAGATCTAAACCCTATTGAGCATCTGTGGGGCATCCTTAAGCGGAAGGTGGGGGAGTGCAAGGTCTCTAACATCCACCAGCTTTGTGATGTCATCATGGAGGAGTGGAAGAGGACTCCAGTGGCAACCTGTAAAGCTCTGGTGATCTCCATGCCCTTGAGGGTTAAGGCAGTGCCGGAAAATAATGGTGGCCACACAAAATATTGACCCTTTGGGCCCAATTTGGACATTTCCACTTAGGGGTGTACTCACTTTTGTTGCCAACGATTTAGACATTAATGGCTGTGTGTGAGTTATTTTGAGGGGACAGCAAATTTACACTGTTATACAGGCTGTACAGTTACTACTTTATATTGTAGCAGAGTGTCATTTCTTCAGTGTTGTCACATGAAAAGATATAGTAAAATATTTATAAAAATGTGAGGGTGTACTCACTTTTGTGAGATACTGTATATACACACACTACTGTAAATATAATAAAAGGGAAAGTGATGTTGGTTATTAGAATGAATAGCACAACATTCTCAAGCTCGCAAATGAGCAATATAAAATACTTCATTTCATGTTTAATTTCTGTGTTATATCGATCCTGGCAATCAATGTGTTAATACTGTGACCAGGATGGCCGTGTAGAGCTGTGCTTTCTTGAGTTAGAAACGGATACCTTCTGGTGAGGCAGCAAACAGTTTATTATGAAATAACAAAAACAAACAGGAGCAGTAACTCTGCTTAAAAACCGAAAATAAACATCTACATATACGGAATGACTGTGACACAGGAACGCCCTGACTATACCTGTGCAGCTTACCTGCGACAGGGACAAAAAAAAAACGACACCCCTGTGTCTTCAGGACGGAGCTCCCACTCCGTTGTATTCGGGAAGGAGTAATTTCGTAGGAAAAGCGCCACCTAGTGGTAAGGACAAAGACAGTCTTTTAATCCTTATAATTTGTCACCTTGTGGCCAGGTTACAAATAGTCTCTGGTTATTAAAAGATTGCCACCTTGTGGCTAGGCTACAAATAGTCTCCGACTATTGCTATATTGCCACCATGTGGCCCGGATATAAACAGTCTCTGGTTATTGAAAGATTGCCACCTAGTGGCCAGGATACAAACAGTCTCTTGTTTATCGGTAGTCTTTTCCACGTTTCTACATCAGTAGACGCGGATGAAGCATAGGGCCCGCCCGTGTCTCCCGTATGCTTCACCCCAGGGACCCTTTGATACAGCAGTATTAAATTATTGCATATGTACCGGTCAAACACTCAGCAACTTCCCTGGGGCATAATCGGTCTGGTACCTTCAAACAGGGCCTCTGTCAGTTCCACACTCAGCAACTTCCCTGGGGCATAATCAGTCTGGTACCTTCAAACAGGGCCTCTGTCAGTTCCACCCTCAGCAACTTCCCTGAGGCATTATCAGTCTGGTAACTTTCAGCTCCAAGAAACCGCAGGATCTCACTCACCACCTTGCTTCTCCCAGCGATTCACCTTGGTCATCCCCGCAGCAATTCAGGCAGCTGTCAGTCCTCTCAACTAGCTGTACTTTACAGGCTCCTTCTAGCTTGTCTCCTAGGCAAGGCCCCAGCTTCTGGCTTCAGCTCCCAAACTACTCAGGACAGTGCCTAATCAGCAGCACACCCCTCCCCTTCATTGGGGCTTCCTGGGGTTTTTATAATGAAGCACTGGACCAGGTGAATTTAAGTGTTTTAACTCCCAGAGAGCTGGATACCAGGAGCAGTTCAGCCTATGGCTTACATAACGGCCCTCAATAATCTGTCCCCGGCTCCTTACATTCTCACAATACATATAATGGAACTTGCATGTAATAGAATATCATATTTACGGCTTTATCAATATTGCATTACTAGCAACTTGCCCGTCAATAAATGTGAATCCTGGCAATGCTGTTTGCCACACAATGGGAGCCTCTCCCCCTCGGTGCTCATTCCGAGTCTCTCTCTCTGTCTACTTCCTTCTTTGTGTCTTATTTCCCCCCTCCGCTCCCTCCTTTGTGTCTCCTTCCCCCCCTGTGTTTTTACCCCCTCTCCCCCTGTGTCTTTCCCCGTGTCTCTTTCCCCACCTCTCCCTCCCATGTCTCTTGCCCCCCTCTCCCTTTCCTGTGTATCTTGCCCCCCTCTCCCTCCCCTGTGTCTCTTGCCCCCCTCTCTCTCCCCTGTGTCTCTTTACCCATGTCTCTTCCCCCTCCCTTGTGTCTGTTCCCCCCATTTCCCTCCTGTGTCTCTTCCCCCTCCTCTCCCTCATCTGTGTATCTCCCCCCTCCTCTCCCTCCCCTGTGTGTCTACCCCCTCCTTTCCCACCCCTGTGTGTCTCCCCCTCCCCTTTGTCTCTTCCCCTTCCTCTCACTCCTTTTTGTCTCTCCCCCATGCTCTCATTCCGTGTCTCTCCCCCCTCCTCTACCTCCCCTATGTTTCTACCCCCTCCTCTCCCTCCCGTGTCTCTCCTCCCTCCTCTCACTCCTTTGTGTCTCTCCCCTTCCTCTCACTCCCCTGTGTCTCTTCCCCCCACTCCGTGTCTCTCCCGCCCTCCTCTCACTCCCCTGTCTCTTCCCCCTCCTCTCACTCCCCTGTGTCTCCCCCCTCTCCTCTGTGTTTCTCCCCCCTCTCAATCCCCTGTGTCTCTCCCCCCTCCTCTCACTCTCCTGTTCTCATCCCCCCTCCTCTCACTCCCCTGTGTCTCTCCCTTCTTGCATTTCCCTGTGTCTCTCCCCCTCCTCTGTGCCTCTCCCCCCTCCCGTGTCAGCCCCATTGTCTCTAACCCCTGTGTCTCCCCCCTCCCCTGTGTCTCTTCCCCCCTCGTCTCCCTTCCCTGTGTCTCTCCCCCTCACTCCTTTGTGTCTCTCCCCTTCTCCTCTCACTCCCGTGTCTCTACCCCCTCCTCTCACTCCCCTGTGTCTCCCCCCTCCTCTCACTCCTTTGTGTCTATCCTCCCCTCCTCCTCTCACTCCCCTGTGTCTCTCCCCCCTCTCATTCCCCTGTGTCTCTCCCCCCTCCTCTGTGTATCTCCCCCTCTCCTGTGTGTCAACCTATTCCTCTCCCACCCCTGTGTGTCACCCCCTCCCCTGTGTCTCTTCCCCCTCCTCTTCCTGCCCTGTGTTTGTCCCCACTCATCTCCCTGCCCTGTGTCTTTCCCTCCTCTCCTCTGTCTTTCCCCTCCTTCCCTATGTGTCTCCCTTCCTCTTTGGCGCGCAATGCGCCTGTGTGGTTTACGGCGCGCTATGCGCATGCACGGCTTACTGCGCGCTATGCAAGCGTGTCGCAAGCGTGAAGACGAATTATATGTGATTTCTGGAATGTGGGTCTGATCGTTACTTCTAATTGAAACATGTAAGACTTTGAAATCCCTCCTCCATTTTTCAGTGACGTAATTCTGACGATCTCTGTTGCCATTAGCTCTATCTAAACCCGTAACTACGAGTTTGACTAATTGATCATGTTCACGGCCGCACATCCAACGTGCGAAAAAATGGTTTACAGGTCTCAAGCAACTCGCAGCATGTTCCAATTTAATCATTTAAATTGGCCACATTTCAAGCCCGCAGCCGTTGCAGGGTCTCAGGTTGCACATCCGGGCTTGGAATTTAATGTTTAATATTTAATGTATGGGATAAATATTTGTATTATGATGCTTTTAAAATGTTTTTCAAACTATATAAAAATATTGATGTAACCTACAAATTCCATTTCTTATTCTTTTCAATTTACCATTGCACCATACCTCTGTGTGATGAAAAGATAGTATAGAAGTCAAAAAAGCTAAAATATGACGAGTTTAAAAGTTACAGCCTGAATATCATTATCTATGCCATTTCTTGTGGGAGGGCTTCAGGGAATATGGGCCCTATGCTAATAGCTCTCTAGTTAATTGTGGGAGCTTTTTTTGGGCAAGCTACATATCCATACCAGTTGTAGCCTCCACAAACCTTCCAATAAACTAGATTAACACATACCCAGGCTGTTTCTATGTTGTCCCTAAGTCCTACAGTCTCCACACAGCCTACTTGAACAGACATTGAGCAGCTAGTCAGAAGCAGCAAAATATTGTTTTTAAGTAAAAAAAGCATGGCAAAAGCCATTTGCGGCGGGGGAGCTTGTCATATGGGGAGCTTGTCATATGAGGAGCTCCGTTAGAGTATTTTTTTGCATTGGATTTTTTTTAGATTTCCATGGACAAGAAGATTCAGGTTCACTGACTTCAATGAAAAAAGAAGAGACACTCTTCTTCTATCTAGTTGAATAGGCTGTTTTAATCAGGGCAGGAGATTCAGGATCATGGCATCTCGGACATCGCTGTATGGTATAAAGGTATATGGAAGTTTCCCTGTTTTTAACTTTTTCCATCTAACACATGCTGCTTATATCAGAAACATCATCACAATGATTTATTCTATACACATACAGATTTATTTTATTTAAAAAACAGTTTGTTTTCCACATCCCCAGATGTGCTTACATAGGCATCTGGTATCTACCAATAGAAACACTGTATTTGGGTCAATTGTTTAATCCTATACAAACCTTGAAGCCAACAGCAGCACAATGCAGAAATCCACTTAGCAATGTTTGAGCTCCTCCTTGCTTCCATGTGCAGAGGAAAACATGACTACACATTCCATGATGCTTTGCTTCCCAGTGATTGAATTTTTTTTATAGCTGCCTGTGATTGGCCAAAGCGAATTATGAATGTTATGCTAATTTAATTAAGGTTTTCAAGGGGAATGCCTTCTCAAAATCAAGTGGCAGAAACCTGAAGAAATTTGCAAACATCAGGGTAAGTTTGTTTATGTTTATTTTTCATACAAAAAAATGTTTGCATACAATACTGATTCTCCTCCATCAGATACATAAAAAGATACATAAACAATACATGAAATTTAAATATGCCTTTAAGGGTCTGTAAGTATGGATGTTTCTTCCATATAGAGTTATTTAATTTTTTAATTTGAAGTACTTTATATTTTTGATTGTATTATATTTCATTATATTTTATTTTTAAGGCAATTTTTTTATTTATTTTCATCAAGGCAGGACCTTCATGACTAGGTTAATAGATGCCACAGAGGTCCTTACAAGGGGTTAATTTAGAGTGCCACAGGGGTTTGATTGCGACCCCCATAAAAGGGGTTACGCTTTAAAAGACCTCTGTGGCACAGGATTCATATTTAGGTTCCATAGGGGTCTATATAGATCCCCATGGTTATATATATATCAATGGGGATCAGGGGTTAGAGGGGCAGTGAATATGTGGAGTACACTTACGATTACGGAGGAAAAAATGGCTTAAACACAGTTACTAACTTGCTTGAAGCACCAGTATCTCTGATTGGGATGGCTTGGAGGGCAATTTCAATGTGACAGATACCCCTAACTTGCCAAAGCATTCTGAACTGCCTTCACGCTTCACTGAATTTTTTATTGATTTGGAATGAAATGTTGGTAATAACGTCAACTTGCTAATGAATACAACTGTAATGGGGCGCCATGTAAGCAATAGCAAAAAATTGCAATATTTAAGTAAATTCAAGCTCCTCTTTTCCAAACGGTGTTTTTTTTAGAACATACCCACTTTAAAACACATACATATTAATGTAGCCACTATAATGGAACTACTTTTCTATCTTTACTAATAAGTATGAAAATCAGTATAAACTTTTTAATTCATACATTTACACAAACTGCTGGTTTTCATGCTATGTTTAGGCTCGAGCTCTTCCCACCTTTGGCAAAATGCAGCAAAGTTTGCATTTTTTTTTCTCAGTTTGTAAGAGCTCAGTTTAAGAAGAGCTCCATCCTAAGGTTGATGGACAAAAAAACTTTTAAGGGCATTACAGTGGCAATTTATAGAGACCGATCTTAATATAAATAAATTACAATCACTGGTGGTTAATAAAGGATTAATGGTAATTATCCGGTTAAAGATCAGGACCAGTTTTTAAGGTGTGAAAGTTAAGTGTGGGTATTTGATATATGAAAAGATAAACTGTTCTAATTCCCTTAGGAATCCTCTTACAACCACCTCCTCTAAACGGTAATTATCTTCGCTTAACCTTTTAAGGATCTAATTGTTTTCTGAATTCTCTATGGGCCCAATTCAATAGCCTAAATCGTAAATTTATACACACTTAAAATCACTTTTAATATTGCTACATATTTGGCAAACATTACTCACTAGCGACTTGCCCGTCAAAAATGACGGAGCAGTGGGGCGTGGCTATCAGCCATACTGTGCAGTGGTGCCACGCAGGAGCTCTGCCAGAAAGAACTCCTAATTCGCCTGTTTTTTGGGCGAAATAGTGCCCCAATCGACCCATATGGGTCTTATACCACATCTGCTCTCATAAGGGAGCAGTTTGATATCTTGCAAGCAGGGGTTCTGGCACGAACCCGGGAGCCACGAGGCTTCGGGCCTACAAGGGCCGGGGAGGCAGCCGCAACGCTGTGATCACCCGATCCGGAGCACTCGGGCCAAGGAGGAGCAGGAGGGTCCTGGCAGCCTGTATCAGCCCCACTTCGACCGCAGCAGCAAGAGGGTTGCCGGAGAAGGTGGAGTGACGGGGCGAGGCGGCGGGAGCTGCCCCCCGCGGTCCGGAGGGGACCGGGACATTCTATTGATCCCCAGGTGCCTGGAGCGGCCTGGAGGCCCAGTGCTCGGCTGGGGAGATCTGGTGGAAGTGGCAGGACGACACTCCGGACAGCTGCTAGCCGGCTCCCTTGGCAGAGGTTGGCTTTCCGGGCTCCCTCCCGCCTTGCTTCCTATGGCACCAGCTATCAGGTAACGACACACACAGCTAGGGTCTTACTCGTAATTTGTAATGGCTACCTCTAAGTATACTCTGCTAACCCATAACGTGAAGGGATTTAACTCCCCCTTTAATAATCTTCATGCAGGAAACTCACTTCTCTCAGGACAACAAGCCTACATTATTGCACAAGGAATATCCCACTTATTTCCTGGCTACTCTCCCCACTAAGAGAGCGGGGTGTGCAATTTTGCTACATAAAAACTTCCCTTTCCAGGTAGAGAACACAAAGATAGATGGGGAGGGTAACTATGTTATGGTGACTGGCACGATTGGGGGGGTTAGAACTACACTAGTCTCCCTGTACTCTCCTACAACCTCTCCCTACGCGGTTCTGATCTCCTTATTGAAGAGAATTGAGTCTCAAGACCTGGGAAGATTGATAATTGGGGGGATCTAAATCTTACTCTAGATCCGACTTTAGACAGGTCAGGGACCCCTGCTAGTTGTAGATTTTCCAACAAAATAAAAAGGATTAAGCTTCTACTTAACAGATTGGGGTTGGTTGATGCCTGGAGGGGCTTCACCCAGGGGATAGAGAATATACATTTTTTTCTCCAACCCATTTGACTTATTCTCGGATCGACACTTTCCTTACTAGTTCATCTTTATTTGACTCGATCTTAAAATCTGAAATTGTCCCCTGTCCCTGGTCGGATCACTCCCTGGTACTTATTGAGGTGGACTTGGGCCCTAATTTACGACTCCCCTATACTTGGAGAATTAATGAGTCCCTGTTATCCAACCCAAGTAGCTGGGAAACAATACCCAAAGACTTAGGGGTCTTTTTTGAGACTAATGTCTCCCCTGAGACCGGAGCCGGCTGGCTTTGGGTCGCCCATAAGGCCTATATCAGGTAAACCTGCATTAAGCTGGCCTCCTCCCAGAGAAAAGTTCTTAGGCAGAAGGAGGCAGACCTAACGGCGACATTTAAGAGACTGGAGAGATCAAACCAACAAAATCCCTCTCCCACGGGACGTAAGCTAATTGATAAAACCAGGTTAGAGCTAGATGGCATACTGTCACATCGTACTGAGCAGGCGATGAGAAGGACAAAACATCTTTATTATTGGAAGGCAAATAAGCCAGACTCTCTTCTGGCTAGAAGGCTTAGCAATAAATTTTAACAACATAGAACCACTCAGATTAGGATGGCTGATGGCCACATCTCATACAGCCCTAATGACATTCAAAAGGCATTTCAAAATTTTTATCAACAAATTTACTCCTCCCAGTCTCAATGCAGTGAGGCAGACATACACTCATTTCTTAGCACTCAGGACCTTCCCGTGTTATTAGATCACCATCTGGCTGACTTGAATTCTGAGGTTTCTCACGAGGAGGTTAGATCTACTATACAAGGTCTTAAATTAGGTAAATCCCCAGGGCCGGACGGCCTCACAAACCTATACTACAAAAAATTTGAACACCTGCTTACCCCCTATTTAACGCTGCTCTTCAATGCCATATTGAATGGGGAATCTATGCCCCCTGAACTAAATCATGCTGACATAGTTGTGTTTCCTAAAGAGGGTAGGGATAATCTGGAGACTAAAAACTATCGTCCTATCTCGCTGATTAATGGAGATGTCAAGATCTTAGCCAAAATTATGGCTAACCGTATATCTAAATTTTTACCAGACTTAATTCATAAGGATCAGGCGGGGTTTATCCCTTTCAGAGAAGCAGGGGACAATGTCAGGAGGGTCTTAAATTCTCAGTATATAGCACATAAATCTCATACCCCAATGTGTCTTCTAGCTCTGGACATTGAAAAGGCTTTTGATACGGTTGAATGGCCATATTTATACAAAATACTTGACAAGTTTGGATTTAGGGGACGCTTCATTAACTTACTAAGGAGCTACTATAACTCCCCAAATCCAAATTCAAAGAGGGACCAGGCAGGGGTGCCCACTCTCACCATTGCTGTTCGCGCTTGCCATGGAACCTCTTGCACAGGCGATTAGATCTCATGCAGGCATATTTGGGATTCCACCAGCACTTCAAATGCTCTCTTTTTGCTGATGATATATTGTCCACCTTGACCAAGCCCCTTCAATCGATCCCAGCTCTTATGTCAACTATAACCGAATTTAGTAATATCTCAGGTCTTAAATTAAATGTAGGGAAAACGGAGGCGATGGGGTCGGGTATGGTGCAATCGGAGATTGACTCTCTCAAATCTGACTATAATTTTGTCTGGCCCGCACGTCATGTAAAATATCTAGGAGTCAAACTTACTTCTAATATAGCTGACCTATATAAGGCTAATTTCCCACCTATATACAAGTCCTTGACCGAAGACATGCAGAGATGGACGAACTATAACATTTCTTGGACGGGTCGCATAGCGGCGGCTAAAATGAGCATTCTACCCAAAGTTCTGTATCTCTTTCGAACCATTCCCATCTCAATTTCACCTACAGACCTTGATAGGTTCCAGAATAATATGTTCAGGTTCATATGGGGAAATAAGCGCCCTCGTATCTCTAGACAGGTGATGTTTAGGCAGAAAAATAGAGGTGGACTTGCTTGCCCAAATTTAAAGCTTTATCTTAAAGCCGCTCAATTGGCCCACCTTCCCAGGGCACACTCTAGAACACACCAACCAGCCTGGGTTTTTATGGAAAATCAGCAAATGTTCCCACACAGTTGGGATAAGCTGATTTGGATCCCAAAAGAACTAGCCCCATTCACAACTCTTTAAAATCCCATGATTTCACAAACCCTTCGTGCATGGGGGTGGGCCAATTCTAAATCCAGGCGGTTACTTCCTACAGGGCTATCCCCGATGATGTCAGTCATGTCTTTACCACAAATTTTGGCAGACTCGAATGACATATCTAAATTTTGGTGGACTTCTAGAAACTTAGACCGAGTAGGGAGCTGGTTTATGGACGATAGCTTGCTGACATACGACCAATTCTGTACAACCCACGACCTACCTGTCACAGAATTCTATAATTACCTGAAAAGTAGGAGTTGGGTCAGTAAGAGTTCAAGAGAACTTGGGCATCCTAGGGCCTCCTGGATGTCCGTTATATGCAAAAGCCTATCCCTTACCAAGGGGATTTTGGGTTCACTATATGACACCTTTCTTAACTTCACTAGCGACCAAAAACCCAGGTATTTTGCACAGTGGGAGAGGGACCTTGGGGTGGAGTGGGACTGGGGTAGATGGTCAGAATCCTGTTCCAGTCTCTCTAGAGGCTCTCTTAACTCGGCTTTACTGGAGACGTCCATCAAGGTTTTGCATAGAGTTTATTGTACACCTGACAAAATACAGAAGTTTGAACCATCAGAAAGCAATAAATGCTTTAGGGGGTGCCAAAACATAGGGGATCACATACACACATGGTGGTCATGTCCATTCGCTCAGAAAATTTGGGGGCAATTAGCCCAATTAGCTTCCACACTTTTCAACAAGGCAGTTACGCCCTCGATGGAATCTTGCCTGCTGGGGATTCGAGTTGAGGATTTATCTAAAACGCAGAATAAACTATATCAATTAATGGCGGTAGCTACTAAGACACACATGGCCAGGAGTTGGAAGAAAGAGACTCTTAACTTTACGGAGGTGATTAGTAAGATCAATCATTTACTTATAAATGAGCGATTAACTTATATCATACTAGACGAGATTGCCCAATTTCAGGCAATTTGGGAACCCTGGTTGGCTTCTTCATTCAGTATTCCCTTAGTATGATAACATATCACATCATACAATCTTTACACTTTGGCAAAGGAGATCTGGTGGAGGAGCTGGAGGCGAGGGGGGGGTCCGGAAATCTACCGACGGAGCGATGGAGGTGGGTGTCAGTTGTATTGGGATGTCTTAACGAGGTATGTGTTGAGGGCTCATAAGGGCGGATACACTGGATTAGCTCTGTACTTTATGCGAAGATAGCAGTGTAATGCTAGCTAATTAACTTGATATTTGTAGCTTTCTCTCTTTAATTTGCGCTTATTGGATGTTTTACCTTGCGTTGTTGTTTTTTTTTTTCTCTTCTCTAATTTTTTATTTTTATTATTTCTTTTCTTTTCTTTATGTTAGGTTACTTCAATTGAAATGTTAACTGTGACTCATGTTACCTTAATAACTAAAAAAGGAAAAATGGAAGGCCTAGTCAGTTAATGATGGGAAACTATTGTACTGCGTATGTTAGCGTATCTTAACTGACTAAATACAGTTGTGTTAAATGTTTTATTGTGCATTGCCTTCTAATAAAAGTCTATTTAAAAATGACGGAGCAATAAATTTTGAAGCCATGGGAATGCTGTTTGACACACAATGTATACCTTTTTGTATTGTGAGGACCTTCGGCGCTTGTGGCGAGCCTCTTGTCTCGTCTATTTTTGCTCCTTTGAGCACCTTCGTCAGTCCTTTATAAAGAGAGATATATATTTATCTATATTTACTTAATCAATAATGAATTAATTTGTTCTTAAGTAAATTAATATACTTTGCCTATTTGTAATTAATATATCCAGCAATCAATAGCCTCAAGAGCTAACAATCTGTTTATATTTTCCGGCACCATACAATGTACAGTGAGTGTTGGTGCTCTTATGATAAAGTGTAATGAATGTCCCAACTGTGCATTCTAAATTATTGGTGTAGTTGTGTAAAGCGCCATTGTAGATTTGTAATGTTATTAATGTGTTACACGGCTCGCAAGCATTTTCCGTTTTTTGTAATAGTGTATTTTGTAGTTTGTTCGTTCCTGTGTGAAAGTGCTATGCGTTCGGCAGTGTTTTGCGTCGTGTAGCTTAGTTTTCATTTTTTTTTCCGCTTAGGCGATTTTTTAGGCGTGTGGTGAAAGTCGTCGAAATCGGCTTATATTTCTGTTCCACCTCAATCCCAGACGTCCTGCCTGTTCTCCCGTGCTGTGGGTGATGTTTTTGTTGTATTTCTTTACATTTTCTTTTTTTTTAAGTGTTTTTGGATATTTGCGGTTCATCCGTTAACCTCGTATTCTTGCTATCTCGTATTTTTTTTTTTTCATAGTCCCTCGTCTCTGATTTTTTTTTTTAAGTCCCGCGTTTGCTTGAAGGCTAATGTGATTGCGCCTTTACTAAGTGTTTTGTGGCTAAGTCCCGCATGTTTAATTGCCTTCACTGCTCACCTCGCTTTGCGCTCATTGCCTTTGTGCTGCGAGTTTAAGGGCTACTGGTTAACGGCTCGTCTTGCTTCGCGAGGCTCGCAAGGCGATGAGTGCCTGTGACGCTCATCGCATAACTCGTACGCACCACGCAAAGTGTGACAATGTCTCGCAGTTGACAACTATTATATGTGATTGGCACTAATCACTCCTTAAGTCAATAGAATGCATATAAACATTTATAAAAAAAAACAAACACCCAAAGCCAAATTTACGAGTAGGAAAGACTTTTGCACTTTTGCACTGAAAACAATCAAGATCAGGACATCAGTGCTGAATATCTCAGGAATTATTCACTGTCGAGAAAAAAGGCTAAAACAATGTATAGTCAGTTTTTAATGCTATTTAGGAAGAAACAGATTTGTTGTTAGAGTATCAGTATCCCTTTAGGTGCATATAAAGTGACATAAAACCATTTTAAGGAGCATGTACAAATGTGTTCTATTTATTGTGCTTTTGTAATTATGGAGCATTTGATTGACAATATCATACTCTAAGAACTGGTTATTAAATAAAATCTCTATAAAAAATCTTTAATTCTTTATTTGATTAATATGTGTCTCTTCTCCCTGGGAAAACTGTACAATAACTGAAGATTCAATAAAATGTGTAATACCTTTGTACTGTATAGTATACTTTGGATGTTTTATTTCTTACTGTTATTTTATTATTATATCAAGTATTTATAAAGAACCAACAGTTTTCTCATAACAAATGTAATAATTGTATATCTGCCACAACATATGTTCCTACATGCATATGCCTGGTGACACCATATTAATATATTATTACATTGTTTTTGACATATACTTGTGCATTAGTGTTTGTATATTAGTTAGTACATATATTTGTGCTACACAATATATTTTGCATTTTAACTAGTGTTTTCGTATTTCTACAGGTATAGCTGCTTAACGCTACCCCTCTTAGCGCTGCTTCGCTATAGCGCTGTTTTTGGGATGGCAGAACACACACTGATTTGCTTCGCTATAACGATATTTTTTCCTTGCAGGACCCCGTTTAATGCTATAAAAAGCATTACAGTGTAAACAGGGGCACCATTTTGAGACACAGAGAGAGAGAAAGCTGCAGGAAGTGGAAAAAATAGTGACAGAAGACACCCAAATCATACATACAGCAGTCTGTTGCAAGGTACGGTAAAATATATATATTTTTTATCATAATGTGATTATTCATTGTTACTGTACTGTAATTGTAAAACCTACATTTAGCATTTTTTTATTCTTGGGGGAAGACGTCGGTGTTGGAGGGAGAGATTCCACCAGGGACCCCCAAATCATACCTACAACATCCAGTGGCAAGGTACATAACATTTGTATTGTTCCCTTGTTTCTCATAATGTGATTGTTCATTGTTAATTGTCTAATAAAATCTACATTAATTGTATTTTTTTTATTTTTGGGAAAATACATCGGTGTTGGAGGGAGAGATTGCCACCAGGGACCCCAAAATCCAACCTACTGCATCCAGTGGTGAGGTATGTTACAGAATATTTTTATTGGCCCTAAATTCATTTTTAATTGTCTAATAAAATTTACATTTATTATATTTTTTGTACTGTTTTACAGATGTATAAGGCCAAGCAAAAGCGACAGAGCATCCCACTGGGTGTGAAGATGCAGGTGTTGAACCACTTGGGGAGCACCAAGTGGACATTGGTGGGGACCTTAAACTGGCAACCTCCACCATCCGCACAAATATTAAGAATAAGGAGAAGATAAAATCTTCAGCCACTACCAGCATTGCATCTTCCGCCAAAAAGATCACATGATCCAGATGCTACACCCTGGAGGAGATGGAGAAGAGGCTGTCCATCTGGATTGACGATAAAGTGGAGCACAACATGACCCTGAGCCAGGCCATAATTATCGAAATGGCCAGGAGTATCTACAGCCATATCCAGGCCCAAATACCAGATGAGACGACAGCTTTGCAGCTAGTAGGGGTTGGTTTGACTGCTTCAAGATGAGGAACAACCTGTGTAACATCAAAATCCCAGAGGAAGCACCGAGTTCTAACACCGAGGTAGCAGAGGCTTTTCTGGCTAAATTAAGGGAAACTGTGAAGAAAGGCAGTTACCCTCCTGATCTGGTATTTAATGTGGATGAGACTAGCTTCTTCTGGAAGAGGATGCCAAGCTGCACCTTCATCTCTCATGAGCAGAGGAGAGCACCAGGCTTCAAATCGACAAAGGACCGGCTGACCCTTCTTGTGGGAGGAAATGCCAGCGGTGACTTTAAGATAAAGCCATTGCTGGTGTACCACTCCAAGATTCCGACAGCCATGAAGGGCATACCCAAGTCCAGTTTGCCAGTCATCTGGCAATCCAACAAGAAGGCCTGGATCATGATGGACATATTCAAGGAGTGGTTCAGTGAGCATTTCTGTCCATGAGTGAAGGCCTACTGTAGGAGCAAAGGCCTTGAGTCTAAAGCGCTCCTCTTTATGGAAAATGCTCCTAGCGACCCTGTCAGCCTTGCTGCGTTTGACTGCTGCATCCAGGTAGAAGTGGTCTTCCTACCGCCCAACACTAATTCACTGATTCAGCCGATGGACTAGGAGGTGATAGCCACCTTCAAGGCCTACTGTCTCTGCCACACATTCTGCCAGCTCATTGACCAGACGGACAGCCAGGACAAACAATCAATGTTGAATTTCTGGAAGAAATACAACATTATGCAGGCGGTCACCAACATCGATCTGTCCTGGAAGGAAGTGACACAGCAGTGTCTGAACGGAGTCTGGAGGAAGATCTGGTGCTCATTGCAGCCTGCGGCCTCATCACACTTGCAAGCTCGCGGGGAAAAATAAGACTTCGGGAAAAATAAGAATTTAACGGCCGAGCCGCAGAAATTGGAAAGCATGAAAAATAATAAAATAAAAAAAACATAAAAACACACTCACACACAGCACAAGGGAAGAGCTAGGAAGCCTGAGAGTGAGGTTGTAAGCGAGTTTGAGCCTTATTTGACGTGTTTCGTCACCCGAAAATCGGCTAATCGAGAAAAAAAATGGCGTAAAAATTCCTGAAACTGGATGAAAACGAGGCTGAGCAGAGACACTAACACTTACACCAACAACGCCAGGGATGCAGGACTTTGAAAATAAAACAAACGGCAGTCAGCACCCCCCCACACAAACAGTCAGCAGAGACAAAAACACAGAAGAGAAACACACAGGGAAGGGACAGGGGAGAGATGCTGGAAAGAGACGCATGGCATTCCCAAGCACAAAACATGCAGGTTAATGAACCCTGCATTAAGCAGCCTGTACAGTAGGCGGGAGGAAAGGTTCACAATGAGCACTAAAGGTGCTCAGAGAAGCAAAAGCCTGGCATTGTGTGGCAAACAGCACTGCTAAAATGTTATGCCCGTCATTTTTTGACGGGCAATTCGCTAGTCACATATAATAGTTGTCGTACTGCGAGTTTGCTGATAACGCAATGTTAAAAGTTATGGGCTTGCGCATGCGCAATGAGTGCCGAAGGCAAGGCCGCTCATTGTTGGGCCAAAGGCACTCAGCGCGAGTCCCATAAAGTAGGCGGTGAAAGAGGCTCGCAATGAGGGCTGAAGGCGCTCATTGAGAGGCCCGCAAGTTAGAGGGGGAGAGCCTTGCATTGTGTGGCAAACAGCATTGCCAGCCTTCAAATTTTATTGCAGTCATTTTTGACGGGTAAGTCGCTAGTTATTAATAAATCTCAAAAATACAACATTGCAGTTCTCAATTTTTCTCAATATGATATGTTTGATGCTTTTTGTCTTTCTGTTGTAGGTTTAGAGTTAATCAATTCTTAATTAAATTAATCGGATAAGTTATTGTGCTATCAAGAATCCCATTCGATTTTTAAGGTCAATATTAAAGGAACAGTGTTTTCCGATGACATCATCATGCTATGGCATGGGTGTCTTGTCTGGGATATGGGTGCATAGCTGTTTGTGGACTTCCCCCTGCTGGATAAATCTTTACCTCCAGGACAAAATTAATCTTAGTTTACCAGGCGTTTACCTTCAGACTATCGTTGCTTTACCATGCTCTCCATGTATCATTCTTTTATTTTCAAAGTCTTGCAGGCCTAAAGATGATCGGCTAAGTGATACGGGCTTTGGCCTCGTTTTGAGCCTTTTTTAAAACATTTACATCTTTATGGCCGCCATTTTTTTCCTCGCTTAGCTGATTTTAAATCTCTGAAAAACACCATTTAAACTTCAAATTAGCTTGCAACCTCACTCACAGGCTCCCTGCCTCTCCCCTTGTGCTTTGTGTGAGGTTGTAAGTAAATGTTTTAATATTTGGCGACTTTTGTCGGTCTTTGAATAGCTTCCGAGTTACGGGCTTGAACAAAATGTCGGCCGTTAAAGCCGTAATTTTTTCAAAGTCTTGCTTGCCTCGCGATAAGCTTCTAATTGTGGGCATACCCATAAGCGCCTTTCGCCGCTCATGTCGAGCCTGTTTCAAAGTCTTGCGGGCATAGGGGACCTGGCAATAAGCGCCTTTGGCGCTCATTGACAGCCTTTTTCAAAGTCTTACGGGTCTCGCAATGAGAGCTCATTGCAGCCCCCGTCATTTAAAAATGTCAAAATCTTGCAGGCCTCACGATGAGCACAGAGGGCGCCCATTGCAGCAAAGTCGTGCGCAAGCCCGTAACTTTTAACATTGCGTGACCAACATTTGTAACTTACCACAACTATTATATGTGATACCGGTGTACTGAGGTTAATACAAGTAATATTTAAATGACAAAAAAGAGAAAAGAAAATCCCTTAGAAAAGTGCACTCATGTAAATAAATAAATGTTAAAATAAAACTTTTAATTGTACCAATAAAAATGCATAAAAAATGAGTATTGTTGGCATTCACAACTGAATAAAGTATATCTAGGGTACATGGGATAAGTTCACACTATATAACAAAAAACAAGCATGTTATCACCTTGGCATAATGATAGTCCTTGAGTATTTAAAGAAAAACAGTCTTCAGGTCATAAAGGAGTTCCACAAAAAAATTGTATATAGTGCCTAAGGTACGCATATAGTGCCTAAGATGCATTATGCTGTGTAGCTTTCTCAATTTGTTTGGTACGCCAATATGAACATCCATTGCCTTATGAATCGATTAATCTACTTTTGTGCCTTCAATCTTTCCCAGCATCAGAGTCTTCTCTAGGGAATCCTGGCTTCTCATGATATGACCAAAATATTTGATCTTCATCCTCATGATCATATCTTCCAGTTTGGCTTGATATCATGCAGTATTGATTAATTGGATCTTCTTGCAGTCCAAGGAACTCAAAGCAATTTTCTCCAACACCACAATTCAAAGACATCCATTCTATGGTGCACAGCCTTCTTTATGGTCCAGCTCTAACTATGCAGACCTTTGTTGATAATGTAATATATTTACTTTTTACTAGCTTGTTTCTTCCCCAAAAGCAAATATCTTTTAATTTCATGGCTTCAGTCATCTGAAGATGTCTTGGAGCTCAGGAAAATAAAATCTGTCCCTGGCTCCACTTCTTTCCTATCTATTTTCCAGGAACTGAGTTTGCCATGATCTTTGTCTTTTTAAAGTTGAGCAGCAGGCCAGTTTTTGCACTCTCTTCTTTTAACCTCATCAATAGGCCCATTAGTTCCTCCTCACTTTCAGCCATCAGAGTAGTATCATCTGCGTATCTGAGGTTGTTGATATTTCTTCTAGCAATATTGATCCTGGATTTGGATTCATCCAGCTTGGCTTTATGCATGATGTACTCCTAGCATAAGTTGAATAAATAAGCTGACAGTATACAACCTTCTCACACTCCATCTTAGGTTCTGATTGTGGCTTCTTGGTCCACTTACAGATTCCTCAGAAGGTGGATGAGATGATCTGGTACTCCCATCTGTTTAAGAATTTGCCACATTTTGTTGTGATCCAAACAGTTGAAGGCTTTAGAATAGTCTATGAAGTAGAAAACTGTTTGTTTTTTGTGTATTTTTTATGCCTTATGTATCTATTTATGTATTCACTTTAAACGGTATCTGTAGTCAAAATGCACTTGTGTAACCCTGAATAAAGGTTTAGGATGTATGTAATTTTGTCCGCAATGTTAATCTTACATAACACAGTAGATACTTCAAACTGCCAATTGTATTGGTGTTTTAATATGTACAGTGGATATAAAAAGTCTACACACCCCTGTTAAAATGTCAGGTTTCTGTGCTGTAAAAAAATAAGACAAAGATAAATCATTTCAGAACTTTTTCCACCTTTAATGTGACCTATAAACTGTACAACTCAATTGAAAAACAAACTGAAATCTTTTAGGAGGAGGGAAGAAAAAAAAAAGAAAAATAATGTGGTTGCATAAGTCTGCATACCCTCTTATAACTGGGGATGTAGCTGTGTTCAGAATTAAGCAATCACATTCCAAATCATGTTAAATAGGAGTCAGCATACACCTGCCATCATTTAAAGTGCCTCTGATTAACCCCAAATAAAGTCCAGCTGCTCTAGTTGGTCTTTCCTGAAATTTTCTTAGTCGCATCCCACAGCAAAAGCCAAGGTCCACAGAGAGCTTCCAAAGCATCAGAGGGATCTCATTGTTAAAAGCTATCAGTCAGGAGAAGGGTACAAAATAATTTCCAAGGCATTAGATATACCATTGAACACAGTGAAGACAGTCATCATCAAGTTGAGAAAACATGGCACAACAGTGACATTACCAAGAACTGGAGCTCCCTCCAAAATTGATGAAAAGACAAGAAGAAAACTGGTCTGGGAGGCTACCAAGAGGCCTACAGCAACATTAAAGGAGTTGCAGGAATATCTGGCAAGTACTGGCTGTGTGGTACATGTGACAACAATCTCCCGTATTCTTCATATGTCTGGGCTATGGGGTAGAGTGGCAAGACGAAATCCTTTTCTTACGAAGAAAAACATCCAAGCCAGGCTACATTTTGCAAAAACACATCTGAAGTCTCCCAAAAGCATGTGGGAAAAGGTGTTATGATCTGATGAAACCAAGGTTGAACTTTTTGGCCATAATTCCAAAAGATATGTTTGGCGCAAAAACAACACTGCACATCACCAAAGGAACACCATACCGACAGTGAAGCATGGTGGTGGCAGCATCATGCTTTGGGCTGTTTTTCTTCAGCTGGAACTGGGGCTTTAGTTAAGATAGAGGAAATTATGAACAGTTCAAAATACCAGTCAATATTGGATCAAAACCTTCAGGCTTCTGCTAGAAAGCTGAACATGAAGAGGAACTTCATCTTTCAGCATGACAACGACCCAAAGCATACATCCAAATCAACAAAGGAATGACTTCACCAGAAGAAGATTAAAGTTTTGGAATGGCCCAGCCAGAGCCCAGACCTGAATCCGATTGAAAATCTGTGGGGTGTTCTGAAGAGGGCTGTGCACAGGAGATGCCCTCGCAATCTGACAGATTTGGAGTGCCTTTGCAAAGAAGAGTGGACAAATCTTGCCAAGTCAAAATGTGCCATGCTGATAGACTCATACCCAAAAAGACTGAGTGCTGTAATAAAATCAAAAGGTGCTTCAACAAAGTATTAGTTTAAGGGTGTGCATACTTATGCAACCATATTATTTTATTTTTATATTTTTTCCTACCTCTACCTAAAAGATTTCAGTTTGTTTTTCAATTGAGTTGTACAGTTTATAGGTCACAAATAAAGGTGGAAAAAGTTAAAAAATGATTTCTCTTTGTCTCATTTTTTTACAGCACAGAAACCTGACAATTTAACAGGGGTGTGTATGCTTTTTATATCCACTGTATATATGTAGTCATGTCTACAATTTTGATCTCAAGTACCATAGGTATTTATCACTGAGGAAGCTACGTTTGATATACCTTTTCTGTATTTTTAAAACTTAATTTTACCAACTTGGCTTGGATTTGATTTTTACAAATATAGATAAACTCTTTTGAAAACCTACCATGAGTACATTTATTTTTGGCCAAAAAAGACACTAGTCTCACCACATACGTAAGATGGGCACATAGTACTATACACGTAGCAACGCAAACGACAAAAAGACTACAAGCTTTGGAAAATGTATATCAAAGTACACACTATTATGAATCTCAATAGATAGACAAAGGACACAGCTGTGGCCTGTGGATCACGTACATCACAAGTTGGGCGCTTTACAGAAAACCCACCCCCCCTTCTTCATCTATCTCGCATACCTATAAGACACCGGTGTGAACAGTGTCTGGGGGAACAGCGGTACATCAGACAACCCAACATCCACAAGACACAGAGGAATACACTGGTGATCGATACACCACAACAACTACTCTTGGAAATAACTACCTAAGCACTTGAGCCTACGTTTTTGGGATTACATTAAATCCCATCAAAAAAATCTTCAATATTACTGTTTTTTGATCTATCAAATACTTATATACATATGTTTCTACCTTTTACAATGTGAGTCATGTGCTAATTTGCTAAGGCTAAAATAAACCGTTCTATATGTGGAATCGTAATATTGTTCTCTGCTTAGATCTGAAGACCATTTACACTTTTTTGTGAGTATGTTTGATCCTGTAAATAATTGTTGTTGGGACCAATAATTAAATTATGATTTCTGATGAGTCCCATAAGGGGGTGAGCCATGAGCTTTCTGAAAACAGATGTATATTTCTGTTAGCTTGTTTCCACATTGTTAGAAAGTGTAATATACTTATGGGCAGGTGAGTCATATTGATTTTACTTTTTAGACTTTTTTTTACAAAACATGTTGGAATCAAATGTGTTATTCTAGCTGCTTTATAATAGGTTAACAAATATGGTATTGCTAAGCCACCTCTTAGTTTAATAGCCAGCATAGTGGCTTTGTTAACACTTGGCTTCTTGTTATGCCAGATGAAACAAAGGACTGGCCTTTGTATTTTTAATATGTCAGCTGTTTTAATTGTTATTGGAAGTTTTGAAAGTATATTAATCTTTACAGTATACATTCTCCCCAACTAGAAGATTTTATAGGAAGATCAAGTTTTAATTTCTTTAAATTTCAGTTTTTCTTAAATAAGTTTTGCAAAATATTTGGATTACTTGAGTTATTGATAAATGTAGTTGTTTTCAAGGATCATAATACCTGTAATGTTGTGTTCATTTAAAGGAAACATTAATTGCTAATAGCTTTTCTACATTCTTTGGAACTGAAGATTTCATGCTTCATCTGTATTGACTTTGTATCCTGAGACATCACAAATATTTTCTAATATGGCTTGTAAATAAGGTAGGCTAGTCATTGGCTTTGTGATCGTGAGCAGATTATCATCCGCAAGGAATGACATGGATACTCTTAATGTGAGTTGGTGCAGGGCCATTACTCCAAAATAGAAAAAGGGTTTTGATTTAAATGTAACCTCACAAAGCAAGTCTTTTATGCACTCTTCACTCTGTTACTCAATGGCTATGAGTTTCTCTCTAAACCAAGGGTTGTGGCCATCTCTTTAAAACTCAGACTCAGTCCATGGATGAGAATTATTTTTCTTAGCACAAGCTTTGAAGTTTCTCTCACCCAAGGCAGGTGACATCTCTCTAGTGCATGATAAGGAACATCTCTCTCAGCCAAAGGTTAGAAGCTTTCTCTCTTCGTACAAAGATGGGAGATTCTCTTTCTTAACCAAGAGTTTTGAGTTCTCTCTCAGCTGAAGTTTGGGAATGTTTTTCACCTAAGGGTTTGGAGAAGCTGCTTTCTCTGAGACAAGGGTTGAAAACTCTCATCTCAAAGGTGAATGATTTTTTCTCTCTCTGCCAAAGGTATAAACATCACTTTGCTGAGCCTTGGGACAGGAAATCTTTTGAAATCCCCAGGTTTGGATATTGTATTTCCAAATGAGAGTTGGAGATTCTCTTAGACCACTGTTAGGATCTTCTCTCAACCATGACTTTGGCGATTCACTCTCTATTCTAGGTTGGAAAATAGTTTTTTAGTTCAGGATAGAAAATCTTCTTCCAGTTATAACTTTGGATATTTATTCTCTGTCCAGGTTGGTAGCTTATCTGGATATTAGCCAAGGGCAGAGTCGGAACCTATATGTGTCGACCTACTGTTGGGCTTGATAAGAACCTAGTTCAAACCTACGCAGTAGGACAGTCTGGTTCTTTGTTAATCCTTGATAGCAGGAATGAAACCAACCCAGCTTACAGCCACCAAAGCTCCCAGCAAACCACAGGAATCAGTAGAGCCACCCAGCAAATCTTACTAACTGTAACAGAGACTCATGCAGGTTCAGCACCAAAAAATACCAGTAATAAGGATTATTATTCCCTTAGTATTACCTGAAACACACGCATCAGTTATGCATGTTTAAACTGATAACAGCCTTTATTGATGTGAATCAGTATTTATGCACAACCGAGTCCAACAATACTTCATCAGCCCAACCCCCTGACCATGTAGGAAGGCCTGTCCATCAGTGATGTTACTCCCCTTTGGTCCAGGTGCCTAATTTATTACACAGGCTTATTGGCCTTTTGATCCTGGCATTACATTGGGTATCTGATCAGATCACGAGTGCAAACACTTAGTCCCTAATGTAAAGGACCCTTTGTGTGCCCAACAGGATTCCCCATTGACACCTAAGTGTCCACTGTCCCCTGGTGCCAGTCAGCTCTCCCCCACGGTACTGGATCTCCCACAACCAAGCACCGCCCTGCCCCATGAACCCTGGTAATACACTTTATTAAACCCTCTGGGGAAAATGCAGCATTTTAATACCAAGCATGCCTGGGTACCACCTTTAGATCAAAATCGACACAATAATACACTTATTCTGATCCTCCACATAAAGCGTCCCTCTCCATGGACAATATGGCTCCCCAATAGGAATGAAACTGTTACAGTTCAAGTACTCAGGCTGGGAGGACAGTGGCAGGGGAGAGAAGGAAGAAAGAATATCAATAATCCCTCTCCCAATAGTCCAACAGTCCCTCAATGTATTGGCCCCCCGGATGTCACACTATATTTTCATTCCAGAGTAGGGAACGCACTCCCAATGATGAAAGCTTCTTTATTAGGGACAGTCTTTGGATCAGGCATCATAGGTATCTGCTTAAAGGGGCTGTATAATATTATTAGGCTTCTCTCCACTTGTTGCACACAAATATATACAAAATAGGAAAGTGAGTACAGTGCACATTAATCCTACTAACTCAGGGTTCCATTAGGTTTTTGGCTGACCCACTGGAATGGTACTTCTTTAAGAAGCTAAGTCTTCATCTATTAGCTAAGGTTTGTGAGATTATTTGTTTTAAATACATTTACTCTAGGTTGAGGCTTCTGTAACACAAAGCAGGACACTTAGGGCCTCATTAAAATCTCCCTCGTAGTTCTCTCGGCCTCGCAAAAGGCAGTTTTTTTGCTATTTGCGAGGACCGAATCTCTGGCAGCCTGCTTTGCAATATGACTACGAAAAATGGCAGAGAATAGGCTCCGAGAGAGCTACGGAGTCACACGCACCCTTAAATCTATGAATGATCCCCGCATCTCGGAAGAATCCCTACGAGCACAAAAAGTGCTAGCAAGGGATCCTAAAGCATCTACGTGCTGCCTCGGAGCAGCCCGAGACAGCCGTGTGAGGCTCCCCCCTGCTCCCTATACACATCCCCATGCTGCAGGGATCCCTATCGGGATCCCTGCAGCACCCCCACATTAACCCCTTGCAGCGGGGGTCCCCGATCGGCACCGATCAGGCCCCCGCTGCACTTAAAAAATTTTAATTCCCCGCCGCGGCTCCTTAAAGGGCCTGCGGCACACTAATAACAATCCCGGCCGCAGCAAATAAAATTAACCCCCCTCTATGCTGGGGGTTCCCATCGGGACTACCGAAGTGTCCCCACATTAACCCCTTGCAGCGGGGGTCCCCGATCTGCATAGATCAGGCCCCCACTGCATTTAAAAATGTAAACTTCCCGCCGCGGCTCCTTAAAGGGCACGCGGCACACTATTAACATTACCGCCCGCGGCATCTAAAATTAACCCCCCTCTATGCTGAGGGTCCCCATCGGGACCCCCGAAGTGTCTTCACATTAACCCCTTGTTGCATGCTGCTTGCCCGCTGCATTTACAATTTTAAATTTCCTGCCTCGCGGATCCTTAAAGGACCGTAAAGGTCCTAAAAGGAATCACACTATAAACTATTAACCCCAGGCAAATAAAATTAGCCCCATAATTCATAGGGGTCAATACAGACCCCCATAAGCACTTAATCAACCCATAACTCATGGGGGTCAATACAGATCCCCATAAGCACAATAATTAAGCCTATAACTCATGGGGGTCAATACAGACCCCCATAAGGCCTTAATTAACCCTATAACTCATGGGGGTCAATCCAGATCCCCATAAGCACAATAATTAACCCTATAACTCATGGGGGTCAGTACAGACCCCTATAAGCCAATAATTAACCATATAATTCATGGGGATCAATACAGACTCCCATAACCCCTAATTAACCCCATAACTCATGGGGGGTCAATACAGACCCCCATAAGCCTCTATTTAACCCCATCAGTCCCTTAAGGGTATATTATCACCCTTATTGGGGCTGTTAAAAACCTAACATTAACCACATAAGTGCCATGACGGTCCACAAGTACCATCATGACACTAACTACAAACACTACACTATAACCCCCAATAAACCATTAAATCTAAACTAACCCCTCTCTACACTAATCTATCAACACTTACTCTACCTACCTACACTACCTACCCCCTAATAAACCTCCCCACCACTCTAATTACAAAAAATAAAAAAACCTACCTTACCAAAAATAAAAAAAACTACATTACAGAAAATAAAAAAAAACTAATTCACCAAAAATAAAAAACCTACATTACAGAAAATAAAAAACCCAAGTCACCAAAAATAAAAAAACCTACATTACAGAAAATAAAAAAATACATTACAACCCCCCCCCCCCCACTACAGAAAAAGAAAAATATTACACACCAGCATCAGAGTCTTCTCTAGGGAATCCTGGCTTCTCATGATATGACCAAAATATTTGATCTTCATCCTCATGATCATATCTTCCAGTTTGGCTTGATATCATGCAGTATTGATTAATTGGATCTTCTTGCAGTCCAAGGAACTCAAAGCAATTTTCTCCAACACCACAATTCAAAGACATCCATTCTATGGTGCACAGCCTTCTTTATGGTCCAGCTCTAACTATGCAGACCTTTGTTGATAATGTAATATATTTACTTTTTACTAGCTTGTTTCTTCCCCAAAAGCAAATATCTTTTAATTTCATGGCTTCAGTCATCTGAAGATGTCTTGGAGCTCAGGAAAATAAAATCTGTCCCTGGCTCCACTTCTTTCCTATCTATTTTCCAGGAACTGAGTTTGCCATGATCTTTGTCTTTTTAAAGTTGAGCAGCAGGCCAGTTTTTGCACTCTCTTCTTTTAACCTCATCAATAGGCCCATTAGTTCCTCCTCACTTTCAGCCATCAGAGTAGTATCATCTGCGTATCTGAGGTTGTTGATATTTCTTCTAGCAATATTGATCCTGGATTTGGATTCATCCAGCTTGGCTTTATGCATGATGTACTCCTAGCATAAGTTGAATAAATAAGCTGACAGTATACAACCTTCTCACACTCCATCTTAGGTTCTGATTGTGGCTTCTTGGTCCACTTACAGATTCCTCAGAAGGTGGATGAGATGATCTGGTACTCCCATCTGTTTAAGAATTTGCCACATTTTGTTGTGATCCAAACAGTTGAAGGCTTTAGAATAGTCTATGAAGTAGAAAACTGTTTGTTTTTTGTGTATTTTTTATGCCTTATGTATCTATTTATGTATTCACTTTAAACGGTATCTGTAGTCAAAATGCACTTGTGTAACCCTGAATAAAGGTTTAGGATGTATGTAATTTTGTCCGCAATGTTAATCTTACATAACACAGTAGATACTTCAAACTGCCAATTGTATTGGTGTTTTAATATGTACAGTGGATATAAAAAGTCTACACACCCCTGTTAAAATGTCAGGTTTCTGTGCTGTAAAAAAATAAGACAAAGATAAATCATTTCAGAACTTTTTCCACCTTTAATGTGACCTATAAACTGTACAACTCAATTGAAAAACAAACTGAAATCTTTTAGGTGGAGGGAAGAAAAAAAAAAGAAAAATAATGTGGTTGCATAAGTCTGCATACCCTCTTATAACTGGGGATGTAGCTGTGTTCAGAATTAAGCAATCACATTCCAAATCATGTTAAATAGGAGTCAGCATACACCTGCCATCATTTAAAGTGCCTCTGATTAACCCCAAATAAAGTCCAGCTGCTCTAGTTGGTCTTTCCTGAAATTTTCTTAGTCGCATCCCACAGCAAAAGCCAAGGTCCACAGAGAGCTTCCAAAGCATCAGAGGGATCTCATTGTTAAAAGCTATCAGTCAGGAGAAGGGTACAAAATAATTTCCAAGGCATTAGATATACCATTGAACACAGTGAAGACAGTCATCATCAAGTTGAGAAAACATGGCACAACAGTGACATTACCAAGAACTGGAGCTCCCTCCAAAATTGATGAAAAGACAAGAAGAAAACTGGTCTGGGAGGCTACCAAGAGGCCTACAGCAACATTAAAGGAGTTGCAGGAATATCTGGCAAGTACTGGCTGTGTGGTACATGTGACAACAATGTCCCGTATTCTTCATATGTCTGGGCTATGGGGTAGAGTGGCAAGACGAAATCCTTTTCTTACGAAGAAAAACATCCAAGCCAGGCTACATTTTGCAAAAACACATCTGAAGTCTCCCAAAAGCATGTGGGAAAAGGTGTTATGATCTGATGAAACCAAGGTTGAACTTTTTGGCCATAATTCCAAAAGATATGTTTGGCGCAAAAACAACACTGCACATCACCAAAGGAACACCATACCGACAGTGAAGCATGGTGGTGGCAGCATCATGCTTTGGGCTGTTTTTCTTCAGCTGGAACTGGGGCTTTAGTTAAGATAGAGGAAATTATGAACAGTTCAAAATACCAGTCAATATTGGATCAAAACCTTCAGGCTTCTGCTAGAAAGCTGAACATGAAGAGGAACTTCATCTTTCAGCATGACAACGACCCAAAGCATACATCCAAATCAACAAAGGAATGACTTCACCAGAAGAAGATTAAAGTTTTGGAATGGCCCAGCCAGAGCCCAGACCTGAATCCGATTGAAAATCTGTGGGGTGTTCTGAAGAGGGCTGTGCACAGGAGATGCCCTCGCAATCTGACAGATTTGGAGTGCCTTTGCAAAGAAGAGTGGACAAATCTTGCCAAGTCAAAATGTGCCATGCTGATAGACTCATACCCAAAAAGACTGAGTGCTGTAATAAAATCAAAAGGTGCTTCAACAAAGTATTAGTTTAAGGGTGTGCATACTTATGCAACCATATTATTTTATTTTTATATTTTTTCCTACCTCTACCTAAAAGATTTCAGTTTGTTTTTCAATTGAGTTGTACAGTTTATAGGTCACAAATAAAGGTGGAAAAAGTTAAAAAATGATTTCTCTTTGTCTCATTTTTTTACAGCACAGAAACCTGACAATTTAACAGGGGTGTGTATGCTTTTTATATCCACTGTATATATGTAGTCATGTCTACAATTTTGATCTCAAGTACCATAGGTATTTATCACTGAGGAAGCTACGTTTGATATACCTTTTCTGTATTTTTAAAACTTAATTTTACCAACTTGGCTTGGATTTGATTTTTACAAATATAGATAAACTCTTTTGAAAACCTACCATGAGTACATTTATTTTTGGCCAAAAAAGACACTAGTCTCACCACATACGTAAGATGGGCACATAGTACTATACACGTAGCAACGCAAACGACAAAAAGACTACAAGCTTTGGAAAATGTATATCAAAGTACACACTATTATGAATCTCAATAGATAGACAAAGGACACAGCTGTGGCCTGTGGATCACGTACATCACAAGTTGGGCGCTTTACAGAAAACCCACCCCCCCTTCTTCATCTATCTCGCATACCTATAAGACACCGGTGTGAACAGTGTCTGGGGGAACAGCGGTACATCAGACAACCCAACATCCACAAGACACAGAGGAATACACTGGTGATCGATACACCACAACAACTACTCTTGGAAATAACTACCTAAGCACTTGAGCCTACGTTTTTGGGATTACATTAAATCCCATCAAAAAAATCTTCAATATTACTGTTTTTTGATCTATCAAATACTTATATACATATGTTTCTACCTTTTACAATGTGAGTCATGTGCTAATTTGCTAAGGCTAAAATAAACCGTTCTATATGTGGAATCGTAATATTGTTCTCTGCTTAGATCTGAAGACCATTTACACTTTTTTGTGAGTATGTTTGATCCTGTAAATAATTGTTGTTGGGACCAATAATTAAATTATGATTTCTGATGAGTCCCATAAGGGGGTGAGCCATGAGCTTTCTGAAAACAGATGTATATTTCTGTTAGCTTGTTTCCACATTGTTAGAAAGTGTAATATACTTATGGGCAGGTGAGTCATATTGATTTTACTTTTTAGACTTTTTTTTACAAAACATGTTGGAATCAAATGTGTTATTCTAGCTGCTTTATAATAGGTTAACAAATATGGTATTGCTAAGCCACCTCTTAGTTTAATAGCCAGCATAGTGGCTTTGTTAACACTTGGCTTCTTGTTATGCCAGATGAAACAAAGGACTGGCCTTTGTATTTTTAATATGTCAGCTGTTTTAATTGTTATTGGAAGTTTTGAAAGTATATTAATCTTTACAGTATACATTCTCCCCAACTAGAAGATTTTATAGGAAGATCAAGTTTTAATTTCTTTAAATTTCAGTTTTTCTTAAATAAGTTTTGCAAAATATTTGGATTACTTGAGTTATTGATAAATGTAGTTGTTTTCAAGGATCATAATACCTGTAATGTTGTGTTCATTTAAAGGAAACATTAATTGCTAATAGCTTTTCTACATTCTTTGGAACTGAAGATTTCATGCTTCATCTGTATTGACTTTGTATCCTGAGACATCACAAATATTTTCTAATATGGCTTGTAAATAAGGTAGGCTAGTCATTGGCTTTGTGATCGTGAGCAGATTATCATCCGCAAGGAATGACATGGATACTCTTAATGTGAGTTGGTGCAGGGCCATTACTCCAAAATAGAAAAAGGGTTTTGATTTAAATGTAACCTCACAAAGCAAGTCTTTTATGCACTCTTCACTCTGTTACTCAATGGCTATGAGTTTCTCTCTAAACCAAGGGTTGTGGCCATCTCTTTAAAACTCAGACTCAGTCCATGGATGAGAATTATTTTTCTTAGCACAAGCTTTGAAGTTTCTCTCAGCCAAGGCAGGTGACATCTCTCTAGTGCATGATAAGGAACATCTCTCTCAGCCAAAGGTTAGAAGCTTTCTCTCTTCGTACAAAGATGGGAGATTCTCTTTCTTAACCAAGAGTTTTGAGTTCTCTCTCAGCTGAAGTTTGGGAATGTTTTTCACCTAAGGGTTTGGAGAAGCTGCTTTCTCTGAGACAAGGGTTGAAAACTCTCATCTCAAAGGTGAATGATTTTTTCTCTCTCTGCCAAAGGTATAAACATCACTTTGCTGAGCCTTGGGACAGGAAATCTTTTGAAATCCCCAGGTTTGGATATTGTATTTCCAAATGAGAGTTGGAGATTCTCTTAGACCACTGTTAGGATCTTCTCTCAACCATGACTTTGGCGATTCACTCTCTATTCTAGGTTGGAAAATAGTTTTTTAGTTCAGGATAGAAAATCTTCTTCCAGTTATAACTTTGGATATTTATTCTCTGTCCAGGTTGGTAGCTTATCTGGATATTAGCCAAGGGCAGAGTCGGAACCTATATGTGTCGACCTACTGTTGGGCTTGATAAGAACCTAGTTCAAACCTACGCAGTAGGACAGTCTGGTTCTTTGTTAATCCTTGATAGCAGGAATGAAACCAACCCAGCTTACAGCCACCAAAGCTCCCAGCAAACCACAGGAATCAGTAGAGCCACCCAGCAAATCTTACTAACTGTAACAGAGACTCATGCAGGTTCAGCACCAAAAAATACCAGTAATAAGGATTATTATTCCCTTAGTATTACCTGAAACACACGCATCAGTTATGCATGTTTAAACTGATAACAGCCTTTATTGATGTGAATCAGTATTTATGCACAACCGAGTCCAACAATACTTCATCAGCCCAACCCCCTGACCATGTAGGAAGGCCTGTCCATCAGTGATGTTACTCCCCTTTGGTCCAGGTGCCTAATTTATTACACAGGCTTATTGGCCTTTTGATCCTGGCATTACATTGGGTATCTGATCAGATCACGAGTGCAAACACTTAGTCCCTAATGTAAAGGACCCTTTGTGTGCCCAACAGGATTCCCCATTGACACCTAAGTGTCCACTGTCCCCTGGTGCCAGTCAGCTCTCCCCCACGGTACTGGATCTCCCACAACCAAGCACCGCCCTGCCCCATGAACCCTGGTAATACACTTTATTAAACCCTCTGGGGAAAATGCAGCATTTTAATACCAAGCATGCCTGGGTACCACCTTTAGATCAAAATCGACACAATAATACACTTATTCTGATCCTCCACATAAAGCGTCCCTCTCCATGGACAATATGGCTCCCCAATAGGAATGAAACTGTTACAGTTCAAGTACTCAGGCTGGGAGGACAGTGGCAGGGGAGAGAAGGAAGAAAGAATATCAATAATCCCTCTCCCAATAGTCCAACAGTCCCTCAATGTATTGGCCCCCCGGATGTCACACTATATTTTCATTCCAGAGTAGGGAACGCACTCCCAATGATGAAAGCTTCTTTATTAGGGACAGTCTTTGGATCAGGCATCATAGGTATCTGCTTAAAGGGGCTGTATAATATTATTAGGCTTCTCTCCACTTGTTGCACACAAATATATACAAAATAGGAAAGTGAGTACAGTGCACATTAATCCTACTAACTCAGGGTTCCATTAGGTTTTTGGCTGACCCACTGGAATGGTACTTCTTTAAGAAGCTAAGTCTTCATCTATTAGCTAAGGTTTGTGAGATTATTTGTTTTAAATACATTTACTCTAGGTTGAGGCTTCTGTAACACAAAGCAGGACACTTAGGGCCTCATTAAAATCTCCCTCGTAGTTCTCTCGGCCTCGCAAAAGGCAGTTTTTTTGCTATTTGCGAGGACCGAATCTCTGGCAGCCTGCTTTGCAATATGACTACGAAAAATGGCAGAGAATAGGCTCCGAGAGAGCTACGGAGTCACACGCACCCTTAAATCTATGAATGATCCCCGCATCTCGGAAGAATCCCTACGAGCACAAAAAGTGCTAGCAAGGGATCCTAAAGCATCTACGTGCTGCCTCGGAGCAGCCCGAGACAGCCGTGTGAGGCTCCCCCCTGCTCCCTATACACATCCCCATGCTGCAGGGATCCCTATCGGGATCCCTGCAGCACCCCCACATTAACCCCTTGCAGCGGGGGTCCCCGATCGGCACCGATCAGGCCCCCGCTGCACTTAAAAAATTTTAATTCCCCGCCGCGGCTCCTTAAAGGGCCTGCGGCACACTAATAACAATCCCGGCCGCAGCAAATAAAATTAACCCCCCTCTATGCTGGGGGTTCCCATCGGGACTACCGAAGTGTCCCCACATTAACCCCTTGCAGCGGGGGTCCCCGATCTGCATAGATCAGGCCCCCACTGCATTTAAAAATGTAAACTTCCCGCCGCGGCTCCTTAAAGGGCACGCGGCACACTATTAACATTACCGCCCGCGGCATCTAAAATTAACCCCCCTCTATGCTGAGGGTCCCCATCGGGACCCCCGAAGTGTCTTCACATTAACCCCTTGTTGCATGCTGCTTGCCCGCTGCATTTACAATTTTAAATTTCCTGCCTCGCGGATCCTTAAAGGACCGTAAAGGTCCTAAAAGGAATCACACTATAAACTATTAACCCCAGGCAAATAAAATTAGCCCCATAATTCATAGGGGTCAATACAGACCCCCATAAGCACTTAATCAACCCATAACTCATGGGGGTCAATACAGATCCCCATAAGCACAATAATTAAGCCTATAACTCATGGGGGTCAATACAGACCCCCATAAGGCCTTAATTAACCCTATAACTCATGGGGGTCAATCCAGATCCCCATAAGCACAATAATTAACCCTATAACTCATGGGGGTCAGTACAGACCCCTATAAGCCAATAATTAACCATATAATTCATGGGGATCAATACAGACTCCCATAACCCCTAATTAACCCCATAACTCATGGGGGGTCAATACAGACCCCCATAAGCCTCTATTTAACCCCATCAGTCCCTTAAGGGTATATTATCACCCTTATTGGGGCTGTTAAAAACCTAACATTAACCACATAAGTGCCATGACGGTCCACAAGTACCATCATGACACTAACTACAAACACTACACTATAACCCCCAATAAACCATTAAATCTAAACTAACCCCTCTCTACACTAATCTATCAACACTTACTCTACCTACCTACACTACCTACCCCCTAATAAACCTCCCCACCACTCTAATTACAAAAAATAAAAAAACCTACCTTACCAAAAATAAAAAAAACTACATTACAGAAAATAAAAAAAAACTAATTCACCAAAAATAAAAAACCTACATTACAGAAAATAAAAAAACCTAAGTCACCAAAAATAAAAAACCTACATTACAGAAAATAAAAAACCCAAGTCACCAAAAATAAAAAAACCTACATTACAGAAAATAAAAAAATACATTACAACCCCCCCCCCCACTACAGAAAAAGAAAAATATTACACACCTGAAAAGGAAAGACAGACATACACAATACATACAATATATACAATACATTACAATACATTACATACAATACAATACAAATAAAATACCTCCTATCTATCTAACATACAATAAATCCTAACTACATACAGAAACCCTAATTCTAAGCTAAAATAAAATAATTAAAATCCTAACTACATACACAGAACCTAATTCTAAGCTAAAATAAAATAATTACATCCCTAACTACATACACAGACCCTAATTCTAAGCTAAAATAAAATAATTACAACCCTAACTACATACACAGACCCTAATTCTAAGCTAAAATAAAATAATTACAATCCTAACTACATACACAGACCCTAATTCTATAATAAAATAAAATAATTAAGACCACTTACCTTTAAGATGTCCCTTCAGATCACTAAGCTAGGGGTAAAAAAAAACAAAAAAATTAGTACAAAACATTAACATAAAATAAATAAACATTATACACATTCTAAATATTCTACTCACCTTTCCAGCCTCCTTCTTCTTTTCTTCTCCGGCGCCGCCCTGTTAAAAAAAAAACACAATACATTAATACAATATACAGACACAAAATAAAATAAACATATAAATATACATTCAACTTACCTCCCCGCGATGTCCCTGGCCTCCTCCTCTTCAGCCCCGGCTGGGCCCTGGAACCATCCGCGCTCTAAAAAAAATAAATAACGGAGGTCTGCACTCGCAGAGCTCCTCGACGCTAATGAGCCTCCCAGAGCCTTTCCCGGAAGGAAATTGGCAATGGAGGCTTCTGATTAGCTGAAAAAGCTGTCTATCAATGTCAGCCAATCAGAAGTCGTCAATGTGTGAGCCAATCAGGATGGGATACACCCCAAAATCCCACCCTTATTGGCTAATGCACCTGTCAATCTTTATTTAAACCAATCACAAAGCGCAGATGCCTTCAGCCAATCACAATGGGATACACCCCCACGGAGTAATTGGGTGAAGACATCTGCGCCATCTCATCTATTTTAGCTTAGAATTAGGGTCTGTGTACAGTCAGGTCCATAAATATTGGGACATCGACACAATTCTAAACTTTTTGGCTCTATACACCACCACAATGGATTTGAAATGAAACTAACAAGATGTGCTTTAACTGCAGACTTTCAGCTTTAATTTGAGGGTATTTACATCCAAATCAGGTGAACGGTGTAGGAATTACAACAGTTTGTATATGTGCCTCCCACTTTTTAAGGGACCAAAAGTAATGGGACAGATTAAAAGTCATAAAACAAACTTTCACTTTTTAATACTTGGTTGCAAATCATTTGCAGTCAATTACAGCCTGAAGTCTGGAACGCATAGACATCACCAGACGCTGGGTTTAATCCCAGGTGATGCTCTGCCAGACCTCTATTGCAATTCAGTTCCTGCTTGTTCTTGGGGCATTTTCCCTTCAGTTTTGTCTTCAGCAAGTGAAATGCATGCTCAATCGGATTCAGATCAGGTGATTGACTTGGCCATTGCATAACATTCCACTTCTTTCCCTTAAAAAACTCTTTGGTTGCTTTTGCAGTATGCTTCGGGTCATTGTCCATCTGCACTGTGAAGCGACGTTCAATGAGTTCTGAAGCATTTGGCTGAATATGAGCAGATAATATTGCCCGAAACACTTCAGAATTCATCCTGCTGCTTTTGTCAGCAGTCACATCATCAATAAATACAAGAGAACCAGTTCCATTGGCAGCCATACATGCCCACGCCATGACACCACCATGCTTCACTGATGAGGTGGTATGCTTTGGATCATGAGCAGTTCCTTTCCGTCTCCATACTCTTCTCTTCCCATCACTCTGGTACAAGTTGATCTTAGTCTCATCTGTCCACAGGATGTTGTTCCAGAACTGTGAAGGCTTTTTTAGGTGTTGTTTGGAAAACTCTAATCTGGCCTTCCTGTTTTTGAGGCTCACCAATGGTTTACATCTTGTGGTGAACCCTCTGTATTTAATCTGGTGAAGTCTTCTCTTGATTGTTGACTTTGGCACACATACACCTACCTCCTGGAAAGTGTTCTTGATCTGGCCAACTGTTGTGAAGGGTGTTTTCTTCACCAGGGAAATAATTCTTCAGTCATCCACCACAGTTGTTTTCCGTGGTCTTCCGGGTCTTTTGGTGTTGCTGAGCTCACCGGTGCGTTCTTTCTTTTTAAGTATGTTCCAAACAGTTGATTTGGCCACACCTAATGTTTTTGCTATCTCTCTGATGGGTTTGTTTTGTTTTTTCAGCCTAATGATGGCTTGCTTCACTGATAGTGACAGCTCTTTGGATCTCATATTGAGAGTTAACAGCAACAAATGCAAATAGCACACTTGAAATGAACACTGGAGCTTGTATCTGCTCTTTGTAAATGGGATAATGAGGGAATAACACACACCTGGCCATGGAACAGCTAAACAGCCAATTGTTACTTTTGGTCCCTTAAAAAGTGGGAGGCACATATACAAACTGTTGTAATTCCTACACCGTTCACCTGATTTGGATGTAAATACCCTGAAATTAAAGCTGAAAGTCTGCAGTTAAAGCACATCTTGTTAGTTTCATTTCAAATCCATTGTGGTGGTGTATAGAGCCAAAAAGTTTAGAATTGTGTCGATGTCCCAATATTTATGGACCTGACTGTATGTAGTTAGGATTGTAATTATTTTATTTTAGCTTAGCATTAGGGTCTGTGTATGTAGTTAGTGATAGGATTTTTGTGTGGTTGGGTTCGATCGTACCGCAACCCGTGTTAGCCTTAGCGCTCAAGAGATCCTATCTGCGTAATGATGACCTCAATAGAAAGACTATAATAACAGAAGTTCTCAATATATAAGAGGGGCTTTCGTGTATGTTGGTCTGATGTGCAGCTATTCCCGAAAGCACTGTTCACGCCGGTGCTTTATGGATACATAAAAGAGTTTTGTTGTGGGAATGTCTGTAAAGCGCACAATCATAAGTGTATTTAACACAAAGTTTCCGGCTGATGTTCTCTGTTTAAGTATATGCCGTATATGTTGGTGTTACTCCATGGTACTTGAGTCCATGTGGGGCGGTGATATTATTTAGTCTGATGCTGTGTACTTTTCGAGTGTGCGTGTCGGGGTTCCCCAAAGCATAAGTACTTCAGACCATTTTCATGGATAAAAATATATTTATTTGGTAAAAATTCCGGTTTGATTCTGGTACAGAAATCCAGTGATAAAAATCGTAAAATCAATAGATAGTAAAACAAGTGTCAGACGCGTTTCGCTGCTGTGATCTGCAGCTTCCTCAGTGACAAATAAATTCCTTCCTGCAAAGATGCTCAATCTGGCCTGTTGCTGAAGTATGGAAGGTTCTGATTATATATACTCAAGCTAAGGATAATCACTTGTCACTGAGGAAGCTGCAGATCACAGCAGCGAAACGCGTCTGACACTTGTTTTACTATCTATTGATTTTACGATTTTTATCACTGGATTTCTGTACCAGAATCAAACCGGAATTTTTACCAAATAAATATATTTTTATCCATGAAAATGGTCTGAAGTACTTATGCTTTGGGGAACCCCGACACGCACACTCGAAAAGTACACAGCATCAGACTAAATAATATCACCGCCCCACATGGACTCAAGTACCATGGAGTAACACCAACATATACGGCATATACTTAAACAGAGAACATCAGCCGGAAACTTCGTGTTAAATACACTTATGATTGTGCGCTTTACAGACATTCCCACAACAAAACTCTCTTCTGTGTATGTAGTTAGGATTGTAATTATTTTATTTTAGCTTAGATTTAGGGTCTGTGTATGTAGTTAGGATTTTAATTATTTTATTTTAGCTTAGAATTAGGGTTTCTGTATGTAGTTAGGATTTATTGTATATTAGATAAATAGGGGGATGTATTTGATATAGTTAGGATTTATTGTATATTAAATAGATTGTATGTTAGATAGATAGGGGGTATTTTATTTGTATTGTATGTAATGTATTGTATGTAATGTATTGTTTGTATTGTATTGTGTATGTCTGTCTTTCATTTTCAGGTGTGTAATTTTGTTTTCTGTAGGGGAGGGTTGTAATGTATTTTTTTAATTTCTGTAATGTAGGTTTTTTTATTTTTGGTGACTTAGGTTTTTTTTATTTTCTGTAAGGTAGCTTTTTTTATTTTTTGTAATTAGAGTGGTGGGGAGGTTTATTAGGGGGTAGGTAGTGTAGGTAGGTAGTGTAAGTGTTCATAGATTAGTGTAGAGGGGGGTTAGTTTAGATTTAATGGTTTATTGGGGGTTATAGTGTAGTGTTTGTAGTTAGTGTCATGATGGTCCTTGTGGACCGTCATAGCACTTATGTGGTTGATATTAGTGTTTTAACAGCCCCATAAGGGTCATAATATACCCTTATGGGACTGATGGGGTTAAATAGAGGCTAATGGGGGTCTGTATTGACCCCCATGAGTGACAGGGTTAATTAAGGCCTTATAGGGGTCTGTATTGACCCCCATGAGTGACAGGGTTAATTAAGTGCTTATGGGGGTCTGTATTTACCCCCATGAGTGATAGGGTTAATTAAGGTCTTGTGGGGGTCTGTATTGACCCCCATACGTTATGGGGTTAATTAAGGGCTTATGGGGGTCTGTATTGTCCCCCATGGATTATAGGATTAATTATTGGCTTATGGGGGTCTGTATATACCCCCACGAGTGACAGGGTTAATTAAGTGCTTATGGGGGTCTGTATTAACCCCCATGAATTATAGGGTTAATTATTGGCTTATGGGGGTCTGTATTGACCCCCATGAGTGACAGGGTTAATTAAGTGCTTATGAGTTATAGGGTTAATTAAGGCCTTATGGTGGTCTGTATTGACCCCCGTGAGTTTTGGGGTTAATTAAGTGCTTATGGGGGGCTGTATTGAACCCCATGAGTTATAGGGTTAATTAAGGCCTTATGAGGGTCTGTATTGACCCCCATGAGTGACAGGGTTAATTAAGTGCTTATGAGGGTCTGTATTGACCCCCATGAATTATAGGGTTAATTATTGGCTTATGGGGATCTGTATTGACCGCCATGAGTGACAGGGTTAATTAAGTGCTTATGGGGGTCTGTATTGACCCCCATGAGTGACAGGGTTACTTAAGTGCTTATGGGGGTCTGTATTGACCTCCATGAGTTATAGGGTTAATTAAGGCCTTATGGGGGTCTGTATTGACCCCCATGTGTTATGGGGTTAATTAAGTGCTTATGGGGGTCTGTATTGACCCCCATGAGTTATGGGGTTAATTAAGTGCTTATGGGGGTCTGTATTGACCCCCATGAGTTATGGGGTTAATTAAGTGCTTATGGGGGTCTGTACTGACCCCCATGAGTGACAGGGTTAATTAAGTGCTTATGGGGGTCTGTATTGATCCCCATGAGTTCTGGAGTTAATTAAGTGCTTATGGGGGTCTGTATTGACCCCCATGAATTATAGTGTTAATTATTGGCTTATGGGGATCTGTATTGACCGCCATGAGTGACAGGGTTAATTAAGTGCTTATGGGGGTCTGTATTGACCCCCATGAGTGACAGGGTTACTTAAGTGCTTATGGGGGTCTGTATTGACCTCCATGAGTTATAGGGTTAATTAAGGCCTTATGGGGGTCTGTATTGACCCCCATGAGTGACAGGGTTAATTAAGTGCTTATGGGCGTCTGTATTGACCCCCATGAGTTATGGGGTTAAGTGCTTATGGGGGTCTGTATTGAACCCAATGAGTGACAGGGTTAATTAAGGCCTTATGGGGATCTGTATTGACCGCCATGAGTGACAGGGTTAATTAAGTGCTTATGGGGGTCTGTATTGACCCCCATGAGTGACAGGGTTACTTAAGTGCTTATGGGGGTCTGTATTGACCTCCATGAGTTATAGGGTTAATTAAGGCCTTATGGGGGTCTGTATTGACCCCCATGAGTGACAGGGTTAATTAAGTGCTTATGGGCGTCTGTATTGACCCCCATGAGTTATGGGGTTAAGTGCTTATGGGGGTCTGTATTGAACCCAATGAGTGACAGGGTTAATTAAGGCCTTATGGGGGTCTGTATTGACCCCCATGAGTTATAGGGACCCCCAGCATAAAGGGTGGTTAATTTTAGGTTACGGAACCGGGATTAGTGATAGTGTGCCGCGGGCCCTTAAAGGTGCCGCGGCGGGGAATTTAAATGCAGAGGGGACCTGGTCTATGCAGATCGGGGACCCCCGCTGCAAGGAGTTAATGTGGGGACACTTCAGGGTCCTGATGGGGACCCCCAGCATAATTTTAGGTGCCGCGGCCAGGATTAGTAATATTGTGCCACGGGCCCTCTAAGGAGCCGCGGCGGGGAATTAAAACCTTTTAACTGCAGCGGGGGCCTGATTGGTGCCAATCGGGAACCCCCGCTGCAAGGGGTTAATATGTGGGGGCTGCAGGAGTCCATATGGACCCCTGCAACAAGGTGCTAATGTGAGGACACTTCGGGGGTCCCAATGGGGACCCCCGCATAGCGGGGGGTTAATTTTAGGTGCCGGGGGGGGGGTAGTTGGAGTACCCCCCACGGCAGGGCTTATGTGTGGGACTGCCGCGGAGGTCCTGTTTAGGACCCCTGCACTAAGTGATGAGGTGTGGGAGCCTGCGAGATCATCTTGCAGGCTGTCACTCCTCATGTACATTATCGCAGTGTTCATACGGACGGCCCTGCTGCGTAGCTCACACGTTGCTCGCAGCAGGGCTAATGTAATAGCGTCGTAACTTTGAGAAATGTTGCAGTATGTAGGGTTTAAGTAGAAGCCTCTTATTTACGAGGCTGGAATTTAATAAGGCTGATAACTTTTAGACCAGGGAATTGAATTTCTCACTAATCCAGATATAGAGACTTTCTTCTTAGCCCAGTAATATGATGTCACTTTCAACCAAGGGATGGAATCTATGATTTTCGCCCAAGGTTTACAACTTCATTCTCACTCTCTTACCCTGGGAGCTATTATTTCTTTCCTGACTCAGAGGTGGAAATGTTTCTCTCTTAACAAATATGGTCAAGTTTTATTTGAACTGCTTCTCAAGCAAGAAGTGACTGTTATCTTCTGTTTACCTATTTAGATGTTATAATCAGCTAAACACACCCAAAGACAGCTGTGATAGCTAAAAAAGAAACACACCCAACCAATTCACTAAAAATTAACTGGAAATTTAAAAAAACAGAGATGAGAAAATAAACATAAATGTTAAAATGCAAATGCAGCATACAAGGTCTGTTTGCAATATACAGTGCCTTACAAAAGTATTCACCCCCTTAGCATTTTTTGTGTTTTGTTGCCTCACAACCTGGAATTAACATGGATTGTTTGAAGATTTGCACCATTTAATTTACAGAACATGCCCACAACTTTGAAGATGTTTTTTTTATTGTGAAGCAAACAACAAATAGGACAAAATCACAGAAAAAGTCAATGTGCATAACTATTCACCCCCCTAAAGTCAATACTTTGTAGAGCCACTTTTTGCGGCAATCACAGCTCCAAGTCGCTTTGGATAAGTCTCTATGAGCTTGCCACATCTTACCAAGTCTGACCACAGATTTTTTATTGGATTGAGGTCTGGGCTTTAACTAGGCCATTCCAACACATTTACATGTTTCCCCTTAAACCACTCAAGTGTTGCTTTAGCAGTGTGTTTGGGGTCATAGTCCTGCTGGAAGGTGAACCTCCGTCCTAGTCTCAGATCATGCACAGAGTGGTACAGGTTTTTCTCAAGAATATCCCGTATTTAGCACCATCCATCTTTCCCTCTACTCTGACCAGTTTCCCAGTCCCGGCTGCTGAAAAACATCCCCACAGCATGATGCTGCCACCACCATATTTCACTGGTGATGGTGTTCTTTGAGTGATGTGATGGGTTTGCGCCAGACATAGAGTTTTCTTTGATGGCCGAAAAGTTCAACTTTAGTCTCATCAGACCAGAGCACCTTCATCCATACATTTTGGGAGTCTCCCACATGCCTTTTCGCAAACTCAAAACGTCCCATTTTGTTTTTTGCTGAAATTAATGGCTTTCTTCTGGCCACTCTGCCATAAAGCCCAACTCTATGGAGCGTACGTCTTATTGTTGTCCTATGTACAGATACTCCAGTCTCTGCTGTGGAACTCTGCAGCTTTTTCAGGGTTACCTTAGGTCTCTGTGCTACCTGTCTGATTAATGCCCTCCTTGCCCGGTCCGTGAGTTTTTGTGGGTGGCCGTATCTTGGCAGGTTTGCTGTTGTACCATGTTCTTTCCATTTGGTTATGACAGATTTGATGGTGCTCCTGGGGATCATCAAAGATTTGGATATATTTTTTATAACCTAACCCTGACTTGCACTTCTCAACAACATTGTCCCTTACTTGTTTGGAGAGTTCCTTGGTCTTCATGGCAGTGTTTGTTAGTTGTGCCTCTAGCTTAGGTGTTGCAGCCTCTGGGGCCTTTTAAAAAAAGTGTGTATATGTAATGACAGATCATGTGACACTTAGATTGCACACAGGTGGACATCATTTCACTAATTATGTGACTTCTGATGGTAATTGGTTGCACCAGAGCTTTTTATGTGCTTCATAACAAAGCGGGTGTATACATAAGCACATGCCAATTTCCTGTTTTCTATTTCTAAAAAATAGCTTTATGTTTATATTTTTCTAATTTCACTTCACCAACTTAGACTATTGTGTTCTGAAGCATCACATAAAATTCAGATTAACAAAACATTGAACTCAAGGCTGTAATATAACATAATAGGTAAAAAGTCTGTAGTTACATACAGTCAAAATACATACAGTCAAATATATAACTTACACATGCCAATATTATTTTTAGTTTAATAACATTTCCATCATGTCCTCATCATGGTCCAAACAAAAAAACAATGATTTAGCATACTCTAAATGAAGCCATGGTGTCCTAATCCTCTTACATCTTTCTACTTTATCATTTAAGGTTCTATAAATCTTTTCCATTATTAAAGTATGATTTATTCGATGTATAACAAAAAGAGGTACATTTTTATGTATCCATCTAGTAGTAATATATAAACAGGTAGTAACAAATATACAATCAGCCAACTCCTCCCCTCTGCTCTACTCCCACAAGCTCCTTTAGTCATTATTTAATTCATGTTCTAAAGCTCATAAGCATCTAATCTCCTCTCCTTGCTTATTTTGCCGGCTCCTGGAGATATATCTTCCAACCCTGACCCGTCACTCATTCCCTCCTCTGATCTGCCATGCTCAGCCCCAGGGCTGCTGACTTTGTCCTGACTCCATGTGTTTGTATTCTATCCCATTATGTTTAAAATGTACCCTCCACCACTCTGTAAAGCTAACCCCCGACTTTCCCACGTGCAGGCTATATTATCTGACCACTAGGGGCAGATAGCATAATACATACTAGAGCTAGTCCCCTCAAATGACTTTCTATGAGATACCTTCCCTCTATCAGTAAACGAAAAAACCTTTCCAAGTTTTCACACCTTCCCACCTAAGCAAACTTTCACCTTCTTCCTGACCCTGCTATTCCTTATCGTTTTTCCCCAGGTTTCTGCCTCTTCCATCCCCTTCAGATTGTAAGTAGCGAGTTTCCAATCTTGTATGGTGCTTTGGAAAAAAAGCACCTTCTACAAAGATTCTAAGCTCAAAACAGGGCCCTCCATTTTCTTCAGCTGTTAATATTGTTTTTTTTCCCCCAGATCTCTTCCCTGTACAGCGCTATGGAATATGTTGGTGTGTTACAAATAAAAGTTAATAATAATAATAATAACATAACCACATTTTTTGGCTTTATGGCAAGTGGCAAACCTAAGTGACAATGTGCTGGTTCTGGATTAATGTTTGTTTCAAGAACCTGAGACAAGACTGACTGCCTAACTCTGTCCAAATATCTTTAACTGGGCATTCCCATGCAGTGTACTTCATTGATCACAACCTCAAAACAATTTGATACACCAGCATTCATTTTTATTAAGTCTAGACTGTGTTGGATAAATTATTTGAAGGTATTTTAATTACGTCTCTGCCAGAGATGCATTTCTACTGCCTCAAAAATATCTGACCAGACATCAGAATCCAACCCAATCTCCAGTTCCCTTCCCGAAGATTTCATAAATGTTATTCCGTTAGATAAATGTATTTGTATATTGTCACAATCTGATTCTTCAAGGGGGCTTCATATGAACCTAGATCAAACCTACCCCAGCAGAATCGTGTAGTTCCTGTTCTCTGTGGCACAAAAGATGGCTTCTGAAGAGGTACAGGCAGAGAATACTGCATACAGATTATTAGTGGTCCACTCCCCAAGTCAGCATACAACACACAGAAATAGTCTCACACCTTGTATATGTGAAAACTATCTCTCAACCTTTATTGAATGATCAAAACAACATATTTATACTCTCCAATACCACACCCTTGTGTACATTTGTGTATGTGTGATGTCAGCCCATCTGGCTTGCAACCTTGGGCTATCAAAGCTCTTGAGATCAAATTCACCAGATATCTATAGCTGGCTAGTGAAAAAACCTTTATGTTAAACTCAAGTGTTTTTTTAGGACTACTTGAAGTACATACATCTGTCTTGACCCAAGGTCTGTATGTGTGAGTGTGCAATGATCTACAGCTAACTTCTTTGCAGAGCATTGTTACCACTTCAACATATGTTCTATATAACATTTTCCCTCTATAACATATTATATATAATATATTATAACTAGTATACATATCAACCATGTACAGGCAACATATAACCACACAATAACACATAATCCCAATGCAACAATGTCATGCTTCTCTGGCCATATTCATAAATTACTGGCAATAGGAGTCCTTAAACAATTAAATCATGACAATTTCTCCCCCTTTCCTTTCTAGTATAGCATGGGAAGTTTATCCTGTCGGATAACGTCCCATCTATACAGGAAGTTACCGGTCCTCTTGATGTGACAGTCCATCCATGTAATAGCCTCAGTGGCTCTCTGGGTACCCTGCCTCCCCCTGTCCAGGGCGAATACTCACTTCTTCCCAGTGGCCTAGTGACCTTCCCAAGCCCCTGGGGAGACTTATAAAACAACGGCCATGGAGGACCCTTCAAGGTAGTCCAGGGGAAACGGTACATCCCAGCTAGTAAGTCCAGCATAAAGTTTGGAGGATCCTTACCCAGCAAATCCCTCTCCTTCCAGGCTAGGGAGACCTCCTGCCCTGCTGTTTCTGGATCAGTACTCAGTCCCATGGAAAAAATTGAAGAGTACAATGTCCCTTTGTCAGGCCTGAGCTTTTCTCCTGAATAAACTGGGATACTGGAATTGCAACATGGGCTAGTGACATTCTCTGGTGTCATCCATGCTGGATTAATGGACGGTTCTGACACAAGCTGTTTCAGTAGCCAACCTCTCTCGCAACAAGCCTGGCCAGTGGCCCCTTCTTTCCAGGGTTACAGGTACACAACCAGTGTCTTTGGGCAGCTGCAGGGGAGTCATTGTAGATAGACCATGAGACAAACCACAATCTGAGGTACCCTCTGGATCTTTGGTCTCTGGATCCTCAGGTGGAACCTCCTGACTGCCTGGTGTGTAGTTACAGACAGCCCTTGAGAAGCAGCTGCTACTGTCTCTTGTTTAGGCTGAAGAGCAGGGCTACTTTCCACTATTTTCACAGTAAATTAGTAGGGCCCAGTGCTGATTAGGTTCTTCTCTTACTCTAGGAGCAGGGTAGCTTTTCACAGTTCTTCCCCTGGGCCTGTGGTTTGGCCCTGTCCTCATGCCTCTAACTTGGTGAGACTCAGCCCCCTAAAGATATGGACCAGTTCTTCCTCTTCCCAGTCAACCCCATGGATGAAGGCATCCTTGTTATTTTGAGAATCCCTGATATCAAAATATTATAACTAGGATACATAATAACCATGTACATGCAACATAATACCACACAATAACACAATCCCAATGCAACAATGCCATGCTCCCTTGGCCATATTCATAAATTACTGGCAATATGAGTGCTTAAACAATTAAATCATGACAAGCACTTTCCAAAATTTTACCTTCTTTAAAAAAGGAATAGTCCCTGTTGGGTCCATCACTGAAATGTTTGCCTCTCTCTTTCAGACTCAAAATATTTATTTTCAATCACCACTTTTATGTATATTTGTTGCACACTGAAATGGAATGTTTAATATATGACTTTTTAATTTCCCCATTTGATTTAGGATCATTTGATTTCCCTAATAACAAATTCTATATTTCAATCCAAAATGAAGTCCTTCTCTATCTATTTGTAAGCCATGTCATGCCAAGCTAAAGCCTACTAATTATGCCACTACAAAGTGGTTCCATACATTTATCACTGAGAATCCTCCTTCAAAATTGGTATATAATCTGTTTGTTAACTCTAAGTTTATCTTGTCAAACAAATCTATTAAATCCCTTTGGTCGTGACTCTAAATTAGGTTTTTGAACTGAGACATAAAGACAATAAAAGTAGTAGAGCATACAGGGTAAAGATGACATTTACAAAGTATGGATGTACCCTAGCCATTACATGTGACATTTGGACAAATTCTCCAAATCTTTTCTCAATTAACTCATAATTGGTGGTCTGACAAGTTACCAGTCTCCTCTGGCACTTTGATAGTGGAACACAATATAGGAGACTATAATACTTTTTCAAGGTCTACTAAAACTTTAGGCAGTGTTACAAAAAAATACAATAATAAACAACCAAAAAAAAAACTTAACAGGCCTAGGTTCCACTGAAGCACTACCAGTTATCTCGCTCTCCAATTTCCATCCAACTAAATGTGTCTGGATCAAAGACAAAACAAACAGTCCAATAGTTTGTTCACAATCACTGGCCTTTATTATTCAGAACTCCAAATTTCCACTCAGCTCCAAAATGATCATCAGCTCCAAGCCTCTATCTCACTGTCTGTGTTTTTTTCTAACTTCGGACACCTGCAACCAAACTTCTCTGTATGTGTGACTCTTTTTCCAATTCAAATAAACCCTGCAGACACTTCTCTCAGTGTGAGTCTTTCTTCTGTACAGACAGACTATACACTCAGTTTTTTAGCAGCCACACCCAAACTCCAACTTCAGTCTTAAATCAGCTCTACTCAAACGTAGCTAATCAACTGCTCAGACCTCCTGGGAAAAGAAAGCTTTGCAAAGTCTGTGTCTCACATAAACCACTGCGATCACTTTGTCACAGTGGGTAATTTACTTTGCAAATGCTTGCAGAGTGCTGTGGGATCCTCACTTCCAAATAATGAATATAATCAGATTTTCACTGAAACTCAAAGTTAAAATGGAGTGATTTCTGGGTTACTGGTATATTAATATATAATACTTCCGTTTATCATTACTATGTAAGCCAGAACATTTTCTAAATTTGTCCAATGTTTCATAAAAATTAGGTAGTGATATACATATATGTGTGATTGTCAATAATATGTCATCTGCAAATAGGCAGAATTTAACTTTGAGGCCTGTAATGTTGATGTTTGTCTAATTTGTATGGTTAGTGGTTCAACTGCAATCATAAACAAGAGTAAAGATAATGCCTTGTTCCTCTTCTTATAAGGAAATGTGGAGAATAGTTTTCCATGATATTTACTTGTGCCATTGCTCTGTTATACAAAACTTTTAAAACCTGTATAAAGGGACTAAGCCAAACTAATGTAGTGTATGAAATAAGTTAGTACAGCTATTTGTATCAAATGTCAGGAAATAGTTTTTTTTTTCCCATTGGTTTTATAAAAACATGAACATGAGATAAAATATTATATCAAATCTTATGTTGAAAAGATGGACATAGGAAACACAAATACATAATAATATATCTTCCCTGCCTTGGGGGTCCTAAAGAAGTTTATGAAACCCTAGAATTAATTTAAACTGAAATTGGTTGACTGCTTTTACATTTATTGCTGGCACATCAACCTCTGAAAGGGTTAGGTGAATTTATAACATCTTGTAGCATGTTTTGCAAATGTGGGGATGAATATAAGAATCCACAGGTCAAGCAGATAGATTAATCACTACCAACCTATGAATACTGATATGCAGACACTCTAAAAAGGTGACCGAGTCATATCAAAGATGCACTGTGCATAAAAGAAAACATGTATAAACTTGCTAGACGTATACAATAAAAGTATCTATACACAAACAAAAATACATATATATGTGCAATCATGTACACATACAGGTACTAAATATCATACAGGTATGTACATCAGGTACTCCCTACCATGTAATATTTTATATTTCTGACAAGTGATTTATTAGTATTTGAAGCAAGTAGTACTTTTAAAATGTATTTAATTACTTGTAGCCACAATTAAAGGTGAGCAGGTTACCTTTAAATGGAAAGTAATACTGTCATTAAAATGACTCATTAAAGGTCACCCTTAGCAGCTTTTCTCCTTAGGAAATAATTTCTGAAAAAACATAGAATTGATTTTGCTGCTCCTGTATGCTAATGTGCAATTCAGAGTGCTTGATAAGGGTGGGAGAGAATCTAACTGTCAGATATCATTGCAGGTCATTTGTTTTGGCCACTATAAAGACAGACAAACATTCTGTGATCCTGATTAGCACATCCAAGCAGCTAATTAATATATGTGAGCCACTCATTCACGCAAAACTAACATGGAATTTCCTAGGAAAAAATGGATAACACAACATATAGACAGATTTTCATGTTTTTTAAGAACAACCTAAAAACACAACTTGATTTTGGGATGACCGAGTCCTTTTAAAGTCTCAGATAGACATGCATTCAACAACAGATGAGAACCAATATGTTTATCTAGTGTACCTATGTTTGCTACCTAACAGTTTGCATTATTAAATGCTCATAATAGCTCTATGCTCAGTCCAGAAACCTTCAGTTTCCATTTTGTATTACTCGCTATCATTTCTGTTGGGAAGTTGCTCCACTTGTCTATTTCCTTTTTTGTAAAGTAGTATTTTTTGCACATTACCCTTAAATCTTCCAATCTCCATCTTCAAATCCTGACCTTACAATTTGTATAAATAATGGCCATAATGTTTTAAAATTGTAGAAATTGCTAAAAGTGTAGCATAAAATATATCTATGTTTTTTTATGAGCTAGATTGGGAGAGATTTGAGATAAAGCACCGCGCTTAAACATTTCATTAACTGTTAATTCTTAGAAAAGCAAACCAAATTTGTTGTAATATTCTGAAAGAAATTACTTCTCAAGAGTGAATACCGTATATACTCGAGTATAAGCCAACCCGAGTATAAGCCGATGCACCTATTTTACCACAAAATGCTGGGTAAAATGAGTGAGTCGAGTATAAGCCGAGGGTGGGAAATGTGCTGCCCCCTGTGTCCCTCTTGTACCCTCTGTGTCCCCCTCTCTCTCCCTTGTCTCTTCTCCCCTCTCCCTTCCCCGTGTCTCTTCTCCCCCCTCCCTTCCCTGTGTCTCTTCCAACCTCTCCCTTCCCTGTGTCTCTTCCAACCTCTTCCTTTCTCTGTGTCTCTTCCCCCCTCCTTTATCCCCCTCCTCAACCTCCCTCCTCATCCTCAACCCCCTCCTCAACCTCCCTTCTCATCCTCAACCCCCTCCTCATCCTCAACCCCCTCCTCAACCTCAACCTCCCTCCTCATCCTCAATCCCCTCCTCAACCTCCCTCAACCCCCATCCTTAAATCCCCTCCTCAACCCCCCTCCTCAACCTCAACCCCCCTCTTCAACCCCTCATCTTCAACCTCCCTCCTAATCCTCCTTCCTCAACCCCCCCATTCTCAACCCCCTCCTCATCCTCAACCCCCTCCTTAACCTCCCCATCCTTAACCCCCCTCCTCAACCCCCCATCCTCATCCTCAACCCCCATCCTCAACCTCAACCCCCCTCAACCTCAACCCCCCTAAACCCCCCTCCTCAACCTCAACCCCCCTCAACCTCAACCCCCCTCCTCAGCCTAAACCCCACTCAACCTAAACCCCCCTAAATACCTCTCCCTCTCCCCTCACTTACCTGCTCCTGCTCCGGCCTCCGCTCCTTGACCCGGCGAGCATGTGACGTCACATGCGCGCCGCGTCATTAGCATATACCGGGTACTGGCACCCGGTATATGCTAATGACGCAGCGCGCATGAGACGTCACATGCGCTGTGAACCGGGGTCAAGAAGGAGCAGAGGCAGGTAAGTGAGGGGAGAGGGGGAGGTATTTAGGGGGGGGTTAGAATGAGGAGGGGGGTTTAGGTTGAGGAGGGAGAATGAGGAGGGGGGGTTGAGGATAAGGAGGGGGGAGGGAAAGACACACGGGGGGTTAGAGAGACACGGGGGTAGAGAGACACGGGGGGTAGAGAGACACGGGGGGTGGTTAGAGGGACACGGGGTGGTTAGAGAGACACGGGGGGAGAGTGACTCAAGTATAAGCCAAGGGGCCCTTTTTTGCCTTAAAAAAAGGGCTGAAAAACTTGGCTTATACTCGAGTATATACGGTATAAAGAATTCTATTGTTAGGGAAATCAGACAATGTGAAACAACTGGTTCAAATTTAAAATATATTATTTGTACAGTGAACAGATTACAAAAGCAAAGTGACTACATTTTAGCACTTTCACCAGTAACTGCTGGCGAGCAGACGATCAGATAAAACAGGGTTTATATATTTTCTTGACGATGTCCCAGTGATGTGGTTCAACCAGTGAAAGTCTCCTGCACATGTTCCAACTCTGGGCTTCCTTATCTTGTGTCTGCAGAATCTGGATGGTCGGGTGTTTGACATCACCAAAGGACACAGCAAACTCGTACACGCAAGACAGAAATACATGAACAGACAAAAAATGTTTTGTCTACTGTGACTTTTAAACATTAAAAATATTAACCACAAAGCAAGATGTGAGCAATCAAAATATTTTTCTTTAACACTATCATCTTAAAACCTGCAGTTATATAAAGATTAATTATTGCATATGTTATTTGGATGAACAAGCGATCCTTTAACTGCTATTTTGCTACCCATAAGTCAAATATCCCTTTCTAAAACTGAGTCACAGAATTGTCCTAGACAAGCAGAGAAATTCTGGGAATTCCCTAATAAATGTAAGCCACACACTGACCAGCAGGGAGGAGCAAGGGATGAATTCTGAAGGGACTGCACAAAGCCCACCCAAAAATAAACCACTTGAAAACTATGGGAGTCACCCAACGGCTGAGCTCAACACAGACTTGCACTGCCCTTTCTAAAAGGTCACACTGCCCCACTCATACACACAGAGCATACTATACTCAACATATTCACTTTGCACACAGCCTCCAACACACTAAAACACATAAAGCACATTGCCCCAAACACATCAATACACACAGAGCACTCTGTCACCAACACACTATACTCAGAGCATACTGTCATAAGACAGCTCACACATGCTAACATTGCCCCTAATACTCTAATATGCTTAATAAACTGCTCCTAGCACTCTTATTCGCACAGCACTCAGTGGCTCTAATACTCTCATACACAAAGAAAACACTGCTCATAACAGTCTCATACACAGCACACAGTGGCTCTAACACTATTATACACATAGAAAACACTGCTCATAGCACTCTCACACACACAGCACCCCTAACACTCTCATACACATAGAAAACACTGATCATAGCACTGTCATACACACAGTGGCCCTAACACTCTCATACACATAGAAAACACTGCTCATAGCACTCTCACACACACAGCACCCCTAACACTCTCATACACATAGAAAACACTGCTCATAGCACTCTCATACACACAGCACCCCTAACACTCTCATACACATAGAAAACACTGCTCGTAGCACTGTCATACACACAGTGGCCCTAACACTCTCATACACATAGAAAACACTGCTCATAGCTGTTCATAGTACTCTCATACACAGCGCACAGTGGCCCTAACACTCTCATACACATAAAAAACACTGCTCACTGCACTCTCATACACAGCACACAGTGGCCCTAAAACTCTAATACACATAGAAAACAGCACATCTAGCACCCCTAACACTTTCATACACATAGAGAATACAACCCCTAGCACTCTCATACATGCCACACACAGTGCCCCAACACTCTTATAAAAAAGCAGACACAACCCCTAGCACCCTCATACACACAGCACACAGTGCCCCCAACACTCTCCTACACATAGAGAACACAACCAATAGCATTTATCCACACTGCTCTTAACACTAATACACAGCACATAGTCCATAACGCTCATACACGCAGAGTAAACTAGCCATAAGTCATATACACAGAAGCTCATGCTTAACTTGTAGCTTGTTGTAATCAAATGATCTAACTGCTGAATCAGTCAGGCATGCACTTATTACACACAAATGTGTTCATAGAACACACCCACATATAAGGTACATGAAAGAACTGCCTTTGACTAATATAAATATCCTATTGCACAAGAACACACACATCCAAATATGCACTCTAGTGACAGACGACTGAATAAACAGAAAAACTTCTTGTACTAGCACAAGGATCCAACTGCACAGGTACATAGACATATATGCTGCTTTCTCTGTGCTTGCACATATATAGAGATCTCACTGCACTAGCACAAACATACAGTTGCCACAACACAAACCAACAGACATCAGTACTATTTGATTTGCGCACAAGGAGAGATCTGCTGAAGAATACAGTTGCTGGACACTAGTCCAGGACAAAGTCCTTGAGGACTCTGACAGCCATCCCCACCCTAGGGAGATAACGAGAAACTCCAACCTAAACACAGGTGCCTTTGTAGGAAACATGCAATGGACAGCAACTTTTACCTCGTGTTTGTCTGTGCGTTCCAGAAACTTTCACAAATATCTGCTACTCCTGTGCTTGGTAACTTTTCTGGGACTTTTGGTGGCTCGTAAGGATCAAATAATTCACAGGATCTCTCAGAATGTCCAGGCACCTTACAGGTAAGCACGTCATCAGCTCCGGGCTACGTCTTGACATGCTCCTCTTTTTATTCTACAAAATGTGGAGAGAATATAGAGAAATATAAAATGATAACATTTAAAGTAAAGCATATAATACGATTAGTGTCTGGGACTTCTTCTTGTGTGTACTGTTCTAGGAATCACTCACAAGGATGAGCCAGAGAAGATCATTGGCAATTTCTGATACATTTATGCATATCTAATCTTTTTTTAAACAGATTTAATTTCCCTTTTTCCGAGTGTTCTTTAATTTTGTTTGAAAACAAGAAAACATTGAATTGCCAAACATATACACCGCTATCTAAGCTAACTAAATCTTTTGTTAAACAGGATATCTGTAAAACCACAAGACATATTGACGCTTCCTTCTTCACATTCATTTGTTTCAGTATATGATCATTTTATCCTTTGCTGTAATACTTGTTTATATCGCCTTCAAACATTATTATTATTTCATTGTGAAGCACTTTATTATTATTATTTCATTTTGAAGCACTTTGTAATATGCATTCTTTTATAAATAAAATCAATAAATAGATTATCTGCAAACAAATAAAAAATATTCCTGGGATAATAGATTCCCTATACGAAGGACAAAAAGCAAAACCTACTTTTAAAAGTAGATCACTTTGTATAGTTTTCTTTTATATATAATCTAAATGAACACTACATAAGCTTCACTTTTACATGAATGATGTAATTGTCATAGCACAGACATAAAATTAAACCTATTGGAGTGTGCACATTTCCCCAACCAATAATCTCAGATGTATTCCATATAGGATCACTTGTATTTTTCATGTGTTATTGTGTGGGGAATGTGCACATTCCCGTAGGTTTAATATTGATTGCTTAATTGATGATGAAATCATCAAGTTAGAATTTAAACTTATGTAGTGTCTCTTTAAATAATTTAGATAATATATAAAATAAATCTATCCAAAGGGTTCTACTTTAATAAGTAGGGTTTTGCTTTTTGTCCTTCTTGGGTTTTTAAATGTTTTGTCTGTTCCATTTGTAAATGTAACTCAGGGCTCAGGGGCATATATTTGGCCCTTCAAGTCATATAATAAGTTACCTTTCACCAATATACAGAGCTGCAGAATATGTTGGCAGTTCGTAAGAAATAAAATAGAGATAAAAAACATATGTCTAGTTTTAGCCACCACTTTGACATCCTGTAATGAGGACACTTGTTTATATTTTTCTCACCAAAGTTACAAATTACATTATAATCCACTACTTGATCCCTTTTACTGAGTTCCTGTAATGAGATAGTTTACAAGCAGCGACATGTAATGAGGAATGCAGTGAGTCTGCTACAACACAAGATAACTGTATACTCACTGAAACATACTATCCTGGAGTTTGCTGGGTGAAAAACTGTCGCTTTCACAGACTTTAAACACTGCACTTTCAAAAAAGGGGAAGCAGTCACAGGAAATGAAAATTATTACAAAACCAATCCTAACAATATTATTATTCAATATTACAAAAAAATGTGTTGTGTCATGGACCATCCAGTAACCAGAAAAAAAGGACTTTGGTCTTTTGTGATTGTTTATTGTATTTAAACACTTGTAAGGTTGCTGGATTTAAACCTCAGTATAATTTACTAGCCCATTCTGGATCACTACCATGTTGTGGTGAAAGGGCTTGTGTATCTCAGTGAAACAGCGAGCTATACCAAGATGGGCAGGTCATAGCAGAGTGGTCAGGCAAATTGCAGTCCACTGGAGAAGGAACTGGCAACCCAATCCAGTTATCCTAGTCAAGAAAAGCATATGGATAAGCACCACCAGAAACACTGACAGATGTGCCTTGTGTGCTGCTGTAAATTTCGTCACCGGGAATCATACACGACTGAAGAAATGAGTAACAACATAATATACTATATTTCACTACACAAATCCTGCTTTCAAATCAAATTTTTAGATTAAACAAATTTTGTTATGGTATTTAAAGTGACTTGGTTGATGTAATTGCTCTTTTTACAATGTGGGATCTGGGGGTACAATTACGCTGCACCTTTTAACTTAGTGTGGGTATTCTGTTCTATCTTGGTGATTCTCTATAGAATAGTTAGGTAGGGCTGGATAAGAAAAAAAAACTTAATTGATCTTTTAATGTGCATTTAAACACTTACAGCCTTATTAAATTGCGATTCGGTAAATTTAAAAGGGCTCTTTTTAAGCACACAGCATATTTTTTTACAGAAGTGTGTAGTTAGTGAATCTACTATCCAAAAGCAAGGTCTTCACTAAGTAAAAACTTCTGTAAAAAAATATGCGGTGTGCTTATATAGAGCCCTTTTAAATTTACTGAATCACAGTTTAATAAGGGTGTTAATTATTAGTTTTCAGTCATGCCCCCAGGTTATAAACACTCCAGATCTCTCCATTCCCTCAATGAACTATTATGTATGCAGTGAAGCCACCCAGTGGGCCATCTAAATTGGCATATCATCAGTAGGATAGTGGGTCCTGACTAAAAAGCAGGTGTGTTTCAGAGAGGGCTTTTCAATTTGACTCTTCCACATGAGTGGGTCCACTCCAGTCACAATAAATAAAGGGTCAGTGCAAGCTCCTTTCATGTTAACATATTTTTAGTTCACCATTAATTAAATTGAAAAATTCACGTGCAAACAGCAGTAAGGCAAATATTTAGCCTGCAAATATAATATAGAACACAGTTTAGATGATTAATGATATGTGGTAGATAAAACAAGCTGACAGATGGGCCTATTTGTTTTATACCACTAGATCAGATAAATACAATTATATTTCACCAATCTCACCAAGGCCCAAGAGCCCAGAACTTTGGGAAAAAACAAATGTTTGTGAAGTATGCAGCAAACTAACAACATTAATAGGCATTTTTCAGATTCTGCTAGTGCATGGAGGCTGCCATGATAGTCATACTTTATTTTCAAGGTAAAACCAAAGCAGTTTCAGAGTAGCACAATCAGGGCTTCAAGGTATACTTGCTATATGCCTCTACTCGTCCTATAGGAGGAAGGGTAAAGGTGTCTTGTCCTGAAACCTGGATCAAGCAATGAATCAGGTAATTTTCTTCCCCTCTCCCATTATAGATAATAAATAATAATAATCCACTGAGTTTACCGTAAAATACTTTGATGAAAACACTTGCTCTTAATATTGACACATATTCTATTAGCTAACGATGATCCGATTATGAGTTCCCCCGCCCACCATCACTACGGGCCAGTCAAACCCACAAAACAGGCCTTAGAACTCCATTGGTTTTAGCAAAGGCTGAATATTACAAGCTTTAAATAATTAAAGTTACATAAAATGTATATACTTTTAGACCCATAGCACTAGATCACAAATAAAGACTCACCCACAACTGAAAAAAGTATTATGTTTCTGTCACAAATATTACGAGTACTAAATAGGACTCACAAGGGCTTTTTTAAACAAACACTTATTAAAGTTATAACGGGAAGGCATTGAAACACATTAGAATTAATTGCACAACACAAACCACAAATATGCAATTAAAAACATATTATTTTTAAATGTTATTTCTGAATAATATTGATCCCAGGACTCAAAGTGTTAATATATATCATGAGACCCATATGGACTAGGACAGATGATCTAATGCATTTTATAGATTGTTAGAGTGCTTGATTGCAAGACTGATCGGCAAATATTGCTTATTGGCTCTAGTCAATTTGTAGCCTCCGATTGCAGATTACGTCTAAATCCCATGTTTTATTGACGGTCTCATTTACTTTTGGCTGTATCTAAGAAGTAAATTACGGGCTTCCTTAAATACTGCCAGATTAAATGGTTTTTTAACTTTTACATGTAAGTTTGAACTTGTCTCAGTCCACTCTCTCATATGATGTATGCAGATATTACCAAAAATGGCGAGCGGCTGACTTGTTAGGAAAATATTTTCTAAAATGCAATAAAACCTTTTCCTTGAGATATTTCACATACCAATGGGTAAAACGTACCCTTTAACATACAACACTCTTCTATACTCACAAAAGCAATACAAAAAGCTTCATGATTTATGCTTATATATTTCATGGATAATGTAACTAATCTTTTATTATTTTTGACTACTAAAGCAATTAGCCATTTTATATATTTTTATAAAAGTGGTCCAGAGGTTTATTACATTTGAAAACACCATTTTCCAATGCAACACTCCCAAGACACCTTGTTTTAATTTAAGACTGTCAAATTTGCTACAATTCAAGTAAAATATACACCATATATAAGGATCAGATGAAAAGCATAACCGATACAAGAGAAATTTATGATACATCTCTATAAATTCATTGAGAATGAACCACTATTTTACTTTCTTTATCTGATTTAATACATATGAATAAAAGGTATATTATTTAGAAGTGTTTCTAGTGGCAGACACTTCTAGTTTGTCTTTTGGGGAAAAAAATGCATTCAAAGCACTCTGTTACCCCAAAATCAAGTATTTTCAAGTAGTATTAAAATGTCTTTACACAGTACTAGCTTTTTTTCTAATAAAAAAAATTGCTGAGATGTTTGGCAATGTTTGTGCTTCATTATTATGCAAAGATTGTAGCAAACAAATATTAATATGTTGCTTTGATGAGCTAATTAGTGATAGTTATTTGCAAACACATGAACAAAGAAGAGTATCTACAGTTTTGTTACTGTAAGATCCCCTCCCCTCACCTCATCAAACACAATTAAACACAAATTAGCATAATACTGCCACACAAACAATGATGATTATCTCAAAAGATCTCAGAAATGCTTCACTGTAGAAAAAAGATATGTTCCATTGTGAATAATGTTTATTAAGAAATAATCTTTTTAGGGTGACAGTGTCCCTCACGGAAAACCAGAAATGCCCAAGACTCTAAAAATGACTGATGAAATGGAAGACCACCTTCAGAAACAAGCAACCATGCTTAGGGTAGATTGAACAAAGTACAGTTAAGAAGATAACAGAGCTGTCTTGTATACATCAATTCTGATTTAAAACTGGAATGTTAAAAAAACTACTGGATTAATAAGGGCGGAATAAGGACTGGTTTTGCAACTCAATACCTGGTAGACGACTATTTGACAAAGCTATTTATAACAAAACCATCAGGACAATGAAATTAGAAGTTTTTTTTATGTAAATTCCAATATCTTGGTGGAGATTAAATAAAAAAGAGGGACTATAGCACAATCATACAAATTGTATTTCAAAGTATAGTTAGAACTAGTATTATTTCAGATTGGTTTGGATATTTGTGTTACAGATAATATTCGAGTGACATCTGATACATATATGCATATCGCTGTATCAAGTTACTTATATTTAGCTGTGATTTAAAGTGGTGTTGTGTCTTTTATTTCCAAGAATCCAATATTTTTTTTATTCAAAGATGTATACTGCTTTTAAGGAAAGTCCATTGAAAGTTTGACAAACTATAGGGCAAAGAAACAATAAAAAAAAATCTACGCACACAAATACAAGAGGAGTTGTGAGTTAAGGCCATAAGCAAATAATCTAGAATATAATGTGCCTTTATCTAAAAAAATATAAGACAATACAAGACTGAAGGGCCAAAGGTCGTACTGCACTTACGTAAATACAAAAGGTAAACAAAGAGAATTATTGAGCTATAAGGTGAGGTAACAAGGTTAAACCTGTATTAGGCACAATTACACATAAAAGAATCAAAGAATATATTTATATCAAGGACAAGGAAACATAGCCTGGGTAGTATGGACAGGGAATCGGGGCATAGAGGAATGGTAAATATGTGATAAATCTATATAAACAGAAACACAAAACTAAGAATAGACAGATAGAAAGACATATAAAACCCAAAGTTTTTGCTTATAATCAAGGTGATCTTCCTTTGCCCTGGAATGACATGAATGTTTGATGTGAAGAAATACTGTCTTCATTCATCAGAAAGTGAGTTAGAGATATGCAGTAGGTTGATATTGGGTTCAATGGTCAATTTTAGTCTAAAATACATATGGTTAAAACCATCAAAGATTGGTGTTTTAATATTCCAACATCCTCTATGTTTCAGAAGACTGCCAGTAACCAGCCGTATTCATTATTCCAAAATGCCAGGAGCCAGCTCTATTCACTTATATTTATAGACTGCTAAACATCTCTGTAAATGTTAATGTAATGATTTCCTCTAGAAGAGATCTGGGAAACAATGACATGTAGCGTTGAGGGAAATATTATGGAGACGATTACTTGAAGAATAAGGATGGGTTTGCTTAAATTAATCTAATAAGGGATATTAATGCTGAGAAAACATGTAAAATTGTAAAAAAGGGTAAGAAAGCTTACATTTAGTTCATAGTATAATTGCAGCAGTGTAGCAATAAGCATGCTGACCAATATAGAAATTGAAGAGACCCCAAAAAAACAAGTTGTTTTGAATGTATTCTTAAAGAGAATGAAGAACTGGTCATACATTGACATTAGCCAAGCTAATTTTTTGAGACATTCATCATTGTTTGTGCTATATTATTATGAAAATAAGAAGGATCTGAATAATAATTAGCCGCATTGATGTGTGCTAATTAGCATCACATTGTAGTGGTAAAAACAATGTTCCTGAGATTTTATCATGGCGTTAAGATTCCCTCCTCCACTCTAATCAAGGACTCTGATTAGAGATACTAGGATACTGAGCTGTGCATAAGCATAAAGGACCCACACAAATAATGCTAAATATCTCACTGTTGAGAAAAACTCCTACTTACTCATGACTTTATAAATAAAAATCCAAACTCCCCTTGTTAAAATGTTTGATAGCAAAAGAAAATAATTAGAACTAATTAAAAACAGATTCAACTAAAGAAAAAAGTTAAAGGATTTTTTTTTTTAGGGCAAACTTATTGAATATTTTAACTATTATAATTATTTTATCCTCCTCAATTATTTATAAGTCAATTATTTCTAAGAAGCCTTCAGTAATAGTATCATATCTTCTGGACGCTCCCCTTTCCTAGTCTTCTCACCTCATAAGAGCAGCCATGTAGCACAGCTGTGACTTTACACCACAACCACAGGGGAGTGGCTTCACAACACCTACAATCACTTTATAGTCTCCTCAGAGTGCAGGATGGCTTTATAATGTGCTTAATTGTGTGCCTGCGGGACCTTTTTGCTGCAAGTAAGCTGCGGCTCGGTTTTAGCCTTGCAGAGAGGGTTCCCGGAGCAATTGAATAGCAACCGGGGCCTTCTTGCAGCCGAAACTCTTGCGGCCGTTTAAGATCAAAGGCTTTCCTCCGGGGCGTGCGGCCGCAAGGGATAACAAGGCACCGGCCGCAAGCCTGCCGGAGTCCCCGGCCGGAAGGGAATAGAATAGGCAAATAGCTTGCGGCCGGTCCTTGCGGCCCCGCATCTCCTACGGCCGATAATAGAATGAGGCCCAGTGTGTATAAACCTTTCTTGCCACTTACTGCATGGGCCACTCATTGCAGGTTTTGTTAACCTGCAAGTTTTGTGCTTGGGAATTCCATGTGTCTCTTTCCACCATCTCCCCCCTGTCCCTTTCCTGTGTGTTTCTCCTCTAATTTGAAAAGTTTTACGGTAGCATTTAATTTTTTTTAATTTAGTTAGAAAGAATCACTGTGAATAAATAAAGATTTCCAATATAAAAAAATACTAGCATTTTAGAAAACACATTGCTTACAATTATCTCACCATTTTCATGATCTCTACATATTTTGGCTTAAAGTACATGTCCCACCTAAATTTAAGTTTCCTTTATATTAAGAGCACTCGTACAGACGATTTACTATCTATATAAACATTATGTAATGTTCCTAGTTTTCCAATTACACTTCTACATATGTGGTGAACAGAATCTCTATTTCATTTTTGGCCCTGACACTTAGAACTCTGAGTTGATTGTGTCAAAAGTTTGAGAGTCCATCAGTTGAGTTCTAAACTATGACAATAAGTTCTTGTTGTGTTCTTCAACATCTCACATCACCTTATATACAGAGGTCTTGTAGCAATAAAAGGCAAGAACTACAACTTTTATACATATATTTTGCATTTGTCGCCCTCTTGTATCACACCTAAACCCTTAGATAGTAAGTTTGCAAGTTTTCAATCGTGTGTCCGTGTCTTGGAAACAAGCACTATGTACATTTGATTATATGCTCAAAAACAGGGCCCCCATTCTTTATAAGGTGTTAAGTTTGTTTTTTGCCATGTACTAAACCCCTGTACAGCGCTACGGAATATGTTGGCGCGATATAAATAAAGATAACAATAATAATAACTTCTATAAAGTTAAGTTGAGTAAAGGGTGTAGTTTGTGTATGCAAACTATACCATTTACCCTGTATCTTGTAATGGTGGCAAAAACAAATATTAGAAATGTCTTGAACTCTGACCCTTTCAACATTACCTTAGAACAGTCACTAGCAATAAATAAATTTCAACTGCATCTATGTCTTAGTACTATGTGTTGCAGTAATGAAAAAAGAACAAATTAACAAAAATGGCACATTCTAAGACAGAACGACTGTTTACCACAGTGTTCAGGACAGGCACCGTTTAGTTTTACCTTGAGATACAATGGGTGTGGGCTTGTAGGAAAATTACAATGAGAAAGTTTAGTGTAGGCAGTAAAAATACTGTTATGTAACACTGAAACTAACATTATGAATTTCTTGGGTTGCATTTTGAGTCTTCTTTTGAATTTTTAGGAAATGTTTTGCACACTGGGAGCCATTACACATAAAGACAAAATACATCAGATTTTTTTTTTTATAGTATTGTTAATGGTATTTTCTTAAATGTGTAAATATGATAACCATAAATCATAATTGAGAAAATAATAAAATAATATAAATACAAGTATTTATTGTGGTAGAAGAGGTCGCTAGGAAAAGTTCATTAGTGTAGCTCCTTTATTTAAATATATGTCCATGGTGAAGAATATACTTTTGTATATATCTGCATTTGTACATAGGTGTGGCCTCTTTCTCTAAGACGTCATGTAAGAAAATTTCAGTCTGTCTCGAAAAAATGTATTCACTTTGATTATGATTTAAAAACCTAAAGGAACAGAGAGCACCCTCATTTTCTATCACACATTAAAAGCTGCTGCTTAACAGTGACCAATGTTGTACTACTTTTAACACTTAAAATCTGCTCTTTTAAATACATGTAAGCAAATATAAGATTACGTAATCCTGTGAAATTACACCATATAGCTCTACATTATTGCAGAAATGAAATGTACAAATATAGCTAAATGTAACTACAAGTTTCTGTTAACTGAGCTTGAGTGTTAAAGAAGAAGGGGGTAGGAGAAGGTGCACCAAAACCTAGTGCAGATCATTAACCTTATAAAAATAGCGAGTGAGGAATGTTAGAGTTTGCGACTCTCACCTTTGATAACCTCAAATAATTATGAGGTATTTCAAAACATTGGTATAATATCTGGTGTATATCCCGAACGGTATGTTGGTTAGGTCTTCTTCCCCGGTGTAGAGGAAGTGGTGAAGTTCTTGTACGTCAATCATAAATTATCAAATAGTTAAAACGTGTATGTTTTAGAGGTAGCTCACGGTAGAAATAAGTGATATGGAAGCATGTAGATGATGGTGGTTGCAAAAATGCAATTTTATTTCTACAAATCTATTAACATACAATAACAAGTCATAAAATCATTTCTAATAGTGATAGTGTGACTGAAGCATGTGTGTATGTAGTTCAATCTAGATGAAAGGATTATATTTTTACAAATGGATGTGTATATTAGCACAATCTGATGAACGCATTTCTCCGCTCTTAGCAGCTTCTTCAGTATCTTATCCCCTGAAAGAAAGCAAGCAAATATTTCCATATGTATTTACATGTGTAAGTAAACACTTGTGATTATAGTATGTTTCTTTTTACAGGGGCAGTAGATAAATACATGTAACAGTATAATGTAATAAAACAGCAATTTTAAACAATAATAGCGATAGAGAGCTATGCTTCACTGTAGAAAAATCATATTTTCAGTTTTGAATAATGCTTATTAAGAAATATTCTTGTTAGGGTGACAGTGTCCCTCACTGAAAACCAGAAATGCTCAAGACTCTCAAAATGACTGATGAAATGGAAGACCACCTTCAGAAACAAGCAACCATGCTTAAGGTAGATTGAACAAAGTACAGTTAAGAAGATAACAGAGCTGTCTTGTATACATCAATTCTGATTTAAAACTGGAATGTTAAAAAAACTACTGGATTAATAAGGGCGGAATAAGGACTGGTTTTGCAACTCAATACCTGGTAGACGACTATTTGACAAAGCTATTTATAACAAAACCATCAGGACAATGAAATTAGAAGTTTTTTTTATGTAAATTCCAATATCTTGGTGGAGATTAAATAAAAAAGAGGGACTATAGCACAATCATACAAATTGTATTTCAAAGTATAGTTAGAACTAGTATTATTTCAGATTGGTTTGGATATTTGTGTTACAGATAATATTCGAGTGACATCTGATACATATATGCATATCGCTGTATCAAGTTACTTATATTTAGCTGTGATTTAAAGTGGTGTTGTGTCTTTTATTTCCAAGAATCCAATATTTTTTTATTCAAAGATGTATACTGCTTTTAAGGAAAGTCCATTGAAAGTTTGACAAACTATAGGGCAAAGAAACAATAAAAAAAAATCTACGCACACAAATACAAGAGGAGTTGTGAGTTAAGGCCATAAGCAAATAATCTAGAATATAATGTGCCTTTATCTAAAAAAATATAAGACAATACAAGACTGAAGGGCCAAAGGTCGTACTGCACTTACGTAAATACAAAAGGTAAACAAAGAGAATTATTGAGCTATAAGGTGAGGTAACAAGGTTAAACCTGTATTAGGCACAATTACACATAAAAGAATCAAAGAATATATTTATATCAAGGACAAGGAAACATAGCCTGGGTAGTATGGACAGGGAATCGGGGCATAGAGGAATGGTAAATATGTGATAAATCTATATAAACAGAAACACAAAACTAAGAATAGACAGATAGAAAGACATATAAAACCCAAAGTTTTTGCTTATAATCAAGGTGATCTTCCTTTGCCCTGGAATGACATGAATGTTTGATGTGAAGAAATACTGTCTTCATTCATCAGAAAGTGAGTTAGAGATATGCAGTAGGTTGATATTGGGTTCAATGGTCAATTTTAGTCTAAAATACATATGGTTAAAACCATCAAAGATTGGTGTTTTAATATTCCAACATCCTCTATGTTTCAGAAGACTGCCAGTAACCAGCCGTATTCATTATTCCAAAATGCCAGGAGCCAGCTCTATTCACTTATATTTATAGACTGCTAAACATCTCTGTAAATGTTAATGTAATGATTTCCTCTAGAAGAGATCTGGGAAACAATGACATGTAGCGTTGAGGGAAATATTATGGAGACGATTACTTGAAGAATAAGGATGGGTTTGCTTAAATTAATCTAATAAGGGATATTAATGCTGAGAAAACATGTAAAATTGTAAAAAAGGGTAAGAAAGCTTACATTTAGTTCATAGTATAATTGCAGCAGTGTAGCAATAAGCATGCTGACCAATATAGAAATTGAAGAGACCCCAAAAAAACAAGTTGTTTTGAATGTATTCTTAAAGAGAATGAAGAACTGGTCATACATTGACATTAGCCAAGCTAATTTTTTGAGACATTCATCATTGTTTGTGCTATATTATTATGAAAATAAGAAGGATCTGAATAATAATTAGCCGCATTGATGTGTGCTAATTAGCATCACATTGTAGTGGTAAAAACAATGTTCCTGAGATTTTATCATGGCGTTAAGATTCCCTCCTCCACTCTAATCAAGGACTCTGATTAGAGATACTAGGATACTGAGCTGTGCATAAGCATAAAGGACCCACACAAATAATGCTAAATATCTCACTGTTGAGAAAAACTCCTACTTACTCATGACTTTATAAATAAAAATCCAAACTCCCCTTGTTAAAATGTTTGATAGCAAAAGAAAATAATTAGAACTAATTAAAAACAGATTCAACTAAAGAAAAAAGTTAAAGGATTTTTTTTTTTAGGGCAAACTTATTGAATATTTTAACTATTATAATTATTTTATCCTCCTCAATTATTTATAAGTCAATTATTTCTAAGAAGCCTTCAGTAATAGTATCATATCTTCTGGACGCTCCCCTTTCCTAGTCTTCTCACCTCATAAGAGCAGCCATGTAGCACAGCTGTGACTTTACACCACAACCACAGGGGAGTGGCTTCACAACACCTACAATCACTTTATAGTCTCCTCAGAGTGCAGGATGGCTTTATAATGTGCTTAATTGTGTGCCTGCGGGACCTTTTTGCTGCAAGTAAGCTGCGGCTCGGTTTTAGCCTTGCAGAGAGGGTTCCCGGAGCAATTGAATAGCAACCGGGGCCTTCTTGCAGCCGAAACTCTTGCGGCCGTTTAAGATCAAAGGCTTTCCTCCGGCGCGTGCGGCCGCAAGGGATAACAAGGCACCGGCCGCAAGCCTGCCGGAGTCCCCGGCCGGAAGGGAATAGAATAGGCAAATAGCTTGCGGCCGGTCCTTGCGGCCCCGCATCTCCTACGGCCGATAATAGAATGAGGCCCAGTGTGTATAAACCTTTCTTGCCACTTACTGCATGGGCCACTCATTGCAGGTTTTGTTAACCTGCAAGTTTTGTGCTTGGGAATTCCATGTGTCTCTTTCCACCATCTCCCCCCTGTCCCTTTCCTGTGTGTTTCTCCTCTAATTTGAAAAGTTTTACGGTAGCATTTAATTTTTTTTAATTTAGTTAGAAAGAATCACTGTGAATAAATAAAGATTTCCAATATAAAAAAATACTAGCATTTTAGAAAACACATTGCTTACAATTATCTCACCATTTTCATGATCTCTACATATTTTGGCTTAAAGTACATGTCCCACCTAAATTTAAGTTTCCTTTATATTAAGAGCACTCGTACAGACGATTTACTATCTATATAAACATTATGTAATGTTCCTAGTTTTCCAATTACACTTCTACATATGTGGTGAACAGAATCTCTATTTCATTTTTGGCCCTGACACTTAGAACTCTGAGTTGATTGTGTCAAAAGTTTGAGAGTCCATCAGTTGAGTTCTAAACTATGACAATAAGTTCTTGTTGTGTTCTTCAACATCTCACATCACCTTATATACAGAGGTCTTGTAGCAATAAAAGGCAAGAACTACAACTTTTATACATATATTTTGCATTTGTCGCCCTCTTGTATCACACCTAAACCCTTAGATAGTAAGTTTGCAAGTTTTCAATCGTGTGTCCGTGTCTTGGAAACAAGCACTATGTACATTTGATTATATGCTCAAAAACAGGGCCCCCATTCTTTATAAGGTGTTAAGTTTGTTTTTTGCCATGTACTAAACCCCTGTACAGCGCTACGGAATATGTTGGCGCGATATAAATAAAGATAACAATAATAATAACTTCTATAAAGTTAAGTTGAGTAAAGGGTGTAGTTTGTGTATGCAAACTATACCATTTACCCTGTATCTTGTAATGGTGGCAAAAACAAATATTAGAAATGTCTTGAACTCTGACCCTTTCAACATTACCTTAGAACAGTCACTAGCAATAAATAAATTTCAACTGCATCTATGTCTTAGTACTATGTGTTGCAGTAATGAAAAAAGAACAAATTAACAAAAATGGCACATTCTAAGACAGAACGACTGTTTACCACAGTGTTCAGGACAGGCACCGTTTAGTTTTACCTTGAGATACAATGGGTGTGGGCTTGTAGGAAAATTACAATGAGAAAGTTTAGTGTAGGCAGTAAAAATACTGTTATGTAACACTGAAACTAACATTATGAATTTCTTGGGTTGCATTTTGAGTCTTCTTTTGAATTTTTAGGAAATGTTTTGCACACTGGGAGCCATTACACATAAAGACAAAATACATCAGATTTTTTTTTTTATAGTATTGTTAATGGTATTTTCTTAAATGTGTAAATATGATAACCATAAATCATAATTGAGAAAATAATAAAATAATATAAATACAAGTATTTATTGTGGTAGAAGAGGTCGCTAGGAAAAGTTCATTAGTGTAGCTCCTTTATTTAAATATATGTCCATGGTGAAGAATATACTTTTGTATATATCTGCATTTGTACATAGGTGTGGCCTCTTTCTCTAAGACGTCATGTAAGAAAATGATTTCAGTCTGTCTCGAAAAAATGTATTCACTTTGATTATGATTTAAAAACCTAAAGGAACAGAGAGCACCCTCATTTTCTATCACACATTAAAAGCTGCTGCTTAACAGTGACCAATGTTGTACTACTTTTAACACTTAAAATCTGCTCTTTTAAATACATGTAAGCAAATATAAGATTACGTAATCCTGTGAAATTACACCATATAGCTCTACATTATTGCAGAAATGAAATGTACAAATATAGCTAAATGTAACTACAAGTCTCTGTTAACTGAGCTTGAGTGTTAAAGAAGAAGGGGGTAGGAGAAGGTGCACCAAAACCTAGTGCAGATCATTACCTTATAAAAATAGCGAGTGAGGAATGTTAGAGTTTGCGACTCTCACCTTTGATAACCTCAAAGAATTATGAGGTATTTCAAAACATTGGTATAATATCTGGTGTATATCCCGAACGGTATGTTGGTTAGGTCTTCTTCCCCGGTGTAGAGGAAGTGGTGAAGTTCTTGTACGTCAATCGTAAATTATCAAATAGTTAAAACGTGTATGTTTTAGAGGTAGCTCACGGTAGAAATAAGTGATATGGAAGCATGTAGATGATGGTGGTTGCAAAAATGCTATTTTATTTCTACAAATCTATTAACATACAATAACAAGTCATAAAATCATTTCTAATAGTGATAGTGTGACTGAAGCATGTGTGTATGTAGTTCAATCTAGATGAAAGGATTATATTTTTACAAATGGATGTGTATATTAGCACAATCTGATGAACGCATTTCTCCGCTCTTAGCAGCTTCTTCAGTATCTTATCCCCTGAAAGAAAGCAAGCAAATATTTCCATATGTATTTACAGGGGCAGTAGATAAATACATGTAACAGTATAATGTAATAAAACAGCAATTTTAAACAATAATAGCGATAGAGAGCTATGCTTCACTGTAGAAAAATCATATTTTCAGTTTTGAATAATGCTTATTAAGAAATATTCTTGTTAGGGTGACAGTGTCCCTCACAGAAAACCAGAAATGCTCAAGACTCTCAAAATGACTGATGAAATGGAAGACCACCTTCAGAAACAAGCAACCATGCTTAAGGTAGATTGAACAAAGTACAGTTAAGATACCGGAGCTGTCCTGTATACATCAATCCTGATTTAAAACTGGAATGTTAAAAAAATTATCGGATTAATAAGGGCGGAATTTGGGATAGTTGGGATTTTCCGAACCCTCATTTGAAACTGGTTTTGCAACTCAATACCTGGTAAAGACGATTATTTGACAAAGCTATTTATAACAAAACCCTCAGGACAATGGAATTAGAAGGGTTTTTCTTAATGTAAATTCCAGTATCTTGGTGGAGATTAAAGATAAAGCAGGGATTATAGCACAATCATACAAATTGTATTTCAAAGTATAGTTAGAACTAGTATTATTTCAGATTGGTTTGGATATTTGTGTTACAGATAATATTCGAGTGACATCTGATACATATATGCATATTGCTGTATCAAGTTGAGTCATATATATCCAGGGATCCAATATTTTTTTATTCAAAGATGTACAGTATAGTGCTTTTAAGGAAAGGCCATTGAAAGTTTGACAAAATTATAATGACACAATGTAGGTCAAAGAAACAATAAAAAAAACTATGCACACAAATACAAGAGGAGTTGTGAGTTAAGGCCATGTGCAAATAATCTAGAATATACTGTGCCTTTATCCAATAAAATATAAGACAATACAAGACTGAAGGGCCAAAAGTCGTACTGCACTTACTTAAATACAAAAGGTAAACAAAGAGAATTATTGAGCTATAAGGTGCCGGCACTGGGGAGCTACAGTTCATTGGGGGAACCATGAATGCCAACGTGTACTGTGACATACTGAAGCAGATCCCCTCCCTCCGCAGACTGGGGCGCATGGCAGTATTACAACATGATAACGACCCCAAACACACCTTCAAGACGACCACTGCCTTGCTAAAGAAGCAGGAGGTAAAGGTGATGGACTGGCCAAGCATGTAACCAGACCTAAACTCTATTGAGCATCTGTGGTGCAACCTCAAACGGAAGGTGGGAGAGTGCATGGTCTCTAACATCCACCAGCTCCGTGATGTCATCGCAGAGGAGTGGAAGAGGACTCCAGTGGCAACCTGTGAAGCTCTGGTGAACTCCATGCCCATGAGGGTTAAGGCAGTGCTGGAAAATAATGGTGGCCACACAAAATATTTACACTTTAGGCTTAATCTGAACATTTCCACTAAGGGGTGTACTCACTTTTGTTGCCAACGGTTTAGACATTAATGGCTGTGTGCTGAGTTATTTTGAGGGGACAGCACATTTACAGTGTTATACAGGCTGGACGCTTACTACTTTACATTGTAGCAGAGCGTCATTTCTTCAGTGTTGTCACATGAAAAGATATAATAAAATATTTACAAAAATGTGAGGGGTGTACTAACTTTTGTGAGATACTGTAGGTGTGGCCTCTTTTTCTGAGACGTCATGTAAGGAAATTATTTCAGTCTGTCTGGAAAAAATGTATTCACTTTGATTAATATTTAAAAAACTAAAGGAACAGAGCACGCCCTCATTTTCTATCACACATTAAAAGCTGCTGTATAACAGTAACCAATGTTGTAATACTTTTAACACTTTTAAAACCTGCTCTTTTAAATACATGTAAGCAAATATGAGATTACGTAATTCTGTGAAATTAGACCATAAAAGCTCTACATTATTGCAGAAATGAAATGTACAAACATAGCTAAATGTAAGTTACAACTACAACTGAGCTTGAGTGTCAAGCATAAATTACATGAAAAAGTCCTCCCACTCTCCTAATTATGTTATCTAATGTTATGAATTATTTATTACAATGAGGACTGAAAAAGAAGACTTTATCATCATTCTGAATGGCAGATTCCCCAGTGTGGCCCTCTTTTTTGCCTCTCTGTATCTGATGTGGTTTCCAGGCATGCATATGAGTCTGTTTTTATCTCTGGCCTCCCCTTGTGAGCTCCTGAATGTTGTGTTGCCTAAACTCCAGCGTCTGCCTACAGCTGATCTCTGACTCTGTACCAGGCTACCAGTTGTAGCATTCAGTATCTACCAGGCTATCCGCTACAGCCTTCAAATTCTACTTGCCTACTTGCTACAGTTTATTGTGTATACAAGACTATCTGACCCACACTTCAGAATCAATCAAGACTACCCACTCTAGCCTTCAGTACCTTAACAGGCTAACCATTATACCATTCTGACCCACCTTAGCTACCTTCTCTGGCCTTCAGTACCTTAACAGGCTAACCATTATACCATTCTGACCCACCTTAGCTACCTGTTCTAGCCTTCAGTAAGGTAACAGGTTAACCATTATACCATTCTGACCCACCTTAGCTACCTGTTCTAGCCTTCAGTAAGGTAACAGGTTAACTATTATACCATTCTGATCCTACTTAGCTACCTTCTCTAGCCTTCAGTACCTAAACAGGCTAACCATTATACCATTCTGATCCTACTTGGCTACCTTCTGTAGCCTTCAGTACCTAAACAGGCTAACCATTATACCATTCTGATCCTACTTAGCTACCTTCTGTAGCCTTCAGTACCTAAACAGGCTAAGCATTATACCATCCTGACCCACCTTAGCTACCTTCTCCAGCCTTCAGTACCGTAACAGGCTAACCATTATACCATTCTGACCCACCTTAGCTACCTTCTCTAGCCTTCAGTACCGTAACAGGATAACCATTATACCATTCTGACCCACCTTAGCTACCTTCTCTAGCCTTCAGTACCGTAACAGGATAACCATTATACCATTCTGACCCACCTTAGCTACCTTCTCTAGCCTTCAGTACCGTAACAGGATAACCATTATACCATTCTGATCCTACTTAGCTACCTTCTCCAGCCTTCAATATCTTAACAGGCTAAGCATTATACCATTCTGGCCCGACTTGGCTACCTGCTCCAGCCTTTTGTGTCTTTAATACTAACTGCTCCAGTCTTTTGCATCAATCACACCACTTACTCTTGTCTGCAGTATCTACCAGGCTATTTGTTACAGAGTCTACTCGGGTACCTGTTCCAACCTATTGAGTCTGCCAGGCTACCTGCTTCAGCCTTCTGCATCTACTATGCTGTGTGATTCAGCCCTTAGAGTCTGCTCTGATACCAACAGCCTGTTGTGTCTAGCTAGGTACCTGCACCAGCCTTCAGAATCTATTAGACTACCTGCTCTAGTTTTCAGTGTCTGCCAAGTTATACACTCCAACTTTCATTATCTATCCGGCTACTTTCTTCAGTCTTTTGTGTCTACCAGGCTACCTGCTCCAGCTTTCACTGTCTATCAGACAACCAACCCAATCTTTGGTGTATTTCTGATTTCTGTATTTAACACTTTTTGCTATCTAGCTTTGTGTCTTACCCTGCCTGTGGAAATCAACCTGTAGAGATACAACAACTATGTGTGTTTTTTGTGGTTTATCAACCACTACTAAGAGAAATCACATGAGATTACAATAATGTCATTAGGAGACTGGCAGGACTGTTTCATGTATTTTACACTTAAAGGACCACTGCAGTTCAAGAAAAAAGACAAGTGTTTGTCAAGTAAGTACCAAACTAACAATATTAACAGCTGTGCAAGACGCAAACATAAAATATTGTTGAGGAGAATCACTTCCTAAAGAATCACGAGGGAGAGAGGTTTAGAGGAAAGTGAGATCCTTTGTTAAATAATTGTAAAGACTGAAATGGGCACCATGCCCCACATCACTAGCCCTGAAGCATACTAACAGCCTCATTAAATTTGGGCTAAGTGTTAAAAAGTAGCCCGTAACGTTGATATTTGGACTTACGGCTTTTAAATTAGGCCCGTAAAGCAGGCCGCTGATGACTTGCAGGTTAAGATGCAGGACGGCTGAAAAATGGCTACAGGACATGAAAGTTGAACTTCACAGCACACAAATCCTTTGATCTGTCAAGCCCGTAACTGCTGCAAATCCAATCATACTATTAAACTGCAATAAAGTCACCCGTGAGCAAGCCCATAACCCGCAAATGGAGCCCAAAGCCCAACGTGTGCCGGAGAGGACTCGCAAGGGGGGTAAAGACCAATATGTAGCCACATAAATGCAAATAAAAACACACTACTTTATATAAAAGGGAAAGTGATGTTAGGTCTTAGAATTAATAGCACAACATTCTCAAGCCCGCAAATCGGCCCCAAAAAATACTTTATTTTGTTTTTGATTTCCATGTTACCGTATATACTCGGGTATAAGCCAAGTTTTTCAGCCCTTTTTTTAAGACTAAAAAGGGCCCCCTCAGCTTATACTCGAGTCACTCTCCCCCTCGTGTCTCTCGAACCACCCCCGTGTCTCTCTAACCCCCTGTGTCTCTTTCCCTCCCCCCTCCTCATCCTCATTCTAAACCCCCCCCCCTCATTCTACCCCTCTAAATTCCCCCTCTCCCTTTCCCCTCACTTACCTTCATCTGAAGCTCCTGCTCCGGCCTCCGCTCCTTCCGGAGTCTTGACGTGGCGCGCATGTGACGTCACGGCATTAGCATATACCGGGTGCCTGCACCCGGTATATGCTAATAACGTGGCGCGCATGTGACGTCACGTCAAGACGCCGGAAGTAGCGGAGGCCGGAGAAGGAGCTTCAGATGCAGGTAAGTGACGGGAAAGGGAGGGGGGGGGGGGAATTAGAGGGGTAGAATGAGGGGGGGGTGAGGATGAGGAGGGAGGTTGAGGATGAGGAGGGAGGCTGAGGATGAGGAGGGAGGTTGAGGATGAGGAGGGAGGTTGTGGATGATGAGGGGGTTGAGGACGAGGAGTAGGGTTGAGGTTGAGGAGGGGGGTTTGAAGAGGGAGGTTGAGGAGGGGGGTTGAGGAGGAGGGGGTTGAGGAGTGTGGTTGAGGAGGGAGGTTGAGAATGAGGAGGGAGAAGAGACACAGGGAAGGTAGAGGGGGGGGAAGAGACACAAGTAAGGGAGAGGGGGGAAGAGACACAGGTAAGGGGGTAGGGGGGAAGAGACACAGGGAAGGGAGAGGGGAGAAGAGACATGGGAGAGAGAGGGGGACACAAGAGGGCACAAGAGGGACACAGGGGGCAGCACATTTCCCACTCTTGGCTTATACTCGAGTCACTCATTTTACCCAGTATTTTGTGGTAAAATAGGTGCCGGGTCGGCTTATACTCGAGTATATACGGTATATGGATCCCGGCAATGAATGTGTTAATACATATACTGTAATTCGCATGTAACAGAATATTATATTATCACATATATAGTTGTGAGCAAGCGGGTTGTTGCTAACGCTGCTGGCTCGCAAAGGTGCTCCTTGCCAGCAACTGCGGACCTCAAAAAATTTACTGACTTACGAGAAACAAATACGAGACGCAGAACTTTGAAAAAAAAACGTTACAACCTCGCAAAAATCACAAAACGAGGCTACAGGACTCTAAAGACGCAAAACACCACCAAACACCTGCGGATTTTCCCGAAAAAGACGCAATCCAAGAACAAGGACGCCAAATCAGCCACAGACGCATACCACACATTAGGCGCCATTTTACAACACTAACTTACACAATGCGGAAGTACACAGCTACCCTAACGGATTTTGCTTGCGCACGCACACTATTTACACTACACACTGCACACATTACTGACACTTACACAGCAGATCTACAGCCCTGAAAACACACATTGTATGCTGCAGCAACATCCAAACAGATTGCCAGCTCTTCTGCACAATGCTTCTTGCATATATTACTTCAAAATAGGTTAAGTATATTCATGTATTATTTTCATAATTATTTATTAGCAAAAAAAAACAATGCTCATAGCACACAAACAACCAACAGCCTCGCAATGAGCGCCGAAGGTGCTCATTGGGAGCCATACGATGAGTGCTGAAGGCGCTCAGCTCGAGGCTCGCAATGAGCGCCGAAGCATCTTGGAACACCAACAAAATTAATCTCTCAACCAAACACCATTACCTGCCTTACAATCTTATTGCCGTCATTTTTTGACGGGCAAGTCGCTAGTATATATATTATAGGCTGTATTAATATTGCATTAATCTGGAATGTGGGTTTAATCGCAAACTGCAAATGTAGCACGTAGGACTTTGAAATCTAATCTCCCCTTTTTCAGTGGCATAACTCTTACGATCTCTTTTTCCATTGGCTCCATCTAAACCGGTTACTACTGTCTACACTAATTGATCATTCGCACGGCCGCTAATCCAACATTCTACGAATGAGCTACGATTTGCATCTCAAGCCTGTAGCTCGCAGACCATTCTAATTTAAAAGCAACTTAACTCTGCCAAATTTCAAGCCTGCAGCCGTTACAGGCTTCATGTTGGAGTTACTGGCTTGGAATTTAATAGGGCTGTAAATCTCACTAGAAATGCAAGCTTCCCTCACACGCTCTCAAAAATTCTACCTATGTAGTATAGTATAGTATTGTACCCCCAGGGCGCAGTAGAGGCATCCAAATTATTTGTTCTGTTTAAAAACTAGCTGTAAGACCTTTTTTTCCTGCAGAAAAAAATTCTTAGCTAGGAGCAAATATTTTAAACCAATACTTACTTAATACTTGTCACTTGTGCACACTACCACTAAGTGGTGTATACATTATTACCGTAATTGTACTTATACATTTTTATTTTGCAAATGTACTATTATACTTGTGATGCACTTATAATAATAATAAATAATACTAATACTACTATAATAACAATTAAAATTCCTCACATATTTCCAACTTTTTAGGTCACTATAGTTTTTTTTTACTACCACATATACATATCCTTGGGGGATTGGAGAAATTACAGGATTATTGCATATGCAATTGTCATAATGGAGAGGGGGCTGAGAGGGAAGGATGTGAGGTTGTAGAATGGGGAGAGAGATAAGGAGATGGGGCACAGACCAAATACACACCAGTGTTGCCTAATTTCCAGGCACATACCAAAGCACCAATGAGTACTCTAAAACTCAGAGACACACAGAACATAACTGCACTGATTCAGACCCATACTCAACAGCACTCTTTCACACACACATACCAGCATAGTGTGCTGACCAACCTAAAGGCACAGGCTTTGTTATATATTTAATGGAAGCAGGACAGCTTCTCTTCAGCATCACACGAACCGTGAGGGAGGCAGAGGCAAGTAAAACAAAAAAAGACTAATCAATGCTGCAATACTTCTGTCTCTGCACCACAAATCATTCTCCATCTGAAAAGATCACCTCAAAAGCTCTGGGCAAGTCACAAAACAGAATATGCACCATGCATGTCACATCCATGATTCCATACATGTTCTAGACTCATAATTCTATATATATATATTTTTTTAAAAAAAGTTCAAAAACAAGTTATTAATTTGAGAAGTGTACCTGGTGCTGGTAGTTATCTGCAGGGGGCAGTGCCATAACAGTTCCTTCTGACTTCTATGAGAGGCGGGAAGGAAGGATTGCAGTGAGCACTTGAAAGCTCCAGTGATGTCAATAAGCTATTTCCTATGCAATTCTGCTATGTGCTGTAATTAATTACAGTAATTGTAAATAAAACCATGCAATGGGGGTCACATACCCCTTGCACCCTCAGTTCTCCTCAATCTCACAGCAGACCCTCAGTTACTAAAAAAAAAGCAACTGTGACAATGGACATGGTATCCTACCCCGTGCCTAGGCTCCAGCCGAGACCCGGCTAAGTGCATAAGTACTCCCCCTACTTTTCCCCTTGCTTCAATTCTCAACTTTCGGGATTGTTGTTCCCGTTCTCCAACTTTGCACCTTTCCACCTCCTGGTGCTACCAAGGATTGCTTAAATCCTTGGTGGGAATGTGCCTATGTGCAGTGTGCAAGTAAATATATAACTCTAATTTTACAAATATTTAAAGACATTTCAAACTGGGCAGATAAGCCAATGTCATAGTTAGGATAAATAAATTATATTAACATGGTAATAATGCCAAGACTTTAAAGGCTTAACATTGTAGCCATACATGTTTTATGCAGCTATATATGTAAAAGTTCTGACCAAAAAAAAGGTCCACAATGGAATCAGAGGCTACTAGAAAAATAGTAAATACCATGGAGGCAATAAAATGTCTGTTTTTACTGTATTGTGGTCCTACCTCAGCAATATAGACCTATAGTGAATTTGGTCCAATAAAGGATTAGTCAGATGTAACATAAGTAGCTATAACTAGATACAATTTACAATAAAAGGTGTATAGTGAAGTTAAATTAAAGAACCACTACAGTTCAAGAAAAAAAAACAAAAAAAACACTTGTTTGTCAAGTGTGTACTAAACTAACAATATTAGCAGCTGGGCAATTCATGGGCATAAAATATTTTTTGGAAAAATTTGAATTTTGTAGACTCTCGGTTAAAGGAGGGATGGGGGAGGGGGATAGGGAAAAGGTCGTCCAGAGCTTTTGTTTGATAACTGGATAATACTGAAATTTACACCATATCGCTCCCCCTCACTGGACAAGAAGAAACACCTTGCTTCATTCAATGAAACCATAGCTCTCCAGAAAGGTAAACACCCGCTCTAACACACATCATCCATCGATGGACAGTGGATATAAAAAGTCTCCACACCCCTTCTAAAATGTCAGGTTTCTGTGCTGTAAAACAATGAGACAAAGATAAATCATTTCAGAACTTTTTCCACCTTTAATGTGACCTATAAACTGTACAACTCAATTGAAAAACAAACTGAAATCTTTTAGGTAGAAGGATAGAAAAAATATAAAAATAAAATAATATGGTTGCATAAGTATGCACACCCTTAAACTAAAATTTGTTGAAGCACCTTTTTATTTTATTACAGCACTCAGTCTTTTTGGGTATGAGTCTATCAGCATGGCACATTTTGACTTGGCAAGATTTGCCCACTCTTCTTTGCAAAAACACTCCAAATGTGTCAGATTGCGAGGGCATCTCCTGTGCACGGCCCTCTCAGGTCACCCCACAGATTTTCAATCTGATTCAGGTCTGGGCTTTGGCTGGGCCATTCCAAAACTTTAATCTTCTTCTGGTGAAGCCATTCCTTTGTTGATTTGGATGTATGCTTTGGGTCGTTGTCATGCTGAAAGATGAAGCTCCTCTTTATGTTCAGCTTTCTAGCAGAAGCCTGAAGGTTTTGTGCCAATATTGACTGGTATTTGGAACTGTTCATAATTCCCTCTATCTTAACTAAGGCCCCAGTTCCGGCTGAAGAAAAACAGCCCCAAAGCATGTTGCTGCCACCACCATGCTTTACTGTGGGTATGGTGTTCTTTTGGTGATGTGCAGTGTTGTTTTTGTGCCAAACATATCTTTTGGAATTATGCCCAAAAAGTTCAACCTTGGTTTCATCAGACCATAACATCTTTTCCCACATGCTTTTGGGAGACTTCAGATGTGTTTTTGCAAAATGTAGCCTGGCTTGAATGTTTTTCTTCGTAAGAAAAGGCTTTCGTCTTGCCACTCTACCCCATAGCCCAGACATATGAAGAATACGGGACATTGTTGTCACATGTACCACACAGCCAGTACTTGCCAGATATTCCTGCAGCTCCTTTAATGTTGCTGTAGGCCTCTTGGTAGCCTCCCAGACCAGTTTTCTTCTCGTCTTTTCATCAATTTTGGAGGGAGCTCCAGTTCTTGGTAATGTCACTGTTGTGCCATATTTTCTTCACTTTTCTTCACTGTGTTCCATGGTATATCTAATGCCTTGGAAATTCTTTTGTACACTTCTCCTGACTGATACCTTTTAACAATGAGATCCCTTTGATGCTTTGGAAGCTCTCTGTGGACCATGGCTTTTGCTGTGGTATGCAACTAAGAAAATTTCAGGAAAGACCAACTAGAGCAGCTTAACTTTATTTGGGGTTAATCAGAGGCACTTTAAATGATGGCAGGTGTATGCTGACTCCTATTTAAAACGATTTGGAATGTGATTGCTTAATTGTGAACACAGCTACATCCCCAGTTATAAGAGGGTGTGCAGACTTATGCAACCACATTAGTTTTCTTTTTTTTTCTTCTTCCCTCCACCTAAAAGATTTCAGTTTGTTTTTCAATTGAGTTGTACAGTTTATAGGTTACATTTCCAAGGTGGAAAAAGTTCTGAAATGATTTATCTTTGTCTCGTTTTTTTACAGCACAGAAACCTGACATTTTAACAGGGGTGTGTAGACTTTTTATATCTACTGTATCATGTATTTCTTCAGGGTCCGGCAGCGGCGTCATCATTAATTTATTTCTAATTAAAAACTGGCTGTATGACTTTTTTCCTTATTAATTATGCTCTTAGTAGGACTTACATTTTTCAAACTTATATTTTCTTATTGTGCAGTGGCTTTTAAGTTACAAATGACTACAAACTCTAAGGATTGTCACAATAAATTAAAATAGTTGTAGATAGATAACTTACAAAGGTCATATTTGCACTACATTCTTCGACATTTGTGCTTGCATCTTCAAATTCTCTCTGAATGGCTCCATTCCATATCCTACACTTTGCCTCGATTTTATTGCATGTTTCCATTTATGCTTATAGGACTTTTCTTGTGCTGAATTTACTTTCTAGAACGTCGTACCAAATCTGTCCAGATTCCCCCAGTTTCCTAAGGTTTAAAACTCGCTGAAAACCCATCTTCCTACAGTCTCTTTTCAACACTCCTATCAACTACCTCTTGATCTTTAAATACCCATGTCAATTCATTTCCTTAGTTATCCAGATATGGTTCTACTATTTCATTCACAAATAGTGTAGCCTCCTCTATCAAAGTGTAAATATTCACTTTGTTCCTTTTATACAGATCTATAGAATACTTAATAATAATAATATTTTATTAATAACAATAAACAACAATACAATCAATCACACATATTGCAAAATTCCTGTTATTTAAAAGTGAAAACTATAATAATAAACATATTAAAAGGAATCAGCTCATTTTAATATGCTCGTTTTATAGTTTCTATCTATTATTGAACTTTTCAATTTCCGTATTGACGTAATAAATCCCTCTATCTCTACTTAATATAATATTTATTACTTTACAAACTTGGGAAGTTCTTTAGATTTCAGTTTAGTTCTCTCATCACGACACTTCTCTTCATCCCTTCCTGCTCACTCATTGCTACTTACCATGTCTTTTTTACCCCTTTTGTCCTGCCACCTTGCGTTTTTTCCCCTCCTTTGTCACTTTTGTCTGTCACAGACTGCAACCTTCATTCATTTATAGGAAATACGAATTAAACATTTATGCTAAAAATATTCACACTACTCAGATCATTATCAGCAATACCACATTCAGATGAATATAAAACATTACTCACAAACTTGTTATACAAAGAAGATGAAACACTAATCAGTAATCACAAACTATCTATATTTAGCAGCCAAATGCATGACCGTAAAGATGTTATAAGCAAAGGAGACAAGACTACTTTACATATGGACTTATATCAGGAAATATTTGTATTCAAGTCAACAAGCTAATAGCAATCAGAATGTTTTTATTTTGGGCTGCCACTTTGGGTAACTCCTGCCATATTGGCAGATAAGTGCATGCTATTTAAAGGAACAACAAACTTGATAATGCTCATTTAAACTTGAAGAAGAAAGGCACCTTTTTTATTCTCAGTAGTATTTACTCCCCCTAAGATATGAATAGAAAACATTTCAAAATTGCCGTTTTTATTTATATTGTTTAAAATGAACACATTATGTTGATTAAAAACATAAAAACATTGTCGTCTTCTACATTTTAGTATATCTAATTAAAATTTTTCATATGATATATTATACAAATCAAATGATACAAATTCACATGAAGTACGTGATAATCTGATTTTTTTTCTAAAGAAAAGATACACAACCAGATAATACAAATTTGTATATAAATTGAAGGAAAGAGCCAGTTCATATAAGAGTGATATGTGCAGAAGTTTCAGTATATAGTAATTATAATAATTATAACATATAAATCATGACAATTACCAATATAAATTATAGTACAAGAAATATAATATAAATGCACATACAATTTGGAATGACTCAATATTCGCTATTAATAGACTGAGAGGGTAATAATTTGCAAATCTCGGGAACTGCTGTCCTTCTTTCAAAGATTTTGGAAATTACTACTTTACAACAGCTGATATACAGCCTCATTAAATTCCAGCCGTGTAAGTCCAACGTGTTGCTGCAAGGGCTGCAAGCTTAAAATTTGGCTGTTTTACGTTGCTATTAAATTTTAATGGGCTACGAGCGAGAGACGCTATTTCATAAACCAGTTCTCGGCTGTCAGAGTTGTGTGTTCGAACGCAAACAGTTAAGCAATCACGTAGTTACAGGTTCAGATAGGGCCAATGGAAAAGGAGATTGTTAGCGTTAACTCACTGAAGAAGGGGAGGGGGGATTTTGAAGTCCTACGTGCTTCACGTACAGTTTGCGATCGGACCCACATTCCAGATATAATGCAATATTAATAAAGTAGTAAATATGGTATTCTATTACAGTATATGTCATAACACATTGATTGCAGGAATATAACACAAAATATAAACATGAAATAAAGTATTTTTCGGGGGACGATTTGCGGGCTTGAGAATGTTGTTCAATGAATTCAAAGACCTAACATAACTTTCCCTTATAATAAATGTACAGTAGAGTGTTGTTATTTGCATTACAAGTGCTACGTATTGGACTTTACCCCCCTTGGGGGTGCTCTCGAGCACACATAGGCTCCATTTGCGTATTACATGCTTGCTCACGAGTGACCACGTTGCAATTTAATAGCTGAATTGAACAAGTAGCGGTTATGTGCATGACAGATTAAAGGATTTACGTGCGCAAAGTTCAATGTTGTTAAGCACGCAGCCTATTCTTTGCCGGCCTGCGTATTAACACGCAAAGCCCACTGCGAGCAACCTTACAGGGCTAATTTAATACCCGTAACACGTAAATCTGGAGTTACGGGCTACGTTTTACAACGTAGTGCCAATTTAATAAGGCTGATATTCTGTGGAACCATGGTCAACCCCTGGAGGGATATAATGAATCTGAGAAATTCTAGGGTATTTCGAAAATATATTTTCTGGTTTAGCATATAACTGATGATTTCAAAGGTGTGAGATTACATGGACCATATGTACTCTATGTTGTTCTAGAGTAAAAGAAAACACAAAGATGTTGTCTAGATAAATTACATTATAAGTGGAATGATTACTCTGAATTAAAAACACCAATTTTCCTCAAAGTAGCAGTTTCCCTTTCATTATTAGTACAGTAGTGTGTTTATATTTGCATTTACAGTGCTACGAATAGGACTTTAACCCCCTTGTTGTTGGGGTCAATAAGATCATGTTATAAAAGTTGATACTGGTGGATAGAATACAGAGAAAATAACATATGATTTGAATAATTATCTCTACTCTGCTACATTACGCCTGCATGACATTTGCTAGTGATGTATTTGTAATTAGATTCAGGATAGAGATGGGTGATATTCAGACACATGTGGTGATACATATACAGTATTTTGCATCTTCCATACTGGTTTGAATAACCATATTTGTATAATCCACTTCAATGAGCTTCACACAAATATTCATCTTTAATAAAGTCCTATATTTTCATTTTATTATTTTATTAATGAATATAGCACATATAGTAGATCTTCATATCTAAGCTGCAGTGGCAAAAACATTCAATAGAGTCAGAGACAGGGAACTGCAGGAGACTGCAAGAAGGTCCAATGGATCAACATATGCATACCATAAGAAAGAGGAAGGTTAAAATATTTTAGTAGTCCATGGTTAATCTAGGCTCTAATAACTATTAATCCTTTTAATTGCAAGTGTTATATTTTTATTTAAGATTTTTTTTAAGTTGATTTTCAATAAAATAATTTAAGTTTTACATTACCCAACTGACTCAATATATTATTATTAAAAAAAATTACATTAACTAATTGACTCAATATTGAATTGTTTATTGTCTCTTTCCTCTATCTTATAGAGTTAGTATCAGGTTATAAGTAGGTTTTTCTTTCCTTTCTTCTTTTCAACGAACTCTGTAGCATAAGTATATGGCTTAAGTAGAAACATGAGCTGATATACATTGTGGAAACTCCTCTACTGAGTTTGTGCTAAACTGATCAGGGAGTAGCACCTGAGGTTCTGGGTGTTATGCTCAGCAGCTGAAGATGTTAATGACCAGGAACCTTTCTATAGGTGAACCAAATGGTTACTGCAAGTCTTGCACCGTCATTCAGCCTCATTCAATTGCTACGAATTTGAGCTCAGAGGTTGCAAGTGGATCTCGCAGGAAAATTCCCTATTCAATTGCCTCCATTTTCCAACCTCGGATCGGGTTCTGAGTGACGGCCCTGCGAAAATGGCCGCCATGCTGCCCGGAGCTTACACCAGTCTGAAGTCTTTGATCTGTCACTTGCGCAGACCAAAATTCGCAAATCCCTATTCCGATTGGCCGATAGTGAGCAGAAGCTCCAAACTTGCACTCGCAAGCCCAGCTCTGCTTACGTCTGAAACATGGGTTTCCGATTTCGGATGTCGGGCAGCAAGTCTGGGCTATTTGAATAGCCTTGGAGACGGAGGGGAAACACAGCTCGCAGCTCACTCGCTGACATGCAGTCGTTGGCGAGTGAGCTGCGAGCTGGTAATTGAATGGGGCTAATTGTCGGGACTTCAATTTGGTGAACCAAAGAGGTGCCGGGTGCTGGGTTCTTCCTGCAACCTCCATGATATAGCTCAGTTGTTACGTAAAAACACTGGTAGCTGGTAAAAGGCTGGAGGCCGGTGGCAGTCAGGATGTCCAGGGATGAGCAGTACAGAAAAGGGCCCGAGGCAAAGAGAGTATCTAGGGAACCAAAGCTCCAAAGATCCAAGCTCAGAAGCAGCAGATCAATGAGAAATATCACTAGGAATTAATGCTGAGAAGTAATGTAGAGCAAAACAACTGAACAAGTTGTCCCATAATTAGGATGCTGGCTCTTTACTTTTGTGTGTTGTCTTGTGTGTGTAAGCTAGAGTGGCTACAGTAGGCTACAGTAATGCTGCTGTAGGATGACTGCAGTAATGCTAAATAGAAAAAGAAGAAAAAGGGAAAAGGTCCAGTTCTTAAATGTGTCCAATAGTGTAAATAGAAGTGTTGACACACAAGATTATTTATTCACCCTAAACTATATGTATAAACACATAGGCAAGAAATTATTTAAAACTCAATCTCGTTATTAATAATCAGTTAAAATAGAAAAAAGGGATGATTTAAAAATAAAAATAGATGATAGGGGAAAATCTTTCAGTGACAATCTACTAAGTGTAACCAAAAAGGTATATTGGTAACTTTAGCCACATCTATATGAGTAATACACACATTCTATATCAGCCCAGTGGGCTTGGTTAGTCAAATAAATGTATTCCAACTGCACTGAAATAGCTCCCAAGAGAAAGTATGAGCCACACAAGCTCTATATGGCTAGACGTAATATATATATATACAAGTGGCATCTAGATTAATCCCATATAAGCCACACAGGCTCTATATAGCTAAACGTAATACATATATATAAGTGGCATCTAGATTAATCCCCATATAAGCCACACAGGCTCTATATAGCTAGATGAAATACATATATACAAGTGGCATCTAGATTAATCCCCATATAATCTACACAGGCTCTATATAGCTAGGCGTAATACATATATATAAGTGGCATCTAGATTAATCCCCATATAAGCCACACAGGCTCTATATAGCTAGGCGTAATACATATATATAAGTGGCATCTAGATTAATCCCCATATAAGCCACACAGGCTCTATATAGCTAGATGGAATACATATATACAAGTGGCATCTAGATTAATCCCCATATAATCCACACAGGCTCTATATAGCTAGGCGTAATACATATATATAAGTGGCATCTAGATTAATCCTCAGATAAGCCACACTGACTCTATGCAACTATAGAGGGCTTAAAGAGTGTATCAAACAAATAGACTAAGATCTTATCAAGCAAACAAATATAAGCTTTGTTTAAAATATATTAGTTAACAGAAAAAAATGCTATAAATACCAGTGAATTTAATAAACACAAGAGAATTATAAAGGTGTACAACTGTATAGAATTCCTTAGCGTGATAAAAAAACAACAACTTAAGTCAAGCTAGTTAATACTGATAAATCAGTTAATGGCCACACAAGCTATGTGGTTATCGTAAAATAAAGTTATGTAAGTTGAATATAGACTCAATATATCATATAGTAAATATAGCTCACTCACACTTATATACTGACTACTCCCTTTATGTAGCTTATAAATGTTGACAATTCCGCTAAAAAAGAAAAATACGCAAATACTCAGAATCAAGTTTCCAAAGCCACACAAGCTATATAATAAGTACGTCACACTTCGAGAAGTTTCTTAGTAGATAACTTAATTACTCGTGTCAGCTAATACTCTTAGCCAATTTATGATCACATAGGCTGTTATCTCAAAATATTGTTTAGAAATGCCATAGGTTAAAAGCAGATATCACTAAGGAAGAATTGTCCTGTAGGTTCTTCTGAACAGGGCGGTACCAATTTTTGTATTATAATATTTGGCTTCACACTGAAGCTAAGTGAGGTGGTTGTTTCTTTAATGAATACCTGTCTTCCCCTGAATATGGCAAGGAATTGGTGATTTAAGGTGGCAATTAGCTGACCTACGAAGGAAAACTTTGCGCCTGGTTACAAGCTGCCATTTTTAGTTAACAAAGCACTTCATTATTGAATGTTTTTCTAACAATAAAGTAAAAAACAACATTACAGAATAGCAGTGTTATCTTAATCGAGGTTCCCATCCAGTTAATATTGACCCATTTTTGGACTCCAAAATTATGGACAGGACCATGACTATATATGACTCCAAAGTGTACCATGGAACCTCAAAATCTAATTCCAAATAGAATACAATGTCTCACAATCTCTAAAACACACACTCCATTACCAATAAATATATCCCAAGTCCTCAATACATTCTAGTGTAACATTCTCAAGGATCCCCTGGCCATACAAAACACAAAATGAACAGAACACAGTTTTGGAAGCAATGATCAAGATTAAGATCAAGGGTGTGCAGAACGGGGCCAAAATCCTCTGGAAGCACAGGAGCTTGAAGCATTGAAATCGGGGCAGGTCTAGGAAAGATCCTGAAAAGAGAAAATGTCAGCTATCTATATAAATTCCAATTAAAATGAGAGCAAGGAGAAAGAGAGAAAAATATGGATAGTAAAACAGGGGAGCAGGGAAGAAATAAGAATATAATGGATATAGAGATTCAAAAGCAGGGAGGACAGGGAGTGGTAAAAGTGGGGCCAACTACCTAAGGCATTAACAGGGGTAGACCAGACAAAAAATTGCTCACCCCTGATCTAGATTGCATGAACACATACTATAACAACATAATGGTTACATAGTAATTTAGGTTGAAAATATACTTTAGCCCATCAAGTTCAACCTTTTTAGATGTCCTCTGATCTGTAATATGCAGATTTATTGGTAATTGTTAATTAATGGTCTTGTTGGCTCCATACTGTACAGTAATTATGTGTTTTAAAGAGTAACAAATAAAGTAAAGTGACATTTATCAGGTTGACAGGAACCTGAACGATCTGTTTACTGATTCCTCCAAACATTTTATTTCCCCAGGTATGTGGAGCAGCTATTTGATTACTCTGAGGAAAGCCCAGAAGAGACTACTAAGCAGATGGACAGTGATATCATGTCTTCTAAAGTGACAATAAAACCTCATATATTAACCTCTAAATCTCCAAATTTGACTACGAAGCAATTAAAACCGAAGTCGGAACACCCAACCACCAAGGCTAAAGTTCTACTGGTGACCAACAAGACTTCAAAAGTGACTACAACATCACCACTGAAAACCACCCTGGCATTAAAAGCAACTAGCAAACCTTCTTCACCAGGATCCACTAAAGCCAAAATTACCCCCACCACTCCCTCATTTCTGGGTGATAAGTATGAAATTGATAACACTCATCTTAACTCGGTAAGTCTGGGTTCCTGTGAGGTGTTGAAAATTTTACTAGAATGGTTTGCTCTGCTGCTCTCTTTAGTTACAGCAACAGCCACCTGGTAATGTACTTCAGGGTAGACAAGCAATACATTGAAGCTAAGACTAAAATCTAAAATGTCAAATTAAGAATATATTAAATGCTGAAAACACATTTTGATCATAAATTAATTTTAAGAGGATTCATTTATGGCACTACTGCAGAGGTTGGCTAATCATTTGGGCCCAGAAGTTTCACAGCTGCAGGGTCATCAAGCTTTTAACCCCAATTTACAATTTATTCTTAACCACATGCAGTAAGAGGAAAAGACTTTCAGTGACGCCTAGTCAACAGGAAATAACTAGCTGATTACTAAGAATAGAAATGATTTAATGCAAAAATGCCTGGGTCTGTATAAAATGATGTCATAATGAGAAGCATTTTGTATAATTTAATTAATCACTTAAAAGAACAACATTATGTATAAAATATATTTTCTTTCGATTGTGTCCAATATCTAGCAATTTGTTTTTCTATTCTTGGTTGAAGGACCACTGTAGTTTAGGAAAGACTTTAGATGTCTGTGATGCATATAATCATCTAGCTGCTATGTAAACTAACAGCATAAAAACATTTTTAAAGAAAATCGTAATTTTAGCAGACTCTGCTTGTGTCTCATGGCTTCTATCATTCAATACTTCTGCTGTGCCTGCAGGCTTGGAGCCAGAGGGTATGTGCACACAGGAAAGGAGAAGAGAGAGGTTACCTAATTGGTGCCTGAATTCAGCTGCCATGACCACAAGCAAGTGTACTACAAATGGCAAACCATGCTTTCTATTCTCTGTATTCTCTCCCTTTATGCACTGACTAAAAAGGATTCTGTGCATGTCAGCCTCTAGACACTAGCAGAGATTACTAAAAGTAATGTTTACTCAAAAACTGCTTTATGTCAATAACTCACATTTCTGCTAGTTGGTTGCATACTGTACAAATATGAAGATTTTCCAAAACTGCATTGGTTCTTTAAAATACAGAATGGACTTGTTTCCACAGTTGTTGTTATTATTTGTATCACACTTGTTAATACTTCCTCAAATTACTGGTGACTAACATGTAGGGGAAGAAATGTAAAAGTAAAGTTCCTCTGCTTTCATGATTGGTCCAGTTTCAATAGGTAACATGATATAGAAGTGGTGGTGATGTGTGAAAATCCTGGTGAGATGATGGAATGCATTGTGCGATTATATAGGTGTATGTTCACTGGACGCACCCCAGCAAGAGCTCTCACTGGACTAAAATTGAACATGGAGTAAGAGGGTGAAGATTTAGGGGTAATGTGCAAAATTACTATTTTAAATAAATGGAACAGCTATCCAGTGGAAGTTGTAGGGAAAAAACAGTAAAGGAATCAAAACATGTTCAAAATGTGACCAAGGCTAGACCGAGGATGTATTAAGTCAAGCTTTTTATGTAGACAGAATGTACAGACCAACTGGATCTCATCTACTATCACATCTATTTACCATTAAGGTTGACATTTGAGATGTGAGTCTCACAAAAAAAAGTGATTTTGACATAATAACACCGTAAAGAAGAGATGCAAACCTTATCTGAAAGTTACTCAAGACACAAGAATCTGAATATTTCTAACACTATGGACTATTTGACTCCCTGTGTGCCATTAGTATTCTATTTGTAGATAAGATTAAGGTTTTGTTAGTAAAAAAAACATATGGGACCTTACAAATCGAACACATAGCACCCTCCAGAGCAACACAGCAAAGACTGATGTTTTGTGGGAAAAGAAACAAACAGCTGTGATTGGATAATCATAGAGATCTGCAAATGTTGTCATGGAAGACTCATACAGCTTGGGATAAAGACCTTATATGCATTGGTTCTTTTACACTAAATAGTATATTCTATAGGAAGAATGTAAACACAAATCAGAATGGCCATGGTGCTCATATCTCACTTAGTTCTTAAGATGTATACATAATCATGGTTATATCTTTAATCAAGTAAATAAAGTTAGATGGATTGTCTAGGACAAGCTTCAATAATGATAAAGGTCCATGTGTCAACTAGACCTTCCTTTCATTACAGATGTGATGGTTGAGTTATGCTAGACTACTCCCCTGAAGGTCCTTACAGTTATGTCAGATTAATTCCACACTATGGTCACTAATCATCACAGATCCCTCTCTCCAAAGGGTTAATATAGCAATAGTAACTGAAGTTGGAAAAAAAAGACTTAGTACTAAAGTCCCACATTTTGAGATCTCCTCTCATCCTTCTATTATTATTATCCTTTATTTATAATGCGCCAACATATTCCGCAGCGCAATACAGGGGTTAGGTACAAGTATAAACAATGCCCCACAATGAAAATAATGGAAGACCCTGTTATTGAGCTTTCAATCTGATATACATTGTGCTTTCCCTAAAGCACCTCACAAGATTAGAACTCGCAAACTTACATTCTAAAGGGTATGGGTAAGGTACAGGAGAGTGAGAGATGCATAGTGAATGAAGAGGCTAAAATGTGAATAGTAAATTGGTCCAGAAGAAGGCAAAGAATAACGCCCCACAAGAGTTAAATAGTAAATACAGCCATTCATGCACTCATATACAATAATGCAGAAGTGTTCAACTTTAATTTTCTTAATGTGTTTGCATGAAGAATGATTCAGTTACTTCTATTCAAATATGGCATTCCTTAGTGACAGTGCTTTCAATAGGACAAGTGAAGATCTCATTCAACTACAAAGTGCCTGGTGAGAAATCAAATAAGTATCCAAAGCAATTACGTATTGTGTTTAACCAATTAACCAATTATGAGCTTGTCCTCTTGCTCTTCTGATACCAGTATTCCTGTATCACTGAGCAAAAACTTATCTTTTTTTTCTCCTGTATGTCTTACTCAGAGCTGTCCAAATCGCATCAGAGATAAACTGAAGGGCCCAGAATTTAATGACACTTTTGTGGAGACTATCCCAGTTTTACAGTGGCAAAAACATGCGACAGAGTCAGAGTACAGGAGACTGCAGCTATATGGTGGGGTTTATGGCTGGATGGGCGTCACATGGCAGAGTGAGTAATCCACAGAAATCTCTACACTTATTATACCAGGTTTGAAGAACAAAAGCGAACATCTCTCTAAGCCTTAAGAATTTGTAGAAGCTGAACAGTCTTGCACAGCCTTATTCAGCAGTCACGATTGTTTTTACCATGTACAAAGTTCCACTTTTGCACAAGATTATCTTTTTATATGACATAGCCCAATTCCAGTAGATTACAGTGAATCTCTGGGATTTATTTTTATAAGTAAATATTTCATTCTGACCCTGTCATTTAATTGACTCAAATCTAATTAAAGTCCAATTAGATTATAAGCTCATAATTTTAGCCATGGACAAGCAGGAAACATTAATGACAAACATAAGCTCCCTGACATTTTAAATATGGAATAGTAGAAGTCAAACTAGAAAAGTTCTGTAACTTTCACCTACGCAGGGATAGATAAAAAGACAAACGGTTTATAGGCACCTGAAAAAAAAGCCTTCATGGATATACATCATACTTTAGAAAAATATTTAGGAGCCAGAAGTACAAAATGTAGGAGCATGGGCTCCCAGAATCCTGGAATATTTCCTCCCCTGTAAACACATATATAAATGTCTATGAAAGTAGTCATCATCATAACTATGAACTATAGTTAATAACAAACCCCTTTAAATGGAAAACATTAAAACAAAAAAAACAAAAATAATAAATACTCACTTTCTAAGCATAATAAGTTCCAGTAAGCAACACTGCATCTTGGCTTCATCTTTAAAGGCAAATTAAAGTGAGGTGGGTTATGAATGCATCCTGTAGAGGAGCATCATAACCACCTAGCAAAAAATGTTTGCATGAACAAAACAAAAAAACTTTTGAGCTAAGCTTCTCAGGGTATGATTTTTTAAAAGTGTACCCCGTCCATGTGAGCATGCTCAGATATGCAGCCAATCAGCAATGCTGAATGTAGCCAGCATAGATGCCTATTACACTGGGTCCTTAAAGGACCATAAATCAATATTCAAGTAAAATGCATGAGTGGTTAAACGGTTGTTCTTTAGATATACACCCTCTCCTTGATAAATTCTGACAAATTATAATTGTACTAAAACCAAACATTTCAGCTTCTTCTAACTATTCTAATTTGTCGTTTAGGCGAATGAGCATTTATGCAATGACCTGCAAAAGCCAGCCATGGTCTCTGTGCTTGTGTCTTTCTGTGAAGGGAGAGATCACAGGGGCAATTCACTGGGGCTGGGGGAAGTATCACCTAGGATGTAGGTAAAACAATCAGTGAATGAAAGGACACAGACCTTGTTCTGGGTATTACAGAGATCTAAAGGAAAGCTGCCAGCTCAATCCCCAGGGCAAAAAGATACAATGTATTATGTATGCTAGTTTCAGCTGGGATTTTCAGGGGTGTCAACATTGATAGAAAACAGTTCGCAAATGCAACAAAATTCAGCAAACTTTAGGTTAACTGTTTAATTGTTTATTTTGGTATTTTTTCATGCACATGTTTTTTCATAAACTACTAATTCTCCTCTATCAGATGCATCAATAACCCAGCTCACTTTGCATAGTAGAATGTGCTGTCACTTTCTAAATAAATTAAAATAAAAATTCTATTTTTTTTAGTTTCCATTGTATTTCCATTGTATTTGTCCATTTCTATAGCTTAAAAAATTTAAATGTTTAAAGAATTTGAAGACATTTAAGGTGGGTAGTTATTTACAGCATTGCGAGGACAGCCCGTGGATGTAAATTTTGTGTTTCTAGAAAATTATATGTTTATACACTTGCCATATTCTTTCACAGCAGTATGTATTTGTATTATTTTTACTGCTCTTTACTTATAAAGTATTAGCAATTTCCATAGTGCTACTTACTTAAACACAAATGGAAAACATAAAATAAAATGACATGACAATATAAAGACAATACACTGCAATTAAAAAGACAATCTGCTGCAACAGAGTTGAGGTCTCTAATCGGAAGAGCTTACAAACCACTGAAATATTTGTCATCCTCTCTTTCAGTTGTTAATGAAACTTTACATCTGATGAATTCCTCTAAGAGTGGGTACATGTTTGATAGCTGGAAAGGGGATCGTCCTTGTATACGTTGTGCTGTTGTAGGAAATGGTGGCATTCTGAACGGATCTGGCATGGGAGCAGAAATTGATGGACATGACTACGTGTTCAGGTAAAACATGGGTAGTATCATACTCAAATTAGATGTGTTATGCCATCTGTATGCACATATGCTCATTGTTCATTATCTTGTCAGGGTCAATGGCGCAATTACTAATGGGTACGAAAAGGATGTAGGCAATAGGACATCATTTTTTGGCTTTTCAACAAACACAATGATGAATTCGTTGGCTGCCTATGGAAGGCATGGTTTCAAGAAGGTCCCACGTACAGAGGTACTCAGGACCTTGGTGGCTCCTTTTGACTATAATCTTGTGTCACTGACTTTAGTCTCAGTTTTAACCACCTTTGTTCTCCACAGGAAACTCAATATTTGATTTTGCCTGATCATGACAGAGATTATCTGATTGTGCGAGCTGCGCTCACTAACAGCATAATTGACAGAGGTCATGACAAGTCTAGACGGTAAGAGAAGCTCTTTTCACCTTAATGATTAAGGCATAGCTTAATTTACCCTCAGGGTGGGCCTTACACGTATCCCAGGCATACTTGAATTATTTTACTTTGTTTGTCCCTAACACATACACTGGATTACTGTTCCACTTATCTACAACCCTTTTTTTTCTAATAAAATTTAATGAAACAACACACTAAAAAGAAAACAGTCCACTTTAAATGATGTGGAAGCTTCACTCTTATCCTCCAATCTGGTTTTTTTGGTGACAAACTGGTCTAGGGATATTTGTCTCTGCTTTCTCCGTCCATCAAGCAGATGCTGGTAGCAAGCCATTGCCCCAATAACGGTGCGCCTTACATTCCTGCTCCTCACAGCGTAACGATCATTTACCACTACATCATCCATAAGCTCATGTATGGAACGCAAAGTCATGCTGAGGAACTCAGTGGCCAGTTCTTTATGTTCCTCCATATTACAGTCACTGCTATCCTGGGCTTTCTCGATGCCCTGTTCTGACAGTTTTTGGAGGACCTCTTTGATCAGGCTCACATCTGAAGCCTGTACCAAGTCCTCTATGTTCTTGGGGTCTGCATCCCCCAGTCCAGTCGTGTTCACAAGGTCCACTATCCCCGCTATGATTCGCTGTTCTGGTTGCACATCTCCACACAGCTCTGGCCATATCTTCCTCCACACAGCTTTTAGACATTGCTGTGTCACCTACTTTCAGGAGAAATCAATGTTAGTGACGGACTGCATGATGGTGTACATCTTCCAGAAATCAATTGTGGACTGTTTGTCCTTGCTGCCCCGTCTGGTAAAATGAGCTGGTGTAATGTGCAATGAAGATAGTAGGCCTTTATGGTTGCAATGACCCCCTGATCCATAGGCTGAATGAGAAAGCAGTGTTGGGTGGCAGAAGCACTACTTCCACCGGAATGCAGCAATGGAGCTCAGCCAAGTTGGTTGGGTGGATTGGAGCATTGTCCATTAACAGGAGCCTCAAGTATTTTGCTCCTGCAATATTGCTGCACCGATGAACAGAAATTCTCACTGCACCAGTCCCTAAATATGTTCATGGTAAACCTTCCTGTTGAATTGCCAAATGACTGGCAAACTAGATTTTGTCTGCCCTTCATGGCTCTAGGTGTTTTTGATCTTGAGGTGTTTGGCTTGATTTTGAAGGCACCGCTGGCGTTCCCACCCAGAAGAAGAGTTAGCTGGTCTTTGGCAGCTTTGAAGCCCGGTGCTCTTCTGCACCTGTGATATGAACATGTGGCTTGGCACTTGCTTCCAGAAGATGCCGGTCTCATCCACAATGAACACCACCAGTTCAGGAGTATAATTGCCTCATTCTATGATGTTCTTCAAAGTGACTGGAAAGGCCGAAGCAGCTTCGATGTCAACACTCAGAGCTTCTTGCGTGATCTTTATGTTGTACAGGTTATTCATCTTTTTGAAGTGGCCGACCAAACCTCTAGCGGAGAAGCTCTCCATCCCATCTTGTTTTTGGCTCTGGTTATGGAAATATAAACTTCTAGCCTTCTCCATTATGGTGGCCTGGCTGAGGGGCCAGATGGACAACCGCTTCTCCATCTCCTCCAGGGTGTAGCATCTGGAGTGGGTAATCTTATTCGCTGAAGATGCAGTGCTGGTGGTTGCCGAAGACTTGATCTTGTCTTTGTTCTTCAGCATGGTGTAGATTGTGGAGGTCCACTTGGCGCTCCCCTTTCAGAGGAATGCTCTGGAGCTTCAACTTGCCCTGGTACAAAAAAATAAAATGAATGTTCATTTTATTAGACAATTAACAACCATATTATGAGAAACAAGCGAACAATGAAAATATTCGGTACCTTGTCTCAGGATATTGCAGATAGGAATGGGGGGTCTCTGGTGGCTCTAAATGCAGCTTTGCAGTTTTCTCTCTTTTCTCCCTCTCTCTCCTCTGCTGCCTCTCTGTAAGGATGTTCTGAGTGTAAAACGGGGTTGTAACGGAGTTGGAACACGAATCCAATATCTCCGCTGGTATACAGTAAAATATCCAAGAAGCACTACAGTCTCACCATCCCCGACCTCCCATATTGGACGACACACAATTTGGGAGTCAAATGAATACTGACTTTATTTTGTTGTACAGAAATATTTATACATCTCTTTTGCCACAGGTAATACACATGCCCATATTTGGCCACACAGTACACATAGAGAGAACAATAGGTGGGGTCACACCTCCCAGGGACTAGCCGGCTACTTTGATACAATAACAGACATTGATAAGATAATGCTTCTCTCTGTTCCATCTTTCACAATGTGAACACTTTACACAATAGGGCTCTCCTGCCTCTAGGAGACCCTAATAGGATTATGTATTCTGCTAGGTGTCTGCAATAGTCTGAGCTAATATCCTGCAGAGCATCAACCAACATACATATAACAGTAGGATCATATTTTAACCAAGAATTAAATAACCATAAAACAGGGTAAAACAGTGATGGGTTCCGTTACACACCTCCCCCGTGACCATAAGCCGGCATACACGGTCTGATCCCAACGGATCGGCCTGGGGATGTCCGGACAAAAGTATTTGTTGGTCAATTCTCTAGTTTGACAACCCATCAGCATTACTGCAATTCACATTTACTCACATTTCACATATCCCCAGATAGCTGGGATCTGAGCGCACAAAACTACCGAATAGCACTCAGATCCTCTTCACACAGTTCAATTGCCATGTAGCTAAAGTCTTTCCCATAGTCTTTCATTATATGAATGGGCTCCATGGCATAGCTATCTGTGGTATCATGGTTCACACAGGGCAAGTACCGAATGACCCCCCTGTATGTAAAAGGCCAGAATGAGTGACATACACTCTGGTATGGCCGAATACTGTGTTTGAAGGGCAATATGTCCCAGGGCCATAGTCGCAGGGCAGGAGGCTGGCAAACAGTCCTCTCCAAGACAAAGTGGCGAAGGGCACTTCGTCACACATCTCCCCTTTGGGGGGAAGTCTAACCAGGCACCTGGATATTTCGCTGTGGTGATGGGGCAACACGCTGAGGGGACTTGAGGGGCAGAGGCCAGCGGCACTCTGCCCTGATGCCAGCTCTTCTGCTGGTATAACCTGCAGGACATCCTGCTCTGTACAAGGGACAAAGTGAGGGCAGAGGCCGACTGCACTCTGCCCCACTGTCAGCTCTTCTGCTGGGGTACTTGGGACATATTCTGGCTCAGTAGCCAGGGCAAGGTGGGGGTCAGTGGGGGTTAACATTTCCTCTGTTAACCCTGGGGCCACATTAGGAGTTAGCTGGGGAGGGGAATTTGTACTTACCCCCTCCTCCGGTTGTCCCAGTGAGAGTAGTTGGGGATCTGGACAGGCTGTCCAGCATCCCGGTAGGTCAGGCACAGAGACCCTGGTCCCATCTGCGCCATCTGGGAGATTGGTGTCTCCCCTTGTTAGGGTAAGCTGTCGCTGGGGGGAGAGGGTGACATCTTCAGCTCCCTGGGGTTCACACTGACGCTGGGGGGGGAGGACGACCACTTCGCCCCCCTGGGGTACACACTGCCGCTGGGGAGGAAGGATGACACCTTCTGCTCCCTGGGGTACACACTGTCGCTGGGGAGGAAGGAGGACACCTTCAGCTCCCTGGGGTACACACTGCCGCTGGGGGGGAAGGACGACACCTTCGGCCCCCTGGGGTACACACTGCCGCTGGGGGGGAAGGATGACACCTTCGGCCCCCTGGGGTACACACTGCCGCTGGGGAGAAAGGACGGCACCTTCTGCTCCCTGGGGTACACACTGTCGCTGGGGAGGAAGGACGGCACCTTCAGCTCCCTGGGGTACACACTGCCGCTGGGGAGGAAGGACGACACCTTCAGCTCCCTGGGGTACACACTGCCGCTGGGGAGGAAGGACGACACCTTCAGCTCCCTGGAGTACACACTGCCGCTGGGGAGGAAGGACGACACCTTCAGCTCCCTGGGGTACACACTGCCGCTGGGGAGGAAGGACGACACCTTCAGCTCCCTGGGGAACACACTGCCGCTGGGGGGTAAGGACGACACCTTCAGCCCCCTGGGGTACACACTGCCGCTGGGGAGGAAGGACGACACCTTCAGCTCCCTGGGGTACACACTGCCGCTGGGGGGGAAGGACGACACCTTCGGCACCCTGGGGTACACACTGCTGCTGGGGAGGAAGGACGACACCTTCAGCTCCCTGGGGAACACACTGCCGCTGGGGGGGAAGGACGACACCTTCGGCTCCCTGGTGTACACACTGCCGCTGGGGGGGAAGGACGACACCTTCGGCCCCCTGGGGTACACACTGCTGCTGGGAGGGGGAATTAGTTGGAGTATTCCACGTGGAGCAGTTTCTGTTTCTGGGACAGTCTCTCTGCATGTGGCCCTGCTGGTTACCCATGTGGCACCTGATGTACCGTGGAGGGGTTTGGTAGTTCCCACCACCCGGACGCAGTGCTGGGGGGGGGGGGTTAATGGTGGGAGGTGGGTTAGCAGCTCCCAAGATGGACCGCTCCCGTGCCCGCTGCTTTTCCATTATGTATTTGTGGACATCTGTCATTAACCATTCCAAGGTTTTTATGGGAAGCGTACCTGGGAAAAAGGCCAGGCTGCTTTGGAGTTCTCTTCCAAACTCAGTCTGTGGGGCAATAAGAGGTACTGTAACCATGAGATCCATTCTGTCTGCATCCCTGTAGTCCGCGGCCGCCTCCTCCTCCTCATGATGAAACGCTGTCTGAAAACTAGCCGGTTCCATCCTGCTATAGCCAGGGGCGCTGTACGGATACTAGCGTTGCCCTCAATTTGTACTCCACGGAATGCTGTCTCCTGTAGCTGTCCTTCTGACCGTGGGAAGAATTCCGCCACTTGCCACCAAATGTAACGGAGTTGGAACACAAATCCAATATCTCCACTGGTATACGGTAAAATATCCAAGAAGCACTACAGTCTCACCATCCCCGACCTCCCATATTGGACGACACACAATTTGGGAGTCAAATGAATACTGACTTTATTTTGTTGTACAGAAATATTTATACATCTCTTTTGCCACAGGTAATACACATGCCCATATTTGGCCACACAGTACACATAGAGAGAACAATAGGTGGGGTCACACCTCCCAGGGACTAGCCGGCTACTTTGATACAATAACAGACATTGATAAGATAATGCTTCTCTTTGTTCCATCTTTCACAATGTGAACACTTTACACAATAGGGCTCTCCTGCCTCTAGGAGACCCTAATAGGATTATGTATTCTGCTAGGTGTCTGCAATAGTCTGAGCTAATATCCTGCAGAGCATCAACCAACATACATATAATATAACAGTAGGATCATATTTTAACCAAGAATTAAATAACCATAAAACAGGGTAAAACAGTGATGGGTTCCGTTACAGGGGTCCCACGAGGACAAAACAGTGTTATCATGAAGTAGAGTGTTCAATGGGGAATTACAGTGCTATAGCAAACCAGTGCTAAAAGGGGGAGCATTAAGCGAGTTATACCTGTGCTTAATATCATTTTGAAGGTTTCTATCATATAACCCCTCTTTCCACATTACTCCTCTATACAGATTAAGCTCATGATTGTTTTATATATATATATATATATATATATATATATATATATATATATATATTGTGTGTTTTGATTTTTAGACTATGAACAACTTTTGTTTGCTCTCCTTTTAGTTGTTGCCAATGTATTAATATTCTTTTGCAGCAAATTCAGGCTATGTGGCTTGCAACACCACTATATTCATGTTATAACACAGTAACCAATAATAAATTTATATGGTACTATGGTATGCAGGCTCCAGATTATACATGCCCTTGACAAAACCCCAGTGCTAATAAATTCAATATAAACTGTACTGGCACTACCTGTAGAAAATGCAAAATACTCTTGAAAAAAGTGATCACTCAATGTCAACTAATTAATGATAAATAGACTGTAAATGGAAAAAAAAGAAAAACCGGAAGAAAAAAAACAGTGGCAACTTTACCATTATCATGTTAGATCTGGAGTTTTACACTCACACAGTTGGTCTTACAATTCTCATGTTTTTTTTATGTCATTTATAGTACCACTGAAAGCACTTTCCAATCTGGGAGCTTGTCTTAAGTACACATCACTTATGATCAAATTCAGTACAATGCAAAAATAGAGTTATTATTCTGCCACTTCCAGCTGGGATGCACTGCACTTTTCACATTTAAATATTGTGTGCGCACCATTAATCAGTTTATATTTATTTTTTTCATATTCTGATTATACATTGGGAGAACATCTGATGATCCCAATTGTTGGCACCTAGATTATATTGTCTTTATTCATATCGCAAACAAAATTACATTATAGGAATTCTAGCTGTGTTTTCTCATGTGAACATTTACCTTTGTTTTCTTTTTTTCTCTCTATATACAGCCCATCAGATTTTTTTGGGGATAATCTGAGAACAGAGCATTTTAAGATCCTGCATCCTGACTTTATGCGTTACCTGAGGAGCAGGTGAGAGTTAAATACTTCTAGAACAATTAAATGAACACCCACTATCTTGATAATGCTCTTATTTTTTTTGGAGTAGCTAATTTGATTGTCAGCTTCCCTGTGATCATACAGGTTGTTCAAATTTCTATGTATCTTTAAAAAAAATCATGGATTAGAAATATTTTATTTTTATTTTTTTAAATAATCGAAATAGCACGCATGCATATTCTAAGGGTATAAAAGCAATGCTATGTTATGTTAACCAAAGCTTATTTAGGCATGGTACTGTGTCTGTGTCCCTTATTTTTTAACAGCATCAGTTTGCCGAAAAACAGCGAGCTAACAGGAAATAGATGCGGATATTTGAGACAGTATATACGTACAAACATAGTTTCAGTGTACAATAAGCAAGTCTACTGGTTTTTATATATAAGTGTTTTTAAGTGACAAGACTGGTTTGAATATTACAATACCGTTATGATTCTGATTGTGGTTGTTTTCATGATTTATAGGGAGACTTACAGCCAAGCTTGGCATATATTATGGCATTCATCAAATAATGATTTAACTTTCTGAAAAGAGTTTGTAACTTATCTAAGTGCCCCCTGTATACATCTATGCTCCTTTTTTTTTATAGTGCAATGTTTACTAAAGCACTGGATTTATGAAGAATGGAGCAATCTTTCCTAGTTAACTGAAATCTAAGAAAATGGAATACAATACTAACTAAATTAGTTATATTACTGACATTTTTTAAATTCCCTGTTATGCGCTCCCCATTTAAAGGGATGCAGAAACTTTCAGTATTTCACTAGGAATATAATACACCAATGTATCCATTTCTATTTAAATCATTTTTTTTTCTGTATTAAATTATATATATTTTACCTGTCTGGTTCTGCACTCTACTGCTCATGCAGCTCATGAATACAAAGAGGGGAGAAACCAGTAAGAAACTATTTTAAATATTTAAAAAACAAACAGAGCTTTTAAGTACTTTTTAATAAAATAAAGTACACAAAATTAAAGAGATACAGTGGATATAAAAAGTCTACACACCCCTGTTAAAATGTCAGGTTTCTGTGCTGTAAACAAAATGAGACAAAGATAAATCATTTCAGAACTTTGTCCACCTTTAATGTGACCTATAAACTGTACAACTCAATTGAAAAACAAACTGAAATCTTTTAGGTGGAGGGAAGAAAAAAAAAAGAAAAATAACGTGGTTGCATAAGTCTGCACACCCTCTTATAACTGGGGCTGTAGCTGTGTTCAGAATTAAGCAATCACATTCCAAATTGTGTTAAATAGGAGTCAGCATACACCTGCCATCATTTAAAGTGCCTCTGATTAACCCCAAATAAAGTTCAGCTGCTCTAGTTGGTCTTTCCAGAAATTTTCTTAGTCGCATTCCACAGCAAAAGCCATGGTCCACAGACGGCTTGCAAAGCATCAGAGGGATCTCATTGTTAAAAGATATCAGTCAGGAGAAGGGTACAAAAGAATTTCCAAGGCATTAGATATACCATGGAACACAGTGAAGACAGTCATCATCAAGTGGAGAAAATATGGCACAACAGTGACATTACCAAGAACTGGAGCTCCCTCCAAAATTGATGAAAAGACGAGAAGAAAAATGGTCTGGGAGGCTACCAAGAGGCCTACAGCAACATTAAAGGAGCTGCAGGAATATCTGGCAAGTACTGGCTGTGTGGAACATGTGACAACAATCTCCTGTATTCTTCATATGTCTGGGCTATGGGTTAGAGTGGCAAGACGAAAGCCTTTTCTTACGAAGAAAAACATCCAAGTCAGGCTACATTTTGCAAAAACACATCTGAAGTCTCCCAAAAGCATGTGGGAAAAGGTGTTATGGTCTGATGAAACCAAGGTTGAACTTTTTGGCCATAATTCCAAAAGATATGTTTGGCACAAAATCAACACTGCACATCACCAAAAGAACACCATACCCACAGTGAAGCATGGTGGTGGCAGCATCATGCTTTGGGGCTGTTTTTCTTCAGCTGGAACTGGGGCCTTAGGTAAGATAGCGGGAATTATGAACAGTTTCAAATACCAGTCAATATTGGCACAAAACCTTCAGGCTTCTGCTAGAAAGCTGAACATGAAGAGGAACTTCATCTTTCAGCATGACAACGACCCAAAGCATACATCCAAATCAACAAAGGAATGGCTTCACCAGAAGAAGATTAAAGTTTTGGAATGGCCCAGCCAGAGCCCAGACCTGAATCCGATTGAAAATCTGTGGGGTTATCTGAAGAGGGCTGTGCAAAGGAGATGCCCTTGCAATCTGACAGATTTGGAGTGTTTTTGCAAAGAAGAGAGGGCAAATCTTGCCAAGTCAAAATGTGCCATGCTGATAGACTCATACCCAAAAAGACTGAGTGCTGTAATAAAATCAAAAGGTGCTTCAACAAAGTATTAGTTTAAGGGTGTGCATATTTATGCAACCATATTATTTTATTTTTTTTATTTTTTCTTCCCTCTACCTAAAAGATATCAGTTTGTTTTTCAGTTGTACAGTTTATAGGTCACATTAAAGGTGGAAAAAGTTCTGAAATGATTTATCTTTGTCTCATTTTTTTACAGCACAGAAACCTGACATTTTAACAGGGGTTTGTAGACTTTTTCTATCCACTGTATATAGGAATGTTATATTCCTACTGAAATCCAGAAACCTTCCATGTCCCTTTAAGTCTGTAACTGGATTGGATTCAGATTTATGTTTATTTTTATCCTGCAGGTTTCTTTGGTCACCGATTTTAAATACAAAGAATCGAGGAATTTACCGTCCTTCCACAGGAGCCAGCATGTTGCTGGCTGCAGTGCACACCTGTGACCAGGTGAGGTAGGGGGCATTGGGAAAAAAAAAGAAGTGGCCGTTTCTAAAGAATTATCTAGTAAATCTGTTGTTTTCAAAATCAAAGAACCACTATGGAGTATACCTTTTTTTTTGTCATTCAGTAGTTTCCGATTCTCTGTGACCTCATAGACCGTAACACACCAGAACATCTTTATGTCCATGGTCGTGCTGATCCACTTGGTATTTATGGCAGGGATACTGGAGTTGTCAGTTTCTTCTCCAGTGTGCCACAGCATACAGCTCCTGGAATTCCTAGGTGATCTCCCATGCAAGTACTGTTCAGGCGCAGCCGGGCATGACTTCAGGCTGGTGTGACCTCTTGGTTCCCTGACTGGGAATCGAAGCCAGGTTGCAACTGTGAAAGCACCAAACCCTAATCACTAGACCACCATACATAAAAAAATGTATGTGCTAAAAGCCTAACAAAGTTGTTTATACTGCCCTGGATACTACCCCATAGAGCAATGATTTTCAATACTATTTGAATGAAGTGCCTAAAAAAGATCCTGAAATAAAACCCTCTGCCATAAACTGAAAGATCATAAAGTCTGAGGTTAGAAACATTTGTATATTATGCTTAGGATATTATAATATGCTGCTTAAAGTGTTTTAGATTACAAAACTAGATTTGGAGCAATTGTTAGAATGACCTGAAAACTATAACAAAATTAGGAAACTGCCCATCAAAAATAAAGGAAATACAATTTTAAGTGTGGCAATGATGTTTTCCACACAATGTGATCGCCTTAGGCACTCATGTGCATCCTCCCTTGTGTCTAATTTCCCCCCTCCTCTCCCTCCCTTGTGTCTCACCTCCCCCTTGTGTCTCATTTCCCCCCTCCTCTCCATCCCTTGGCTCTTTTTTCCCCTTCTCTCCCTCCCTTGTGTCTCCTTTTCCTCCTACTCTGCCTCCCTTGTGTATCCTTCTCTCCCTACTCTGCATCCCTTGTGTCTCCTTTTCCCCCTACTCTGCCTCCCTTGTGTCTCCTTTCCCCCTACTCCGCCTCCCTTATGTCTCCTTTTTCCCCTACTATGCCTCCCTTGTGTCTCCTTTTCCCCCTACTCCACTTCCCTAGTGTCTCCTTTTCTCCCTCCCTTGTGTCTCCTTTCCCCCTCCTCTACCTCCCTTGTTTCTCCTTTTTCCCATCCTCTCACTCCCATGTGTCTTCTTTTTCCCATCCCCTCCCTCCCTTGTGTCTCCTTTTCCCCCTCCTATCCCTCCCTTGTGTCTCCTTTTCCCCCTCCTCTCCCTCCCTTGTGTCTCCTTTGCCCCTCCCTCCCTTGTGTCTCATTTACCCCTCCTCTCCCTTCCTTGTGTCTCCTTTTCCCCCTCCTCTCCCTCACTTGTGTCTCCTTTTCCCCCTTCTCTCCCTCATGAACAGCAGGAGCTCGGCGGATCAAGGTAATGAGAGGAGAGAAGGGAAATGGGATAGGGAGGTTTTTGGAGAGGGGGGGAGGAGGGAGCATAAGGGGGTTAGGAGGGAGGAGGAGGATTGGGGCCCGTGGGCCTGAGCACCGAAGTACCCTGTGCCAAGGGAGGTAGGGCCCGCGGGACTTCTTCTACAGTGAGGGCCGCAATCCTCCTCCTCCCTCCTAACCCCCCTTTGCCCGCGGCAGCAAAGTGTGACCAACATTGTAAGCATTCCCAACACTGATAACTATTATAGTGATGATAGTTATATTGAGCAGTCAAGAGCCACAAAACACTTGGCTGCCCCCCAGTGGAGCTAACTGGTTTTGTAACCATTTTGCATTATAGTTGTGAAACAATTTAAAAGAACACTGTATTCCAAAAGGATGAATTTAAAAGATCACATTTTAAACATTATAAAAAGTTTATATTGCTGATCTGTATTCTAGAAAAATTATATTAAATGTAGACCATTTTTTTCCTCCTCCTTACGGATTTATTACAGGAAACAGAAGAGCAGTAAGCCTTATGCATGTATGAGTTGCCACATATTGTGTTTCTATTCCCACTGGTTTTAATGTAAAAAAGTTATGAAAACACTATTAAAAGGGTCTCAATGAGTTCTCTTTTACACTTCCTCTTAACTCATATGTATGCTAAAGTTAGTTTCAGCATTCATTTTCATTTTTAAATGATTTATCACAGTGAAAAAACACTTTAATTAAAAAAGATATGCTCTTTAAAAAACATGACAGAAAGTTTTAGACAACATGGTTCTTTAATTTGTGTTCTATTAGTACATATAAAGGAAAGTTAAAGGTAGTGGAGATAGGAAAAGTTTTGTCCAACTGAATGCAGAATTACAGAGAATAGCAAGAAGAGACAAGGAGACATTCTACAATGAGCAATGTAAAGAGATATAAGAGAATAACAGAATGTGAAAGTCAATGGATTTCTTCAAGAAAATTAGGGATCTCAAATTAACCTTTCACGACAAAGTATGAGTGATAAAAGACAAAAATGGAAGCAGATCAGATAAAGAAGAGATGGCAGAAATACACAGAAGATCTATACAGTAAGGACATTAATAGCAGTGATGACCTCAATAGTTTTTCCAATGAGTTGGAGCCAGACATCTTGGAAATCGAAGTGAGATGGGCCCTAGGATATCTTGCTGATAATAAGGCTGCAGGAGTTGATGGAATCCCAGCTGAACTTTTCAAAATCCTACAAGATGATGCTGTGAAAGTGTTGCTTGCCTTATGCCAATAAATTTGGAAAACTCAACAATGGCCAATAGACTGGAAAAGGTCAGTCTACATCCCAATCCCAAAATAAGGCAGTGCCAAAGAGTCCTCTAATCATCGAACAATTGCACTCACTTCACATGCCTGCAAGGTAATGCTTAAGATTATATATGTTCTGCTCCAACAATATATAGACAGAGAACTACCAAATGTCAAGTTCTGCAGAGGAAGAGGCACAAGAGATCAAATTGCAAATGTGTAATGGACAATAGAGAAAGCAAGAGAGTTCCAGAAAGATATTTACTTCTGCTTCATTGATTTTTCACAACTGGATCACAACAAAATGTGGCGGTTTCTTAAGGAGATGGGAGTACCAGATCATCTCATCCGCCTCTTGAGAAATCTGTATGTAGACCAAGAAGCCACTGTCAGAACCAAACATGGAACAGAATGGTTTAAGATTTTGAAAGGTGTGCAACAAGGTTGTGTATTGTCACCTTTTTTATTCAACTTATACACAGAGTACATCGTGCGTAAGGCCAGGCTGGATGAATCCAAAGCCTTAATCAATATTGCTGGGAGAAATAGCAATTGATGCCTTTTAATTGTGCTGTTGGAGAAAATTGCTTAGAGCCTCTTGGACTGCAAGAAGATCAAAACAATACTACAGGAAATCAAGACAATCTGTTCACTGGAAGGTATGCTTATATTTTGGCCATATCATGAGAAGACAGGATTTCCTAGAGAGGAGTCTGATGCTGGGAAAGGTTAAAGGCACTCAAAGAAGGGGACGGCAGAGGCGGAGATGGATAGATGAGGTCACTGAAGTAATGAACATGAGCTTGATAGAGCTCAGAGGGGCAGTTACTGACAGATGACAGAGGTCCATAGGGTAACAGAGAATCGGACACAGCTAAAAGACAAAACAACAAGTACTGATAAAATATTTAGTATCACATTCAAATGTGTAATTTTATGTCTGTGTACTAAAATAAGTGTAACGGTCCATGAGGTCAAGGAGAGTTTGACACAACTGAATGACGCAAACACACACACACACACAATAAATTACAGTGGCAGTACTTGGAGACTTTCAGCCTTCGATTCGGCCAATTGAATAGGGATCTCTATAAGCAAATAGCATATTTATTTACAGAAGTTGTTTAGTTAGTTAAGACCTTGCTTTTGGATAGAAGTTCACAAACTAAAATCAATTGGCCGAATTGCAATTTAATAAGGCTGTTTGTGTTCAGTATCTTTCAGAAAGGCAATAGATAACAGAACTAGAAGTCCTTATTTGAAATGAGTCTCCAAAATGTATCAATATATTAAAAACAATTCAAAGGAGAGTAACTGGAATGGTGCATAGTCAAAAAGGCAAAGCTTGTAAGAGGGAGAACAATAACAACTCCAAACTAACCATTTTAAAAAAACAATTCCACTGTTCCTTGGCTTGCAGGTATATGGAGGGGTTGCAACTGCAGACTAGCACCATCTACTGGCCAAAAAGTTGAATGTCTAGGACAGAAAGTACCATTTAAAGGCCACTGTAATTATAATATATATACAGTATGGAACAGTCTACCAAATTTAAACAACCTTACCATGTACTGCTTTAAAAAACACAACTTATTTACTGAAATCTTAAACGTACATTTTTATTTTTTAACCTTATTCTAAATTGTATTCATTAAAAAGCAACACAACTTGTATTATTAACAGAACAATGTCACAGAATCCCAGGAGATTTAGTAGATTAGGGTTAACATATATTGTATCAAAAGGTTTTAACCTTGCCTGAGAAGTTGCTGTTTTGAAATTTCTTATCAATATGCTATTACTAGTGTTAACAGACTAAGTCCCCTCCGATTACCCTGGGGCACTTTATGCCATTGTTCACAGGAACTTTGAGACAAATGCTATTTTCTGGGGATAGATTTTTTTTTCTGGTAGATTTTTATAAGGAACATTTCACTATGATAACTGCATTTTTAATGCAAGTGTGTTGCAAAGTTATTTATCTGGCAGCAGACTACAAGAAACTAATGATTGTTAAAACAAAGTACATTGGCCTTTTAAAAAGCATCATAGTATTACATAGAATGCCAGTTTCATAAAAAACACTATAGTGCAGCGACCAACCACTAGATGGAGCTGCCAAAATTTAGCAGCGCTGCCGAAATGTTAAATGTAAATGGTGTCTCTTAGTCATGTTCAACTCTCCGTAACCTCATGGACAACACACCATGCTTATCCACTTGGTTTTCATGGCAGAGATACTGAAGTGGGTTGCCAGTAGCTTCTCCAGTGGGCCACAGCATACAGCTCCTGGTATTCCCAGGTGGTCTCCCATTCAAGTACTTGCTAGTGTGACCTCTTAGAGAAGTTATAACCTTAGAATGGCAGCCTAACCCTTAAACTAACCGGAACCCTAACAGTTTACCTAAGCCTTGACTCTATCTGGCACGGGAATATCAGCAGCACCATCTAGCGGTTGGTCACCGCACTGCAGTGGCGGACTGGTGCCGTAACCAAAACAAGATATGACCCATAATACATTTTACTTATTAATGGGCTAACTGTAGGAAGTCAATTATTTTTTTATAAAATTCGCCAAGGTCCAAATCCATTTGTGAAAAAGGCACGGTCCAAAATAGATTTTTTATGGAGAAACACAAAAAAAAATTGCAATACTGTATCCTTCAGACAGGCACAGGGAGGATGTTTTTGTTGTTAAGGAGACTTAGGTAATTAACACTATTTAACTGATGATTTGTTTAAGGGTTTTGAAGCTTCAAATGGTATAAATTATACAATTAAGAATGCATTGGAGGTCTGGAAGAAAGAGCATGGAATTGTTCATTTGGACCCAGGTGCACCTATTCACTACCAATGCTATAGGGCAGGGATGGCCAAATTTGGTCCTGGAAAGCCCCTCACAGACCAGGATTTGAGGATATCCTTTCTGTGCACAGGTGAGTCAGTCAGGATGACTGAAGAAGCTATTGGCTCACCTGTATATAGTAGGGATATTCTCAAATCCTGGCCAGTGTGGGGCTCTCCAGGACCATACTTGCCCACCCCTGCTGTTGGGGATGAAGTACATTTGTGTGGGCTCTTATTAAAACATCACAGTACAGAAAAATGCACTAACTGCATTCTCAATGCAACAATGATGATTATTTCAGTTACAGCCAAAGTAATTATCATTTACAAATAATAATATATAAAAAGTGGTAATTTGAGCGTGTCATGTGCGCTTTTTAACATGAGTTCTAATAGATAGAAAGATAACGAGTACCAGGTTTGTTCTTTGCATTCATAACACAAAAATTTATTTTAGATACTAATTTTTTCCCCCCTCTAATCCATCCCCAGGTTGATGCATATGGATTTATCACCCCAAACTATTCCAAATTTTCTGACCACTACTTTGACAAAAAGTACAATAAAGTGATATTCTACTCTAATCACAGCTTCAGGAAGGAGATGGAACTTTGGCAAAGGCTACACAAGGCTGGGGTGATTAAACTGTTGATGAGAGATTGAAGGAACATGGACACCAGGGCTACCTGAACCAACAGCCAGTGAATTATAACAAGACTATGATCTTATGTAAACATACTAACAGATAACAGCTACTGCCTCACTGCTCTATCAGAGTAATGAACCGAGTAATCCTTGTCAGTGATGTCAGCTTACATCTACCTGTCAGCCAGGTATATTGAACTAAGGCAATGCCAATCTACCTCATATTTCCCTACTATACTGTAATGGGGCAACATTGGCCATGTCTATCATTGCGAGACACTGTGAACTGAAACAATGCTGATTTAAAGTGCCACAAGGTCCACTGTGTGGTCATACAGAAGGCATATATTTATTTATTAACTGAATAAAAATAACATCAATATACAAATAAGCACTGTATCTGCCAACCAATGTCCTTTTCTCCATCCTCTTAGGTGTCCAGGAGGTGGCAGAAGATCTGCTCAAGGAGGCTAATTTGTTTTATGACTGTTGGAGGTTTGTGTACAATAGCCAGTGCAGAGTCATATAAACAATGCAATTAGAACAACAGATAAAGGTTACTATTGGTGCAGTGCGATGGGCAGATCCTCTCTCATCAGTGGACATCTAAGAGGAATGGAAGATTTTTAAAAGTTACATTGAATTAAGTTTCCTCAAAAAATGGTTTTATTAATAATCAGTTACCCAATTATAGGAGCATTATAGAGGACCTTTAACTTCTAACCTACCATTCCATGGGATGCTCAGCAAACTTAGACGTGTAGATCTTGAAGTAACAGCCTCACCATCACTTGGGGGGGAAGTTGAAAGGTCAACCTCCCCAGTCATGACAGAGCCAAGGACAAGCTGAAAAGCTATGTACACAATGATGTTGAGTGGGGGCACTAATAATTCCAAGCTGAATCTCCTTGTCTGATGGGAACTTTAGTTCTTCCGAGATGATGCTCCTCTAATGATACAAATGATATAAACAATTTCAACAGCAAGAACTCTCTCTCCATGGAAGGAATTTTACTTTATAGAACGGAGTTCTTTTTAATACACTGTTAATTTGGAAAATAAGGACAGTGACATGTGGAAGATGGTATTTATGTAATAAATTGTAGCACTTTAATTGTTGGTTTGATTGTGGAAATGTAAAAATGTCATTCTGTGTAATTCTTGAAGGAAATTTTATGGGTTGAGTTTAATAAACTTTAATATTGTAATAAACAAAATGTATGAAACGGTCAGTAAGCATGCCCATTATTTCATATATATATGATTCACATTATATACAACATAACGAGCTGGCCTTTGTTAAATGACCTTCATGAACATACAAAAAAGATATACACCCACGGATGATGTAGAACTAGCTCATTAGCATGACAAAGATGCAGAACAGCAAAATTACCATGTAAAAAATGTGTAACAGGTTTAAAGGGAAATGGAATGCATTAATACTGCTCTATATCATTAATCAGAGAGAGTAAAAAAAGCTTTAATCAAGATGTGCAATCTAATGGCTGCAATGAGCTTCCTTCGCTCGCTTGCCTATAATCTCTCAATGAAAAATGTTAGCTTTATACAGTAGAGGGAGCTTGTAACTTATTGTCTTTTTAGGACCTGTAAGAACTACCTATTAAGATCAAAAAAACCTAGCATGTAACAATGGCCAACTCAAGGTAAAGTGTGAGTGCTGTAAAAGCTATCAGTTCAGCTGTTAAAGCTAGTTATAACAGTGAAAATAGCTTCAAATAAAAATGTTTTTGCTCTAAATTATACCGGGGAGCAGATTTAATAACTTCACTAACCCTTTAAAGTTGTTATCTGTTAAAACACATTTGGGAGATTTTTGTTGAGAGCATCTATTCTCTTCACATAGACTAGTTGCCGCAAACATGGGGCCTTCTTCAATTGCAAGCCCCTATCTTACGTTATACCAGCTGTAAGTCTGTGGGCTTGAAATTTGCTACAATTACAGAGCTACCTGGCCGAAGCTTAAAACGTAAACCATGCACCCTTAAGTAGCATTTCAGAGCGTGATCATGATCAATTAAGCATGGCCGTAATTACCGATTTAGAAACAGCCAATAGTAAATAAGACCGCCATCATGATGTCAGTATAACATGGAAGTCAAACATCAATCAATTAGTGTTTAGAAGTCCCATATGCGATCAGACTCGCAATTAGGCACATGTACAAAATATTAAAAATGAATGGCAATACTGTTTCAGCCCATGTGGATGGCTTGATATTTATTAACTCATTGATTCCCAAGACTGCAATGACACCAAAATTAAGACTATTGTGCAATTAATTCTAATGTCTTTCATCGTTTCCCCCGTCATTTACAATGCATTATTGTTTTTTTATTTGCATTTACAGTCTATGATCAAATGTTTAACCCCCTTGCGATTCCTATCTGGTACTTGCAGGATTTACTTCTACATTTGCTATTTACGGGTGTGAAAACATTTGCGGGCTTGAGGAATTTTAGCAATGGAATAGCGATTGTAACTTTTGTGGGCTTAAAAGATCAAAGGCTTAGATGGGTTGTAAATTAGGATTTTGACAACAGCAGGAATTTTCAGCCTATAACCTGTAGATCATTTGTGGCTTACTAAAAGACGCCAATTGAATGGCAAATTAGTTTACGGGCTACTTTACGAGCTGCAGTAAACAACATTTGCTCAGTTGAAAAGGGGCCATACTGTTTGATCTAGGGAGGAGATTTACTTCTTAATAATTAACAGGAGGTCAATGACCATGCACACATATAAGAGGACGGCAGATAAATGGGAAGAATGAAGATATAGTACTTTTTCAGCACTGGGAGATATTGATAAATAAAGAAAATCATAAAATAATCATAAGTTATATGGTTTTACAGAAAGCATGACATTATTTTAGTACAGGAGAAGAACTTTCTAATCTGAGGAGGGTAACATGAACTAGATGTACCTGTGCAGCAAGCAGAGTTGATCTTGAAGAACAAGTGAGTCTGATCTAGAGGAACAACTGGGTCAAATCTGTGGGAACAAGTGGGTTTTTTATGGAAGTAAGCATAATATAAGAGGGACAAGTGACTCTGGTCTGTAAAGGACAAATGAGTCTCATATGGAGAACAAGTGGGTATAAGATAAAGGAAAAGTACTTTAGACAAAGAGGGGAACAGAAGGCTCTGATATGACTACTGAGCAATTGGAGGGAATAACAGGTTTCATCACGTAAGTCACCATGCCAGTAAGTTTTTCTAATATGGCATGGTGGGAAGAAGGACAATTTAGGACAATAAAATGCTAATACAAACCTGGACTGGCACTCCCTTCTACATGTCACAAAGTCACTCACTAATAATATACAAAAAATACTAAAGGCATTAAATATACATTTAGCCACTTCTAAAACCTAGAGACTTTTCATGTTTTACTGGCCTTTCACAGGGTGTATAGAGTTGGGGCAGATGATACAATATTTATAAAATACTACATGAATAAAATTGGCTATAATTGATCTACAAGGCAGTATTCCAACACCTGATTGGATAAGCAATTAAAAGATTCACACAGAATGCTCAATAATAAACCTCTACCCAAAATTAAGAAGAGAAAATGGTAAGATTTTAAAAGCAGGATTGGGTATATATAATAATAATAATAATAATAATAATAATAATAATAGAGAATCAATACTGAAATGTGTTCCATCCAAGATTGCCTTTCTTTTATACAATTACCGTATTTTTCGCCGTATAAGACGCACTTTTTCTTCCCCAAAACTGGGGGAGGAAAGTTGGTGCGTCTTATACGGCGAATATACCTTTTCAAACTGCCTTTCTGTCCTCTTGATCTCACCCCAGCGCTTCCTACCAGCATCGCGTCGGCCGGTGCGTCCTAGTGACGTCACACACGCAACGCTCCAGTACATGAGGAGTGCTGGTAGGAAGCGCTGGGGGGAGATCAAGATGGCAGAGATCAGAAGAAAGGTGAGGATCAGGAGGGTCAAGGGCTCCCAAATGCTGCAGTATATGTATGTATGTATGTGTGTGTGTGTGTGTGTATGTGTGTATGTGTGTGCATGTATGTATATGTATGTATGTATGTGTATGTATATTTATGTGTGTATGTATATGTATGTATGTGTATCTATATATATATATATATATATATATATATATGTATATATGTATATTTATGTGTGTATGTATATGTATGTATGTGTGTATATATATATATATATATATATATATATATATATATATATATATATATATATTTGTGTGTAATGTAGGTGTGTATCTGTGTGTAAAGTGTATTTGTGTTTGATTCAGATTATTTTTTTGTTTTCCTCCTCTAAAAACTAGGTGCGTCTTATCTGCCGGTGCGTCTTATAGGGCGAAAAATGAGGACCATTTACAACTATTAGGGAAAATGCTTCCTTTACATGTGAAGGACAGTACAGAAATTTAGATTATATTCCTGCTAATATTTATATAACTTTATATCCAGTGATCAATCATGAGGCAGGTCTAAAAACAATGAGGTTCCTTTAGGATAAAATTGCTGATATGCCCCTTACCCCAAAAGAGTTTGTTGTTGGGATTATATAATTTATATTGAATCAGAATGATGTCTTCTAAGGTGATTATTAATTACAAGTGAATGGCACTGCAATGGCGATCAGGTTCACGACAAGCTATGCCAACCTGTTTATAGAAGATCATAAAGGCATATCTAAGTTTCCTGAATTATGAATGCATCTGATAGAAGAGAATCAGTAGTGTATGCAAACATTTTTTGCATGAGAAAATACCAAAATAAACATTTACAAACTCACCCTGATGGTTGCTAAATCTTGCCAGTTTGCAAGCTGAGGCTTTTGTCAGTTGACACCCCTGAAAATCCCTGCTAGGATAAACTTCATAATTTGCATTGGCCAATCAGGAGAAAGCAGGTACATTTGTATCATACTCTGAGGTTCCTGTGTTGCAAAGGAGCCTAGGAAATGTAGTCTCTTTCTCTATATATATTTGTGCTCTGATTCAGTTGTAAGATCAGATCCCACCCAACCATGTGATTCCATCCTGTGTCAAGTACTTCCTTTGAAAGGTTAAACTCCATACCTAGTTGCGTTTCCTCTGCATACTTGGTTAAGTAACCTTCCTGTGGGTGTGCAAAGCTGGAATTTACTTTCCTGCCAATAACTTTGTAAGTACACAGAACTTATCTATATAACACATATTTTTTCTGAAATTACTGCCTGTTTCTTACCAAATATTTGAAACCCAGGAAACTTATACATACCTTTAACATCTGGGAGCCAAGTAAAAATACATCTAAAATTATCTATATTTGGTGACTACGGTTTTAAAAAATAAATTAAAGATCAAACAAATTTTAAGGAGGTTGACCTCAATATTATAAATCTGCAAATATTGTTCATTACAGACCTTTGTTAGAAAATATACCAACAAATCAAATGTTTAGGATTAAAAAGAACTACAAACAAATGACAGTGAAAAACAGATGTGACAGCAACTATTGGCAGTGTTTCCTGAAGCTTTAATGAAAAGCTTGATAGTTTACAACAATTCACCCACCTCAGGAAGTAACAAGCAGCAGGCAAGAAAACAAAATGAAAGTCTGCAGCAAAGAATAATAGCACAAAAAAAAGTTGAGAAATGTAAAGGTTTTGTTTATTTATTTTTTGTTTTTCTAATAAAAGGATGGGAAACTGAAGAAGTACATTTTATGTATTACTGAATATGAGCCTTATTTCAATCTTACAAGGGAGCATGTAAGGGACAGAGTGTTATAGACACATGGACATGGGTATATAGGGCAAAATCATGACAAGGGGTATTGCATTAATGTGAATTAGCTGGAATGCCAGTAATAGCACAAGGAGGCTGTGGAGAGGCAAATAGAACCCCAGGAAACTTACCTCCATCAATTGGAATCTTAGGAACACCTGTCCTGTTAAGTCCCACACCACGTTGGGCATGTGAAAAGATGTATACCAAATAATAAATACGTTAAACATAGCTAGAGTTACTGTAATAATTCAATCTGAATATTATATGTGATTTATTTAACAACCCTTCAGTGGAATAGTATCCAGAACAGTGTTAGAATTAAGTTATTATTATTAGCATTAACTCCCCAAAGTCAGTATTACCTTTCTTCACACATTATGTGATAATCACTATAATGGTTGTCAGTTTCCGTAACGATTAAGATGTTGGTTACACCTTACGGCCAGTAGGGTAGCAACAACAAGCCTCGCAAAGCGAGGCAAGCCTTCGACCAGGCACGCGACACTTAGGCTGCAATGAGCGCCGAAGGCTCTCATTGCACTGCGAGTCTCATGAGGCGATGCAAGCAGTTGAGGCACGCAGGACTTAGGCTGTAATGAGCACCGAAGGTGAGCAGATGAGCCACGCAGGACTTAGGCGCTCATCACGAGGCCCATGGGACTTTGCCGCAACAGCAAGACTCGCGAAGCGAGGTGAGCAGATGAGGCACGCAGGACTTACGACCCATATGACTTAGGACCAAAATCCATACATACACTATGCGCCTCGCAAAAAAAAACCTTTAACGTCCGAACCACGGAACTGGAAAGACCTGAAAAAAATAACAAATATGTCTCAAATTAACATACACAGCACAGTGGGAGAGCCAGGGAGCCTGTGAGTGAGGTTGCAAGTTAATTTTCACCATATTTGCCCTTTTTTCATGAACGAAAATCGACTAAGCAAATGGCAGCCGAAAAAACGAAACACAACGAAGGCTGAAGGACGTAAAACTAGCCCAAAGGACTTAAAAATTGCTCCGAGGGCCCATAACCTCGCATTTTGGGGAAAACAAGTTTGCTAGACTTACAATTTTACTCCCGTCATATTTGACAGGCAACTTTCTAGTAACGTATAAAATTGTGCTTGAACACACTTTGGCCATATTAATTCAAAAGACATATGGTAAAACACGTCTCTGTGTCACTGTTATGGGCATACTGTTCAAATGACAATGTTTTTAAAAGTAAATAAAGCTAAATATCTCATCATGATGTCAAACCTATTGAATATTTTCGGTGTTGTGTGCACCAATATGTGAATTCATGTTAAAGCATGATGATATTAATCTCATATTTAACATGAAAAATATAAACACTTGGCCACAGCAACATTAATTACTAATTAACATAAAATTAGTGACATGGAAACATAAGACTACAGTAATCAAATGAATAAAGACATAGATCTACTGATATATACAGGGAGTGCAGAATTATTAGGCAAATGAGTATTTTGACCACATCATCCTCTTTATGCATGTTGTCTTACTCCAAGCTGTATAGGCTCGAAAGCCTACTACCAATTAAGCATATTAGGTGATGTGCATCTCTGTAATGAGAAGGGGTGTGGTCTAATGACATCAACACCCTATATCAGGTGTGCATAATTATTAGGCAACTTCCTTTCCTTTGGCAAAATGGGTCAAAAGAAGGACTTGACAGGCTCAGAAAAGTCAAAAATAGTGAGATATCTTGCAGAGGGATGCAGCACTCTTAAAATTGCAAAGCTTCTGAAGCGTGATCATCGAACAATCAAGCGTTTCATTCAAAATAGTCAACAGGGTCGCAAGAAGCGTGTGGAAAAACCAAGGCTCAAAATAACTGCCCATGAACTGAGAAAAGTCAAGCGTGCAGCTGCCACGATGCCACCAGTTTGGCCATATTTCAGAGCTGCAACATCACTGGAGTGCCCAAAAGCACAAGGTGTGCAATACTCAGAGACATGGCCAAGGTAAGAAAGGCTGAAAGACGACCACCACTGAACAAGACACACAAGCTGAAACGTCAAGACTGGGCCAAGAAATATCTCAAGACTGATTTTTCTAAGGTTTTATGAACTGATGAAATGAGAGTGAGTCTTGATGGGCCAGATGGATGGGCCCGTGGCTGGATTGGTAAAGGGCAGAGAGCTCCAGTCCGACTCAGACGCCAGCAAGGTGGAGGTGGAGTACTGGTTTGGGCTGGTATCATCAAAGATGAGCTTGTGGGGCCTTTTCGGGTTGAGGATGGAGTCAAGCTCAACTCCCAGTCCTACTGCCAGTTCCTGGAAGACACCTTCTTCAAGCAGTGGTACAGGAAGAAGTCTGCATCCTTCAAGAAAAACATGATTTTCATGCAGGACAATGCTCCATCACACACGTCCAAGTACTCCACAGCGTGGCTGGCAAGAAAGGGTATAAAAGAAGAAAATCTAATGACATGGCCTCCTTGTTCCCCTGATCTGAACCCCATTGAGAACCTGTGGTCCATCATCAAATGTGAGATTTACAAGGAGGGAAAACAGTACACCTCTCTGAACAGTGTCTGGGAGGCTGTGGTTGCTGCTGCACGCAATGTTGATGGTGAACAGATCAAAACACTGACAGAATCCATGGATGGCAGGCTTTTGAGTGTCCTTGCAAAGAAAGGTGGCTATATTGGTCACTGATTTGTTTTTGTTTTGTTTTTGAATGTCAGAAATGTATGTTTGTGAATGTTGAGATGTTATATTGGTTTCACTGGTAAAAATAAATAATTGAAATGGGTATATATTTGTTTTTTGTTAAGTTGCCTAATAATTATGCACAGTAATAGTCACCTGCACACACAGATATCCCCCTAAAATAGCTAAAACTAAAAACAAACTAAAAACTACTTCCAAAAATATTCAGCTTTGATATTAATGAGTTTTTTGGGTTCATTGAGAACAAGGTTGTTGTTCAATAATAAAATTAATCCTCAAAAATACAACTTGCCTAATAATTCTGCACTCCCTGTATTACCATCAATCATTATTGATATATAAATAATAATAATATGCTGTTATCCATATAGTATTAATCTCTTCAAGGAGATGATTTCTGAAAATATAATTTACTAGCGACTTGCCCGTCCAAAAATTACGGCAATAGAATTGTAAGGCAGGTAATGCTGTTTGATACACAAAGTAAGTCTTTTGGTTGTGTGAGTACCTTCAGCGCTCATTGCGAGCCTCGCGCTGAGCGTCTTTGGTGCTCATTGCGAGCTCTATTTGGTGTATTTTTGGTTATCAGAGCTCCTTTAACGCTCATTGCAAGGTTTGCGCTGATGGCCTTTTGGCGTGCTTTGCGAGCCTCTTCCCTGGTGTAGTTGTGCTCCTATAAACACCGTTGGTGCTCCTTGTGAGGAGCGCGCTGAGCGCCTTTAGCTTTTATTGTGATTCTTTTGTCTGTTTATGTATTTTGTAATGTTAATTAATTAATTACTAAGATTATAAATTAATATACTTTCTCTATTTGTAATTAATATATGCAGGAAGCAATATGCTGAAGCGCTAACAATCTGTTTTGATGTTCCTGCAACATACAATGTAGATTTGCACTGTTGGTGAGCAGAGGTGTAAGTGTCAGTAATGGGTGCAGTGTAAATAGGCTGTGTGCGCGAGGGGAAACCATTTGTTGAGCTGTGTAGTTCCGCATTTTGTAATGGTAATGTTATTAGTTTGCAGTTAGTGTTGTAAAATGGCTGCGATTGTGTATGTGTTACGCGAGTGTGGAGCATTTAGCGTCGTTCTTAATAGTGTATTTAGTAGGTTATACGGTTCTGTGTAAAAGTCATATGTGCTTGGCGGTGTTTTGCGTGCTTAGGGGTCGTGTAGCCTCGTTTGCGTTTTTTTCTGCACCCATTTTTTCTCTCGCTTAGGGGATTTTCGAGTGGCGAAAGTCTTTAAATGTTATTTTGGCATGTAACCTCATTCCCAGACGTCCTGGCTGTCCCCCCTTGCTGTGTGTGTATTTTTTTTGTTTTTGTATTTTGTGTGTTTTTCATGTTTTTTGCTGTGTGGCTGTTAAGTTCGTATTTTTTGTGGCTCATATTTTTTTTCTTTCTAAGTGGCGGTTTCCTTTTGTAAGTGTTACGGGACGAAATTTTTTATAGCCGATTTTTTTCAAAGTGCTACGGGTCTTGCACTTTTGTGTTGATGCGGGTTGTAGGTATGATGCGCAAGTCGTGCAGGGTCGTAGGGATGAGCGGGGACATAGGGATGAGCGCTTACTGTGTTCATCTCCACCGGCGCAGTGAGTGCCTTTGGCGCTCTCTGCCTAAGTCGTACGGGTCATAGGGATTAGCGCCTACAGCGCAAATCTCCACCAGCGCAAGGAGCGCTGCTGAGAACTATATATGTGATACATACCCACTATGCCATAACACAGAATTGTGATACTGAAAGATGATCAGGATACACGAATCAGATAATTATGTCCCAAATCAGTAACCATTAGAAACATATAGACATATGGATTATGGTATAATAAATAAAAAAAATATTATAAAAAGTTAGCAGAGTAATGAATGTAGCTGTATTATTATCATTTGTGTGGTGCAAGAGAGGCCTAAGAGAAAAAGAGGCTTTTTGTAAAACAGGAAAAAATCCCATGTGGTCATTACACCACAGTAACGATAACTAGATGAATAGAAATCTCATCATTCATCACTTATAATGCAAATAGCACTTACATTGTGTCTTCATCTGCTCAATTAAAACGATAGATTAGCTCCTGGATTATGTAATCCAATTCAATTACACACAGTGTGATCAGGTTATATTCTAAAAAAAAGTAGAAAAATTAGCAACATCTGTATGAACAGTAAAGTGCTTTTACTGTTACTTACAGTTACTTACATGATGTAACTATGATTAACTACTAATTGGATCACCATTTTTTGGTAACATTTTGACCATTACCACACAGAGTGTTTTTAAGGTAATATTATAGATGCAGCCCCTATCTCCTCTTCTGCTCCCATCCCCCGTGCCCCCATGCCTTCTCCTACTCCTGGGTGGTGTTGCGTGGGGAGGAATCCCTCTTTGAGGTGGCAGCGAAGCCCCAGGTGTGGGGCCCATGGAGAAAGATGAGGCCAGGCAATTTCTGTCTCTTCAATTTTACTTACAAACCATGGTTTACAGGCACGAGTGAGATATGTGATATCACAAGTAGATGGGATTGAATACAAATGTAACTTTACTGAAAAAAGTTCCTGCATTTAAAAAAAACAAAAAAACAACATAACTTTACAAAAATTGCGACTATGGAACTGAATAGGGCCCTATATTTCTAATAAAGGAATTTTTTATAAAAAAATGACTCTAGGCTAATTCAAGATGGTTATTATAACTTACGGAACAACAGCATTTTCATAAGCAATTTTAAAACAGACTTATCCAGGAATTGTATCACGTTATGTCAATAATGATACACATTGAATAGGGTATGTTGCAAAGTCTAATTGTGTAGTTATGAACCATTATAGTGGTCATTTATGCAAAGTTTACAGTGCGGAGATGGACAGTCGCAGATCTTTGTTACTTTTCTGTTGCTTGCATTTTCCAGCAACCACAATGTCCACCTTCAAAGAATGGGGCTGGTCTGTTCAAGATTGATGCAGAGAATGGTGAACATGTGCTCTAAGTCTATTAACATATTGCTAATGTTTGTAAATGAAAACAGCCCTTATAATCAGGGTACACTATTTTTTTCTTACACTTACTTGAGACATGTTGTCCTAAACCTGGCATAGCTGGAACAAGTCTCTAAACTGTTGACAGAGCCTTACAATATGCTTTCCTCAGAAGGGACTATTAGAGTCCCCTTCAATTGAGAAATTGTAAGTTATGGGCACCCGTAATGGAGCCTGTAAGCTAATTTTCTATTTAATTGGGGCTCAACGGGTTACGGCTGAAAATCCCTGCGGTGGTTACAACTGCAACTTACAGCCCATGCAAGCTTTTGATCTTCCACACCCGCAAGAGTTACGATCACTAAAATCGCAAAGCCTGCAAATGTTTTCACACCCGTAAACGGCAAATGTAGAAGAAAATCCTACGGGTACCAGATGGGACCCACAAAGGGGTTAAAGACATGTCTGTAGCACTGTGAAAGCAAAAAAAAAAAAAAATGCACTGTAAATGACGGGGAAAGCGATGAAAGACATTAGAATTAATTGCACAACAGTCTCAAGCTCACAAATCGCCAACCAAACATATTTTTTTTAATGTTTCAATTCTGGGTTATATCGATGTTGGGAATCAATGAGTTAATACATATCAGGCCACCCACATGAACTAGAACGGTATCACGTTCATTTTTATTATTTTGTATATCGCGTTTTGCGAGTCCGATGGCATATCAGACCTCTAAATGTTAATTGATTGACATGTAATCTCCATGTTTTACTGACGTAATGATGACGGTCTCATTTTCTATTGGCTGTTTCTAAATGGGTAGTTACGGCCTTGCTTAATTGATCATGTTCCCACCCTGAACTGCTACGTACAAATGCATGGTTTACAGTTTTGGCTTTAGGACCGTAACTTGCGGGCTTGTTAAACTAAATAGCACCGGATTTGTATCACACTGCAAGCTCACAGCACACCCGCAGACATACGGCCTATACATTGGAAGATGCGGCCTTCAAATTGAATGAGGCTCTTAGTTTTTAAATGTCCCAGGTAATCACACTAACTGCATAGCAAGACGATAGAAAACACTGAATGCTAAGAAAGCTTCCACTACAAAAATTTGGTGATTTATAATTCCAGTTCTTTAAACAAGAAAGCTCATTTGATTATCCTGCTGAGAAAGTAGTCTAAACAAGCAGGTCAAAAAAGACAATAGAATCTTACAGTAAAAAAAGAATTGCACATTAAAGTTAAAGAGACAATAGGACTACAGTGGTCCTAGAAAGCTCCAGAGCTAAGCCTTTGGCTGATCAGCAACAACCTTATTCTAGTAACCAGACTGCATACTTCCAAAATAACCTTCAACTTCTTGAAGCTTGCTCAAGTCACTACTTTAATTTCCAACATCAAATTTCATCCAACTTCTGTCAGTGCCTATAGATGGCTGAACTTCATCACTGGATACTTCATCAGTCATATAACCAAAGTTAGCGTGTCTTAGCTGAAAGTTATAATATAAATCTTTAGGTTTTGATGTTTTTGATGGGCCCTCAAACTGCTACAGTCATCAAAGACTACAATTTGACTAGCGACTTGCCCGTCAAAAATGACAGCTTTATTTGGTTGTATACATTGTTTTCTGTCCCATCTCTCTATGTACCATATGTGTTTTGTTTTTTTATTTAATCCAGTTTATCTTTTTTATTCTCTATACCAATAATGAACAATATCTTTATATGAAACAGCAAACATTTATTTTATATAATATACATGAATCTGCTAACAATGTACAACTGCTATTTTAACATGTGATGTTCCAATTTGAATAATTTGTTAAACGCCTTAAAATATAATACTTTTTATTACACCCCTATTTTTTTATTTTTATCTTTAAACACATAGTGAACAATATCTTTGTCACGGACCCCTTTTTCCTTGACTGGGTGTTGGGCCATTGAGCACAGACTGCTTGGCTCCAACAACGGATTATCTGCATAAACCCACATTTAATATTAGTGTATTCTGTGTTATGTTTAAACTGTGACTCCTGGAAACTCTGATTCCTGATGGAGAGACTCACTGATACAGAAGCCAGATATCAGGGTTCTGGTGCCGAGATTTCAAAGAACCCAACGCTCCTTGTGGGTAGATAACCTGTAGTCTATAGCAGGTGGCTCTGGGCGTTCTTGGTCCACAACTATTATAGTGATACATGTGTTGAGGTTTATGTATCAAAACAGATCATGGTGTCTATATTAGGATTAAGTGAAATGCATGTGTTGCGGTGTTTTTAAATTATGGCTTGCTGAATTTTGGAGACAGCAGGAAAAATACAAATGTTGTAATAACTGTATGTTAGGTGGATTTGAGCCGACATATGATTATTATGAGATAAGTGCCTGATTACTAGGTGAGAGCTACATGGCCTAATTTGCGGCTATTAGGAGGATGTGGCAGGTACATATTGTGACCTATAGATTAGATGTTGAGATGTTCATGTTCTGATTCATGATCCTTATTTTATTTTATTTCTGTTGTAGCTGATCCATTCACTTCTGGATCGCTACCTTGTCATGGTGAAGGGGCATGTGTACCTAAATTATGCTGTGATCTATACCAAGTAGGGTCACCCAAGATGGGCAGGTCATAGCAGAGACGTCAGACAAATTGCAGTCCGCTGGAGAAGTAACTGGCAACCCACTCCAGTATTTTGCCAAGACAACCGTATGGATGAACACAACCAAATACAAGATGTGCCTGGTTAGCTGCGGTCCATAGGGTCACAGAGAGTCAGACCTGACTGAAAAACAATAACAAAGTTATACACTGACATCTGACTATCAGAATAAAGTGTGAATGCATATTCTTAGGCATGTGGAGAAAGACATGTTTCCTGAGGCCTTTGATTTGGCAGGTAAGTGACATAGAGAAGGTTCCAAATACAATATAATTTAAAACTATAGGTAAAACCAGAGGTGAATTTAGGAGTTTTGATGCCTTGGGCTATATTGATTAATTATAATAATAATGATAATAATAAGTGAATTAACATTCATCGTACTGATGGCATCTTTATTCTGCAATTATTACATTTTTGACATTAAATCAGCTTCCGTCTATCAAGTCATAATAGTTAGTTGTTCTTGTGAGTTCTGATTTTATTGTTAGTATGGCCGACTAGTTGAGGCGATTGTGTGACATTGTGGATCTCATGTAATTTTTTTACACTAAATAGTCAGCTTATAAAGGATATTTTGTATGCAAGATGAGATTGTAACATTTCAATATATTAATAGAGATAACATTTAATTCAATGCCTTAATTAATGCATTATTAATGATTATCATTATCTTGCCAAAAGGATCATTAATTAATTTTAACAAAGAATACAATGCATGGCCTCTGGTTTCTCTATGAATATTATCAAAAAGGAATTCAGCTTCAGAATGCAGTTTTTTTTTGCATTTAAAATAGTTCAATATGGAGATTGTAAGTCTGCGAGTTTCTATCCTAAGTACTTTGGGAATGCACCATGGACATTGGTTTCCTAGCTCAAAGGCAGGGCCCTCCTTGCTTTGCTATATGTTGATTTGTATTTATTTTTGTCTCAACTTAACTTAAAAAAATAGAAAATATCGTAAAGGCTAAAATAAACTATAATAGTTTAAGATGTTAAATGTTCTGGAAAGATACCACATTTATTTGTAGCTTTATTTATTTTTTGGCAAATTATTTAAATTACAGTTATTATAGAGTTTTGTAAGTATATCAAGTAGATAAGGCTGTGTCAATTTAAATATAGACAACACATTGCCGAACATGTTCCAGCTGTGGTGATGACAATTCATTTTTTTATACAATTATTCAGGGTAATTAGATCCTCACTAATATAGTAACACTCAATTCAGGGATATATTGAAAATTCATCTTTGCTGATGGCATTACAGTTAAATTCATCTCATGATCAGAGATTGCACAATTATATGGGACAGATCTGTGTTCACTCAAATAACCAAGAGCAAATATATATAAATACTAGCCACTTGCCCGTCAAAAAATGACTGCAATAGTATTGTAAGTCAAGGAATGCTGTTTGGCACACAAAGTAACTGTTTTGGTTGTGTAAGTACCTTTGGCGCTGATTGCGAGGTTTGCGGCCTTCATCGCTGATGGCATGGCTGGGCTGGCAATAAGCGCCTCCGGCGCTCATTGCGAGCCTCTGTTTTTTTTTTTGGTTCTCAGAGCCCGTTTGGCGCTGATTGCAAGATCCATGCTGATGGGCTTTTGGCGATGATTGGGAGTCTCTACCCTGGCGTAGTTTTGCTCCTATGAGCAAATTTGGTGCTCCTTGTGAGGCGTGCAGTGAACGCCTTTGGCATTTATTGCGATCGTGTGTTGTGGTGTTTTTTTTATTTTTTTGTATATGTATTTTTTAATGATAATTAATTAATTAATTAAATCATAAATTAATATACTTTACCTATTTGTAATGAATATATGCAGCAACCAATATGCTGAAGAGCGAACAATCTGTTTTGATGTTCCTGCAGCATATAATGTAGATTTGCACTGTTGCTGACCTGAGGTGTAAGTGTCAGCAATGTGTAAAGTGTGTAGTGTAAATAGGCTGCGTGCGCAAGGGGAAACCGTTTGTGTAGCTGTGTACTTCCGCATTTTGTAATGTGAATGTTAGTATGTGCAAGTTAGTGGTGTAAAATGGCGGCGACTGTGTATGTGTTAGGCGGGTTTGGATCATTTTGCATCCTTTGTAATAGTGTATTTTATAGGTGGTATGGTCCTGTGTAAAAGTCGTATGTGTGTGGCGGAGTTTTGCGTGTTTAGGGGTCGTTTTTTTTCGGCTGACATTTTTTCTCTTCCTTAGGGGATTTTCGAGTGGATAAACTCTGGAAATTGGACATAAATTGACGTGTAACATCACTTCAAGATGTCCGGGGTGTGTCCTCTTGCTGTGTGTGTGATGTTTTATTTTTGTTTTGTTTGTATTTTGTGTGTTTTTCGTGTTTGTCGCTGTGCGCGGTTCGGACCTTAAGTTCATATTTTTTGTGGCTCGTATTTTTTTTTGTATGCAAGTCGCAGTTTTGTTTTGTAACTGTTACAGGCCGCGCAGTGTGAATTGTGTATTTGAGTTTTCTGTTCATGTGTAGTCCCGCGGGTCGTAGGTATGATAGTAGATGGTAAAGTCGTAGGGATGAGCGCCTATGGCGCTCATCTCCACCAACACAGTGAGCGCCTTCAGCGCTTCCTGCCTAAGTCTACGGCGCTCATCTCCACCAGCCTGGACGCAACCACAGCCCTCACTTTGCGAGTCCCGCAGTTTCCCCATTGCGTTACCAACAGATTTTGGCAAGCCTGGCTGCTGACAACTATATATATGTGATAGTGTAAAGCATTAAAGAGCTGGTTGAGGCCCCCAGCTATGGGAGGTGATAGGTGATCAGAAGCCAGAGACCTACATTTATTCTATTTTCTTGGTGTAACCCACAAACTGGCACACTTTATATAAGAAGGGCTATCCCTACAAGTTGTACAGGGTCACCCCTAGCACTAGACTGTGTAATTAATCCCATAAGTCCGCCTAACCTGCCCCAGCCCAGTTACCTCTGTTCAGGACCCCCTCTCTTATCCTGATTGGTGGGAGGTAATCTCTGTGGGTCTTCTGTGCCTCCCCTGCCGGTGCGTCTATCTGCAGAGGCAGGGAGCCACGTGACGTCATTCAAGACTCCCTGACTGTGCAGATAGAAACGCCGGCAGGGATGGTGCAGAAGACAGAGGGTGAGGGGCTCCAACGGGGCCTAGGGGACATGGGCTGGGTGCCTAGGGGACATGGGGTGGGAGAGGGCTTCCAATCAAAAAAACACAAATAGCTTTGCCGCCCTAAAATAGTGCCGCCTTGGGCAGCAGCCCATATGTATATACGGCCCTGTGTAAAGTAAGTACCTTAAGTAGACAAACATTGAAGTTTGAAATTTTAAGCTATCAGGAGACACTCCCAGCCTTTTGTTCTGCAGTTGAATTGACTGACGACAATGGACCAAAAGCGCCATGGGTTATTCTGCATTTCTTGGTAATGATCTTTAATTAACAACATATCAGAATCCTTGTAGGTGCAAATGTTAATGCTATTTTAAAGCCATTAAGTTGATAAAGTACTTACAGCTTTAAATGACACCATATGAAAAATAAAATACTTTACCATTGGAGAGAATACAGAAACAATGTTTTGGGGATTGGTGTGGAAGCAGTAATGATGTTTTGGGTATGTGAAAAGTTGAAAAATGCTTTTGGGAGACAGTGAAAGATATATTGATCGTTTTGAGCAATGGGAATAATTTGTTGGGAGACAGCAGTGGAGATGTTTGGTTGGCTGAATGAGAGCAGTAGGGTGGTGTTGAGATGCAAGGTAAGAGGAGAGTAGATGTTTTTGGTGCTTTGGGGGATGGGGCTGAGAGTTGGGCTCTGTGCTGTCACTCTCAGATGTGAATAGGAGGGCTGAGTCACACAGCAGAACATGTTGACTAATTTCAATAGAGCAATGGGGACTCTGCTGCCATTGGTGTAACCCCACGCATGCTGGATTATTTCTGCCTAGCTCAAAATGCAAAACAGAGAGATGCACAATTACTTATTTAAAGACTATATATTTAGCAAGATTGCCTGTGCTATTATAATATTGCATTAGCTATGGCTCTCTTTTAGAAGTGTTCATGCCTGTTCTTGCTAAATCAAAATAACAGTAAAAAAACCTATGACTGTTCACAGAAGCAGAGCCCCAGCAACGAAGAGCAATAATGCCCAAAACCATGCAGTGCACATATGAATACTTAGTACTAGTGTTTATGTGCAATGTGGGGACCTATCCTGTTATATGTACGCACACACACATTTGGTGGAAGCGCAATCCTGTTATATGTATGCACGCATTAGGATCTGTTTTGCACTCACCCAAGGCTCCGGATCTCCACATCATCTATAGCCCTCGGTCTGGCCAGTGGATCCCAACCTATAATCAGTGTATCACTCGGTCTGGTCAGGGTATCCCAGGTATTGAGCTCACCCAGTCCCCGGGAACAGCATGTAACTGCCCCCACCCAGAGCGCTATGGATCGGGGGAGTCTCCGGGGGGATCCGGGGCAGCTGATCCACAAGAAGTACCAGGAGGCAATCGGCAAGTACCCCCGGGGAGCCAAAGCCTGACAGAGAGCCCCGCAGGGAGCACACCAACAGAGGAGCAGAGGAGGGCTGTGGAGGGCATCGAGGTGGACGGCAACAACAGCCTGGCAAGTGGGTGCAAAGTCTGGGTACCCTACATAATGGCATGGCACCCTTGGGTACATAATGCTGGCTGCAAGCTCTGGGATCCCTGTATAAAGGCATGGCACAAATGGGTACATAAAGCTGGGTGCAAGATCTGGGCACATTCAGCTGGGTGCAAGCTCTGGGTACCCCATGTGTAATGGCATGGCTTACACCAAATGCATGCGTACATAACAAATGCGTGCGTACATATAACAGGATAGGTCCCAATGTGGGCATCAGGTTGTACTTGTGTGTCCCTTAGATTGGAAGTTTGCGAGTTCTTCCGTGCCTTGGAAACGAGAACTATGTACATTTGATTCTAAACTCAAAAACAGGGCCCTCCATTCTTCATAAGGTGTTAAGTTTGTTTTTTTGCCATGTACTCAACCCCTGTACAGCATTACAGAATATGTTGGTGTGATATAAATAAAGATAATAATAATAAGTAAAGACACAAATGTATATGCGCTGTGCTGCTATTCAACTGGGTGTCAGCAGAGGGTGCTATGTATAGATGAGGAGTGAGGTGTGTGGATCAGGGGCACGGCTACGAGTCAGCACTGGAACAGCTCCCTTCATTCCTACAGCCCTGCAGTCTCTGCACATGCTTTATGTCCTTTACACATACCCACACAACATCCTTACAGTAAGCACTCCTTCTCAACCCAAAAGAGCTGCTACCGGCTCCATATTTTAGGGACAGGATCTTAGATGCACAGTTTGTGGGTCCCCTGCAAGAGGAAGATGAGAAAGAGACAGCTTCTGCGTACCTGCTCCCCTGTGCCCGTCAGAGCATCCTGCCTCTGCTGAACCCCCTATTTCCCTCTCTACGGCTCCTGTTTCTATTCCTTGCCCTCTTCCATGCCTGGCAATGGGTGGTATTCTGCTTTTGGTTATTACGTTTTCTGTTTTCAACCCCGGCTTGGAATTTAGCTCCCACTTCGACTCTGGTAAGTTTTAACCTCCTTTAATAATTTCTACAGATTTTTTTTTTTGCTGTGGAATTTGATTTGTTTCAATCCATCCTCCTGTGATCCCAGCCTCCCCTCCCCCTCTCTCTGCATATCCCTCCCCTCTGCGGATTGATGTTGAGGTTGGGGAGAGGAGGTCGGGATGAGCCCTGGTACCTGCTTGCTGGCTCTTTACATCCCCTGACTGTCCCTGATTTGCAGCGAAGTCTAGGGAGGGCTTCCTGTGGTTTTGGGATTTTACAGCTTGCTGCAGAATTGTGCAGAGGATTAAGAGCTGTGTTCCCAGCCGCTGCGTGATCAAACAGATGACATGCAAGCTCTGCTGTGCCTCACAGTGGAATGTACGATGGATGAAAGAACCAGCTAAAATGCAGGTAACATCCACCCCCTGTCGTGCTTGCAAACATGTATGATGCATACTTAACCCCTTCAGAGCCTGCAGCTCGGTTATCTCAGTTGTGAATAGGTAACGGGTGCACAACTCCCACATCTTGTAGTTTATTTAGGATGTTTTTTCTGTTGGCTGCTGATATAGATAGGTGTTTACATGTCCTAGCTAGGAAATTTAGGGAATTGGTTCTCAACCGTTTTTGGTTTGTGGACCAGCTTGTCACCTTCCAGTGCCCATGGGGACCAGAGGATGTATAACATTGTGTCTTATGTGATTTACTAAATTCCCATCAAGCTTTGCACTGATTTGCATACAGAACATGTTTCACTATAGTCTGGTTTATAACTGCGACTAATGGTGATGGTGAGGACCAGCAGATAAGGTCACGGGTTATAGGACTGGCTGGTGAGAACCAATATTTTAGGGGGTGACAGCCCCATATTTACATGATAAAGTGTTGGGGGCACAACACTGCCTTCCAAAATGGAATGTGTAAATGTAAAAAGCATGAAGGCCAGTTTGGGATATCAGGACAGTGATGCATTACTCTCTATATGTTAATGTGTAGGGTATGTATGTGTCTGTTGGTGTATGTATTTACAGACACACACATACTTACTTTCCATATACACATTCTAATTATTTGTTGCACTCTATAACATTAAATTACAATTATAATTAAGTCCATGATGTATTATGCCATGCACTAGATGTCATTTTAGGAAAAGTTCGAGGGGATAGACTGCCCATCTAAAGCATCTTACTTATGGCTCCTAAGTGTTGTATCTATATGAATGCATTCCCTGGCTTATACAAATGCGGTCTTGCTCATAATATCATATTTTGGCTCCAACACATCTATTTCATACCTATTTTCATACAATCCTGAGCTTGTTGACAGAGAGAAGCAGGAGCTGTCACTGTTCTGTTTTCTTCACTGAATAGAATTAATAAACAAAAAAATATGACTACTTATACATAGCCTTGTACCAAATAGATATAAGACTAGGACAGGCTCAGGACAGATAATAGCAGGGCAGCAAGAGACCATGATACTCTATGGGTCTGCTTTAGACTATGTCAATAAAATAGAAGAGTATTTCACCCATCCACTTGTCTGTTACCATGCCTAATTTTGCCGTGGGAGGACACGGCAGCCATTTTCAGAGCCAAAATTGTACAGTACAAAGCTAGTGTATTAAAATGAAAGGGTATATTAGTACATGTTGTATCACTACCAGAAGCAAACCACAATGTTATCCTTTGAATCAGATACAAATTTCAGATCCATCTACAAAAATTGCTAAGCAACATTAATCAGTATCTTCTTTGAACAGCCATTCTGTTTTGCTAGTTTGGCACCCTGAAATATCCTGCCTTTACAGATGAACATCCTCCCTGTAAGTGTCTACATGTTCTGGTCTATTTATAGGAGTCTATGTTAGGCCTAGGATGGAGGAAACAACCAGGCCAGGGGCACTTCCGAAACCCAGACATGGCAAACAAGTCTCACAGACTGAAGTGTGAGAGTCACAGGTCCACGGTGTATGTGTGTATGCATATCTCTAAAGCAAAAAACAAATGATACGCAATGATCACACACATATACACTACCAATGTGCACACATATTTAGATGTAAACAATGCATACACCCACAAATCTCAGGCAAAAATGCATATAGCTGTGCTACACTGTTAATTCATTCCTAGTCCTATGTGATCACTCCTTAACATGAACTATGAACAGGCCTCAGGACTAGAGGTGGATAGCTATGCTATACTAATATATCTATACTAGGAAATTGCCCGTCAAAAATGACGGGAATAAAATTGTAAGGCTGGCAATGCTGTTTTCCACACAATGTGAGACTCTTTCCACCATCTCCCCCCTGTCCCATCCCTGTGTCTTTCTCCTCTGTGTGTTTGCTGAATGTTTGCGTGGCGCGCTCTGACTGGCGTTGTTTTTATTTTCAAAGTCCTGAATGCCTGTCGTTATTGGTGTAAGTCTTACTGTCTTTGGTGGCGTGTATTTTCTAAGTTCTGTGTGCCTGGCGTTGGTCAGCCTCATTTTCATCCTGTTTCTGAATTTTTACATATTTCGGCCGCCATTTTTTTCCTTGTTTATTCGATTTTCGTTTGAAGCAAAAGTGTGACCAACATCGCAAAGATCCACAACTATTATAGTGATAAGTACAGATACATAATCACAAGCTCACTACGCACACACCAGACATAATGAGTTGTTTAATAGCAAAACAGGCTTTCTAATTATATAGATATATTATAGACTTGTTAATTAGAAAATTACTTATTTTTAGGGTGTCAACAAATTCTTCACAGCTAAACAATATCCTTCTCAAAAACTAAATTAATTGACAAACTAATATAAAAGGCTGTGTGCGTTTTCCTCATGGGAAATTCTATTCTAGACCAGTATAGGAATTAATGTTAGCTATGCAGCTTCTGCTCAGTGGTGTTAAGACAATTCCACCACTGACCATATCAAACCCACATTAACATCTGTAGTAACAAGTTTGTAATCTGACTTCACTGCTTGCAAACTACCCTAAAATCATGCACCATAGCCTCTGTAAAGTAAATTCAGTGAATAAGGACATCTACTCTTTTACTGTAACTGACTGTATAAATATATGCAGATGCTACGCCATAGTTATATTTTTACATATGCATAGAGTGCTACAATTATTGGTCTTTGCCTTGAGGTAGAGTACACAACATTCATTGTTGTTCAGTCCTTTTGTCGGGTCTGACTCTCGGTGACCATATGGACCGCAGCACGTCAGGCACATCTGCTTGTGTTTCTGGTCATGCTTATTCATATGGTTTCCTTGGCAAAGATTCTGGGTGGGTTGCAACTTCCTTGTCTCGTCGATGTAGATTTGTCTGACCTCTCTGCTATGACCTGCCTATCTTGGGTGACCCTACATGGTATAGCTCACAGCTTCATTGAAGTACACAAGCCCATTCACCACAACAAGGTAGCAATCTCGAAGGTGACCACATTCATTACAACCATGTTAAAATGAGATCTGCAAGGATTCTCTAACTCTCCACCCTATTTCCTAGATTGCCACTGGTTTCAGGGGTAAATCATTTTCACAAAGTATGGTAGAATTGTATACTCGTCATTTATTATAGCGCTCATTGATGATCTGTAACATGATTAATATACAGGCCTACTTTTATTTACAACATGGGAAAATGCAATTTCCCATCATTGTACATTTTATCTGTGAGTTCCCATAAGGATATATGTTGAATTAAGTGTTTCTTTTTTAGTGTTTTACATATAAAACATCTGCATAAAGGAAGGAAAACATTGTTTAGTTGTACTTTAAGACTATTGACGATTCAGCAGCAGTAAACCCAAGTGATGTAGCTCATTGTGATGATGTACGTATCTTACGTTACTATAGCAACAGACGAACTTATTGTGTAAACACATACTAGTGTTACATAAAGGGTTAATTTAAAGAGAAATCCATAGTTCTTTTATTTTGGAGCTGTGGAGTAGATTTGAAGCAGACATACTGTAATGGTACACAAACATGGTTCAGAATTAGGGCAACCAATGCAGATCTATTTATTTGTTATTGAGTATCTAATAATACTGTAGAAGGTCATTTATGTATAGTGGGTGTCTCCGGGTACTTCTAAAGGACCGATGTAGCAGACATACAGCCCTATTAAATTCTGTGCAAAACCGTAGCCCGTAACGTATCCGGAAAGACTTACGGCTATTAAATTGGCCCAGTAAAGCAACCCGCTAACGATCTGAGCGTTACAGGCGGAAGAACCCTACGGGACGTCGAAATTTGAACTCCGCATCCGCAAATCCAAGCCCGTAAATGTTACGTTTGAAAATCGCTATTAAATTGGTACGAATCTACCGGCGTTCATACCTGTAACCCGCAAATGGAGCCAAAAAGCCAACGAGTACTAGAGGGGACCGCTAGGGGTTAAAGTCCTATGCGTAGCACTGTAAATGCAAATATAAATGCACTACTGTACTTATAATTAAAGGGAAAGCAATGTTAAGTATTAAAATTAATAGCACAACATTCTCAAGCTCGCAAATCTGCAATATAAAATAAAAAAAATATTTTTAATTTCCGTGTTATATCGATCCCGACAATAAATGTGTTAATACATATAATGGAACTAGCATGGACTAGAATACAATATTTACGCCTTTATCAATATTGCATTATTTCTGGAATGCGGGTCCGATTGAAACTCGAAATTCAAACTTTGAAATCGAACCTCTATTTTTCAGTGATGTAATGATGACGATCTAATTTGCCATTGGCTTCATCTAAACCAGTAACTACAGGTTTGACTAATTGATCATGTTCACGGCCACACATCACATGCAACCTGCGCAAAAATGGTTTACGGGCTTGCGTCTACGGCCCGTAACTCGTGGCATGGTTCAATTTAATAGCTCTATAACACAGCCAAATCTCAAGCCTGCAGCCTTTGCGGGTGTGCCGATGCCGCTACGGGCTTCAAATTTAATGGGGCTGATAGGGTTTTATTTGTACATTTAGTAACTGATTAATAATAAAATCAGTATTTGAAGAAAATGCATTCAGTGCAGTTTTTAAGACTTAAATTTGAACTTTAGTGTGACTAGCACTAAACCTAGTTTTCTAGATCTTTTTCCGCCACTGGAGACTGTTCTGATATATGTCTTTATTTGCAATGAAGCAGACAAACTCTTTTCAGGACACCCTACTAGGCAGATCCTTCCTTAGCCCCAGACAGGGGTGGAGAGAAGCATATCTGATTAAGTCTGAAACTTCAAATATATGATTTTTTTTTGTTTGTTTAAATCATATTTATTGAAAGAAAAGAATGTTGTGCCAAGTCCAAATAAGCATTGCAAGAGTGACACAGTATAGAAGCAGTTAGCATTATGTAGGCTAAGCCTTCGTTTCCCTTCCCTTCGTTTTTGATTTACAAGCTAATTTTTTTTTGGGAATGATTGCATTGTTAAGCAGTTTTTAAATAAACAAACAAACCATGTTGTATGGGCCCTATAGTGGCTTTTTGAAAGCAGGCCTCCAATAGAATACCACAATACAGGATAGCTTACAAATCTCCAAGACTAGGATATATATATATATATATATATATATATATATATATATATATATATATATATATATATGTGTGTGTATTATATTTTGTGTATGTTTGTGTACAACTCATCTCTAGCCCCTAGCCAATGCAGAACAGACAGAATATACCAAATTACAGCATCATGAGAGTATTAAGCAGCTGTGTAAGATGAAGAGCAGCCAGGAATCTTAGAAGATTCCACCACAGATCCTCAAAAACACACTGTGGGTGACAGAGCAGAATTCATGCTGTGCATCTCCAGTAAGACTGGTTACATATATTCTATGTAGGTGAATCAGGACAAACATTGAGGTAAATAATGAATTCACACAGGTATAAGGAAATAAAAGCAAAACGGGGACACTTGGGGGGGGGCATTTCTGTCAAAATAGAGACAGCTTCAATGATTTGAAGGGTCACAATACTGATGGGGACACTGAGAGAGGAAAATCTGGACAGAGTAAGATAAAAAAAATACATGCAGCAAAGCTTTAGCCAGAAGATAATTGAGAAACATTGGTTTTAATAATGGCCATTGCTGTACCTATTCTCATCTCTCTCATTGTTCTGAGCACTGCTGAAAGGAAGTGAAATAATTAAACTGAGAACATTATTCAGTGGTCATTATTGACGTAAACTGTGTTTTTAAATCATATTTTCTTTGTTTTGCTGCTCTTTACACATGTATTATTTTAAATGTTAATTAATGGTGAACCAAAAAATTACCCCTTAACAAGTGAATCATCTCCTCTGCTAAATTTTTTATTAACATCATTGGATTATTTCTTTCTACAGAGACTGTCTGTACCACTTAGCAAAGTCCAGTGCATCCATTACTTCTCTTTTACACTGATGTGATAGTATAGAAATTACACTAATGAGATATTATAAACATTATTTACAGTCTGATCAATTTCAATTGAATCAGCTTATCAATATGTACTGCAGGCTTTACAGATATTCAGCCTTATTAAATTGCAATTCGGCCAATTGAATAGGGCTCTATATAAGCACAGAGCACATTTTTTAGTTAGTGAAGACCTTGCTTGTGGATAGAAGTTCACTAACTAAAAACTTCTGTAAAAAAATATCCTATGTGCTTATATAGAGCCCTATTCAATTGGCCGAATTGCAATTTAATAAGGCTGATAATTTGAGAACTTGTTTTGAGGAAGGGCCATGAAACATTCCAATCTAATACTATTCAGTTAGCTATTAAAAAGCATCCTCACCACAGAAATTGTTTTCTATTATGCCTACAGCGATCTTTGTTTGTTTGCGCCGCTCAGTTGTTTTCGACTATCTGTGACCTCATGGACTGCAACACACCATGCTGATCCACTTGGTATTCATGGCGGAGATACTGGAGTAGGTTGCCAGTTGCTTTTCCAGTGGGCCACAGCATACAGCTCCCGGTATTCCTACATGGCCTCCCATCCAAGTACTGACCACGCCCAACCTTGTTTAGCTTCAAGGTGGTGTGATCTCTTGGTTCCCTGACTGGAAGAGGTGAAAGCACCGAATACTAACCATGGGCCACCAGGGACTACTCTGCTGCAAATAGGGATGACAACACCAGAGCTCACCTGGTTTAAACAAAATGCAGAAATTAGGGGAACAGCAACATGGAACAAGGCAACCTTATATCATCAGGACGGGCTCAGACCATGCTAGGTCTCCACCTAATGTAGAGGCTCATACGTATTGAATTAGGACACCTAGTATGATCAATACAGCAAACTGTATTTAGGAAGATATGTAATATTTCCAAAGGGACATTGTCTCAGACATACAACAGAGCTTCATTTCTTTATTTTGTTACGGTTAGCAATAACATCAGTATCTGAAGAAGAAAAAAAATCAATGGAGATTTTACAAAAGACATTTGAAATTAGAACTGCAACTTCCAGCCAAGCTGGCTCTCTCCGGACCCTATTAGGTGCCCAGGAGGTGAGTAAGTTTTTGCCCAGAAGACTGCTCCAGGTGTAGGTTTTGCTTATAACAGCCACTATATGTAAGTATGCAAGTTGTCAGGGCTACTATCATGACAGTTACATAGTTACATAGTAATTGAGGTTGAAAAAATAATTTGACTCCATCAAGCTCAACCTTTTAAGATCTCCTCTGATCTGCAATGTGCAGATTAATTGTTAATTGGTCCAGAAAAGGCAAACTGAATAAACACCAATGAAATTTTGCCAATTGTATCAAAAGGGAAAAATAAATAAAAAATCCCTTCCTGACCCCAGATACAAGCGATAGGATTCCTCCCTGGACCAATTTTTTATTTATTTTTTTGCGTTGTTCAGTCATTTCCGATTTTCCGTGACCTCATGAACTTTAACACACCAGAACATCTTTATGCCAATGGTCATGCCAATCTACTTGGTATTGGCAGAGATACGGGAATGGGTTGCCAATTTCTTCTCCAGTGGGCCACAGATCCTCTCTCCGCGGACACATGACAGGTGTCTAAAACACTAAACGTCAAATATAAGATTTAGTAGCTATATTTATGTTTTCTACAAATTCTGATTGTATTACTACTGTGTAACTACAAATAAAAAATGACACCCTAATGTATGGACATTAAAGTGCTCCTTTAACAATTATGTCAATTATCACAGAGCAATTATTCATAACAGGGTGATGCAATTATTACTATAGAGAAGGATCCATGGAGTAGCCTTCCAGCAGAAGTGACAGATGTCTATACAGTAAGAGACATCAATATAGATAGGACTGGATCCTGTAGAAAAGCAAGACAGGCATCATATAGCGCCTGAGGTTGTACAGCAGGAAGGAAATGGCAGGCTGGGTGGTGCAGGTCGTTCCCATGCTATGTTTGTGTGTGATAGTAACGTCACCTCGCTGGCTCCCTACAAGTCCTTGTACCTTTAATGATCCTGCAGTAGGATGTGAGAAATGTTTCCTTCTCTTCCTCCCTTCGCTGACTACTGCTTTTTCCACTTGTTCTAACGCTCTTCTCACGCCGCCTTCCGCTACTGAGAGGAGCAGGGGGGAGAAAAGAGAGCAGGACGGTGAGGGGGGCTTGGGGGGCTGCTTTACAAGAAAAAGAATTGTTTTGTTCATTGTTTTCGTGTTTACCCTGGTGTACACATCCTTGTTGTGTTTCATTATACTGACAATTCTTGTGTAACAAAGAAGAATTAAAGTGACACAGATAAGTCCCATTTATTAATTAAATGACAAATACAAATTAAAATATACTAATTGCAATTAGTTTTAATTAAAATTCCAAGAGGGAGTTCTTTAAAATTGATATGAAAGTTAGTTTTATTATTATTTTATGTACAAATAACTGAAACATCGTCCTTTTGAGATAATAGCTTTATCAATAGCCATTTATTAAAATTAGCAGTAGGGCTTAATAAAGAAGATGGGCATGGTAATAGTGACAAAGACATCTGACAAGTGAACTATTAAATTGTTACTATTATAATTTTTTCAACTGTGTATGTTTTTCTTTTTATCATCCCCACCTCTAATCTTAATTAATTGCTGTTGATAAAGCCATTACCTAAATAGAAGGATCCTTCAGTTGATTTATACATAAATTCAGTCTAACATATAAATCAAATTTAAGGCACTTCCACTTGGAATGTTTAATGATACAATTACATCTATGTTATTTTTATTTTTCATTTGTTCAATAATTGGGATCTTTTCTTTGTCACTTTCATTATACACAAAATGTGTGCTTTTTAATAATAGGCAATTCGAGAAGGTGACCCTCACCTCATTCCATCAGTGAAATTATAGTGATTATATGTTATTGGTAAAATATCAATCAAGTATACATCTTCCCATTCAGAGACCAGCATCTGTATTTATGTTGATAATTGGACACATTTTTCCTGCATTATGCATTGACTCTTCTGAGCAGATTCAGGTGGAGTGGGTTTACTTATGGGAAAATCTCCCACGTTTGTCAGATTCCAGCAATATCTTAGAAAAGGGAGAGAAAGCATCTGAGAAGCCATAGTACCCAGGAGACCAATCCCGTAGCTGGAGGTTATGTGATTTCGGGAACCGCACTAATATCTCAGAGCTATGTTTATTAAAGACAAGGCTGCATATCCTGGAAAAGGGCTTTTACCCACACCAACTCTGAAATACTGCAGAATCATCTCTCTGCAGCAATTTGTGCAACAAACAGGAACAGCAACATGGAGAGGGGGTCAGACAGTGCTGGCTTTAAATGCTGACAGTCCTCCTGATTGTACGTTATGAGGACAGACTCAAAAGGTGCTAAGTGTCTATCTAATAAAGAGGGAATGCTTTTGATCAGATTATTAGGACAGGCTCAGACATTGTGGGATAATACAGAGTAACAATCTAACGTCATAATATCAGGAAAGGCACAGACAGTGCTCGATCTCCATAGAAAGAAGGGGCCAATCTGCATGCAGATTTTCAGGACTGCTGTCGTTTCTGCCTAATGTGGGTTATGAGACCAATGAATATTAGAACAGGCTCAGTGAGAGCTTGATGCAGAGCAGCCTCCAAATGGCAGACTTAGACAGTATTCAATATTTGTCTAGTTCAGAGTAACCTCTAAGTACAGGATATCAGCATAGATTCAGACAGTGCTGGGTTTCTATCTATTGTAGAGTTAGTCCCACTGACGAATATAAGGACAGTCTAAGGCAATGCTAGGCTTGTATCTAATGTAGAGTAGCCCTTCGACTCCTGATTGCCAGGACAGGTCTTTCTGTTATTATTTTGCGAGCTTCAAAGCCATCAATCCCCTAGTGCACATTGTTCTTAGGACACAGCAGGGTTATCTCAATCACTAATACATAAATACCTGACTGACAGCCACATTAAACTCCAGCCCCGTAAGTGCAACGTGAAGCTCGCAACGCCTGAGAGCTCGAAGAGTTGCAGATTTATGGGGCTATTAAATTAGAACAGGATGGGTGTTACAGTCTTGAGAGGCAAACCCGTAAACCATACTTCGCTTGTCGGATGTGCGGCCGAGAACATGATCACTTAGTCTAACTCTAGTTACGAGTTGGGATGGAGCCAATGGCAAAAGAGATCGTCAGAATTACGTCTGAAAAATGGAGGTGGGATTTTCAAAGTTACGATCGGACCCACATTCCAGATATAATGCAATATTGATAAAGCCCTAATTTTGATATTCTATTACATGTGAGTTCCAGTATATGTATTAACACATTGATTGCCGGGATCGATAGAAAAAAAATATGAAATAAAGTATTTTTTGGGCCGATGTGCGGTCTTGAGAATGTTGTGCTATTAATTCTAAGACCTAACATCACTTTTACTTTTAATAAAAGTACAGTAGTGTAGTGATATGTGCATTTAAAGTGGACTTTACCCACCTTGCGGGTCCTCTCAAGCACTCGTTGGCATCTTGGCTCCATTTTCGAGTTAGTTACGAGTTTGTACACAAGGGATTTTCATGCAGTTTAATACCTCAATTGGAACATATGGCTTTTTTCGCCCTTGTTGCGTCTTAACCCGCAAGTCATCTGCGGGTAGAGTTAAGAGGCCAATTTAATAAATCGAAGTTTTGCAAGCTACGTTACGAGCTACAAATCATAAATTCATAGCAATTTAATGGGGCTGATAGTCCTTTACACCATAATCTATCTACTTCTGAGTTTTGTTGCAGGCAGAGCTTCTTGGGAGGGGCTTAAGAAGTCCCTAGTCCCAAGCAAGGTCAGCTTCAAAACAAAGGGCCCTATTAAACTACAAGCCTGCAGTGGCCATCGTACAGCCCGTAAGTCTGCGTGCTTGAAATCTGCAGGAGTTACAGAGTGATTAAATTAGAAAAGGCCGCAATGACATGGCCGAAATCCATAAACCATGTTTCGGCACGTAGCATTTCTGGCCGTGAAGATGATAAATTATTCAAACCTGTAGAAATAATGCAATATGAAAAAACAAATAAATATGATATTCTAGTCCATGCGAGTTCTATTATATGTTTTAACACACTGATTGCCGGGATCAATATCAGACGGAAATTAAACTGCAATTGCAGATTAGCGAGCTTGAGAATGTTGTGCTATTAATTTTAATACCTTTCATCGCTTTCCCTGTAATCGAAAATACAGCAGTGTGTTTAGATTTGCTTTTACAGTGTTACTGACAGGTGTTTAAACCCTTTGTGGATCCTCTCTAGTACCCGTAGGACTTTTGGCTTCATTTGCCATTTATAGGTTGCGGGCTTGAAGACTTGAGGCAATTCAACAGCGATTTGAAGATCAAAGGCTTAGCTAGATCGGAGTTCAGATTTTGACAGCCCGTAGGGATTTTCCACCTGTAACCCGCAGATTGTTTGCGGGTAGCTAAAAGAGGCCAATTTAATAGCCGTAACTTTTGCGTGCTCCTTTATGGGCTTCTGGAACTACAAATCGGCAAATTTACCGGGCCCAAACTGTAGTGATTCTGAAGACTGGTCTCCTATTGATTTATTATTTAATTGCTTGTGTATACCGTAATACTTTAGCGATATTCATGTTTTTTTTATGAACGCCGCACAAGCATATGAGACTTTATCTGGATTTTCTTTCCTTTCTGTGATTGATTAGGTGTGAAAGGAAAGTTAGTTATTAAGAACTTTTTGGAGTCAATTTTTCTCAGTAAAACCAGGTAACCTATGAAAGGAGTACCCAGCACCTACTGCCTTACCAGAAAGGCATAAATAAGCTTTATAGTACACTATGGGCTAAATCACTTGGATCAAATATTTTTGCCCAAATAAATCTCCAATTAAGAATATGAGGATTGTTTTTCTGCATCCATGGCAATGGGATCTGACTGTATATTACTAATAAATGCAGTTACCATTCTTAGGTAATAGAATTTAAAAAAACACCCTATGGAATATTGTATCTTTATCTTTAAGAAAGCTCATATTAGCTGTATATACTGTATTTTAGTATGCTCTGAACATGATCTTCATATGGCATTCATAGGGGATAGTTTAAGATGGTGGCTCTCGCTGTTCTCAATGCCAGGGACTCCTACTTATATTCCTAATGAGCGTGGACCATTTCTTAAATTGTAACCATTTCGAACAGAGTGATGGTATGTGCAGTTCCACATTTTCATTTCACACCATTTTGATTAGACTATATATTAAAGGGAATCTATATATTTTTTCTCCATGGGAATAAGCAAGTGCATCATACAATAAACAAAAATGAAAATAAATAACCAAAAGGCTTTTAAGATACTTTTCGAAAGTTGCCAAGCAGGAAATCCATGTATAAATGTTAAACGCAAGAGGTCTAGAACGAAAGGCATCCCTGGATATGATCTGTGAATGGCTGATAAATCAGCATGGACTTCACACCCTAAAAGGGGAACTTAAACAGGGGAGAGGGAATACATGGACCTGGCTTCCTTGTTGGGCAACTGTTGGATGAGTTTACAACATCTTAAAACATGTTTCTCACTTTTAGACTACTGGTACCTCAATTTTTTTTATCAGTGATTATGTTTCATCATTCAAAGAACCATACATAAAAAGTGTCTGCGGTGGTCCTTTAAAGCTGTTCTATTTCTTTACATATGCCAAGGTCCAAATGTAAAGAAATTAAACTGGCTGGCATAACAAATTAAAGGTAGTTCAATAGCAGTGCCTGAAGTCAACAGTTTGCCAGTCTGTCAGCTTAAACAATGTTACTTACAAGGGCAAATGTTACAATGTTATATACAAGTGTCCTACCAATATTTACGTACATAACTAAAGATTAAAATGAACATTAAGTAATGCAAAATAAATTATAATAGATAGAATCCTTTTACCAACAACTGCTTGTGATTACTAATAGGAGTTAATGTGGTATCATAATGAAGCCAAATTGGTTAGCGCTCATACTTTGTGTGCTTCAGTGTGCTTCCTTCAATGGAAACAGGGTATTATACAGTATACTAGCGAATTGCCCGTCAAAAAATGACGGCAATGAAATCGTAAGGTAGCTAATGCTGTTTGGAGTGTAATAATGAAATATATAATACATTAATAAATGAATATACTTTACCTATTGTGAAGGATGAGACCAAACCATTAGCGTAGTGGTGTACTTCCGCATTGGCGTAAAATGGCGGGTTATCTGTGTTATGCGTCTTTGCAGATTATCCGTCGCTGCTTCATGGTGTTTTGCGAGTGTGTTGTGGTGTTTTGCGAGTGTGTCGTGTTGTTTGCGTTGCGACGTTAAGTTTGCAAGGGTCGCAGTTGCTGGCATGGAGCGCCGCCAGCAACTGAGGCCCTCGCCCACTGCCCTCGCTACGCGCCCGCAAGCGTTAGCAACAACTCACATGCTCACAACTATATATGTGATAGAATCTCTAACTATAAGTCAGTAATTCAAACAAAAAATTCTATCCCAATGCACATGACTCATTTCAGATGCCATTCTTGGATAATTTATCTAACCGCATTCTTTATTCATCTTTCCCTCTGGAGAGCAGCAGATAGGGGATTGGCTGCTGAAAAAACGGCTATAAAAGACTGAAATAGGCTTCAGATTCTGCTTAAATCTTTATATGTGCACGTGCATAATGCTTGTTACACAATATATTTGCTCCCATTTGCATATGAAATTCTACACTAAAAACTATTTTGTGTCACATGTTGCCAGATCACATCAGTTTCATTATTAGCATGTTTATCTGTTTTTTTAGGAAAACTTACCAAAACCAATGTGACCTGGCTCACATTCAGTTAGCATCTGTAGAAACACTTTCCTGGTGTTTTGCGCTGCTTCTTCCTACCAGAGGATAAATTCCTGGCGTGCATCCTGTGGATTTGCTTTGCATTAATTATTCAGCATGTACAGGTGTTCTGGAGGGAGCTGCCTCAGTGGGAGAACAGGCCGGTGCACAGCCCCTGAGCTCTGTGGCTTTTGCTAAAGCTGCGTGTCACGGGGGCTGACCTCAGGGAACAAGGGTTAGTCTGCTGTAAGGACACAGTCACACTTTATTAACCCCACAATGCAATAGTTACAGTTGTGTGCAAGTTGCCAGCACACCATGTTCTATATGTAGAATATGATCAGATAACTGCATCAGATGAACTGCCTTAGCTGCAAGCACCACTATAATTCAATAAAAACCGCACTTGTTTGTATAGATAACAACAAATAAACAGCATTACCTGCTGTGCAAGCCATGAACACATTTGTAGAGAAACATTATAATGAAAAAATATATATATATTTATTTTATCACTTGATGTGTGTGCTTTTTGTCTATCAGAGGAGGGAGGAGTAAAGGAGCAGGGACAGAAGGAGATGCAAAGAGGATTTTTCAGATAATTGGAAGTCACTGAATTTGACACCAACCTCCTTCACTTTTAGAAGCAGATAGCTTGTGATCTTCAGCGATTTAAATACCTCTCTCACATACATGTCCAATTTGGTTTAAGTCATGTCGCATTGGGAAAAAAATAGTTTGGAACAAGTCGCCTTCTTGGATTGAGAACTGTCGGCGACGCAGAGGTAAAATAGAGTTGCCCAGTGCAGGAAGTTTGCAAGTCGTTGTGCCTGTAAGAGCCCTAGTTGAGCCTGTGCCTGTAAGAGCCCAAATTGAGCCTCTGCAGGAACTTCAGAGGGAGCAGCAACAAATAGTAGCTGAAGAACTTTCTTCTTCAGGTGCAGAGGAAGAAAGGGAGGAAGCAAAGAAATATGTGCTATATGGGCTGAATTACAAAATGTTGTTTAACACTATCACCCTGACAAAGCTCAAGCTATTCCTGTTGTGTCATTTTGAAACAAAGGCAGAAGAAAGTTTCCCTTGATAGGTTTCTAGTAAAACTGCCTATAACACAGTGTCCAGCAGGGTGCAGTGGTGTTAAGAGACAGAAAGGACAAATATACCCTGTGCAAATGCCTGATGTTGTAATGGAAGAGAAATCCCCTTCAAAGCAATAACCTGTCTCCCCCTTCTCCTCATCTACATTACCACCATCACATTGGTCCTTCAAGTCCTCTCAGTATGGTACAGTTAAAGTGAAGTTAAATTATCTGTTAATTGATCTCTTAATGGCTAAAGTGGATATATATATATATATATATATATATATATATATATATATATATATATACTGTATATACACATACATACACATGCACACATGTGTGCATTTGTTTGTCAATTAAAGGACCACGATTATTATATATTTGAAACATACTCTTTTGAAGAACTGCATTTTAAAATAGGTAAAATTATTTTAGAGTGTAAAAAAAAGTCAATTAAAACAATGAGTTCCTGATGACACTGCTGGCAACTTGTAATAATCATAGTAGAGACCAGGGATTATGCTAAAAATCATTATATCTATCCTACGAAGCAAAATTAATTTCAGTACAACCTCCTTTTTAAAGGGTTGTTGTCAACCGAAAACAAACATTAAAAACTGTATATTGTACTGCTCGCTTTGTTCTAAACAAAATCATTTTTAAAGGCATATCTAACTTTCCTGGATTTTGAGTGCATCTGAAAGAGGAGAATCAGTAGTGTATGAAAAAAAATTTGGAATGTAAAAATACCAAAATAAACATTAAAACACTTATCTTGAAGTTAGCAGTCTTGTCATTTCTGACAGTTGGAAATTAAGTGTTAACACCCTCTCCAAGCCCAGGCTAAATTAGCAAAAAATTCAAAATTGTTTTGGCCAATCAGGAGGAAGCAGAGGCTAAAATATTTATATCACAATTTGGAATTGCTGTCTATGCTGCAAAGCAGCCTGGGTTATGTAGTCTGGCACATGTTAGAAAGTGCTATGTATGAGTCTATGTGTGCAGCACACTTACACTAGATTATAACCCTGCAGGTTGTCTGTCCCCTGCATCAACTGCTGCTGGTGTTTTTTTCTCTCTGTCCTGTCTCCTTGTGGAAAATGTCAGCTGTGACCCCACCAACCATGTGACTGGCAGCATTTCCTTTGGAGGTCACAACCTGTATCTAGCTGCTCTGCAGCTGGGTACACTTTTATGTAAACTTCCTAGGGGTATGCAAATCCAGATAGCAGTATCCAGCATAAAACTATGTAAGTACATTCAACTTTTCAAGATAATTGCATAAATTAGTCAAGCACACTATACCTCAAATTAGCATACAGAATTGCACATTAGCATAGCAAATCAGAGAGAGGCAATGTGTTTCTCAAGAATAACAAAGTATGAGTTATTAGAGTATGTCTAAATATAAGCGGGCATATAGAAAATATGCTTGAGCTTGGAAGTGTGTGCAGGGTTAATTGTATGACGAACACTGTATTCAGGGCGGAGGTTGCAAGAAGTGAGCTAAAACCTATGTTATTAATGGACAGAAGGAGCTATGTTGGGTCATTTGTGGGAATGGCAGCTAAGATGGAGAGGGGTGGGGTCAGATATAATAGAAAGGGAATATATTCTGGAGAGGGTAACAATGCAGTATATGTTGAATGAGAAGATGGAGTCATGTAGCATGCAGTATGGCTTAAGGAGGGAAGAGCTCTTGGTGTAGATTAATGGGATATGGAAAGATTCCTTGTGTCACAGTGTAAAAGAATGAAGAGCCCTGTATTTGAGCCTAAAATCAAACAGTGCATTTTCCCCAAAGCACCTTACAAGATTGAAAATTCACAAACTTAAAATCTAAAGATTGATAATAAAAATAATAGAAAGTTAATAATAAAATATCATATTTTTTAATTACACGTATCTAACATTCATCATTTTCTATGTTTTTTTGGTGCTAAAATGTCTCTTTGCCTACTGCTTCAGCAATTCGTAGCCCCCAAAAATCTGGGGGGTAATTCAACTCTATTCTCATGACAGGAAGCAGGGGCAAATCTGCACTGGGGGCCCCTTTTGCTTCAGTGCCCCTCATAAACATTTTTTTTTAATATCTTTCTTTCAATTCTCAATGCCCCTGCTCCCAAATATAATTACAAAATGTTTATATATATATATATATATATATACACACACACACACACATGTGTGCCGAAGGCTCCTTGCCAGCAACTGCGACCCTCGCAAACTTTACCTCGCAACGCAAACAACATACGACACACGTTACCACACATTACGACCTCGCAACAATCAGACGCAACTGGCGAACATTACAAAATTCAAAACACAATAAATACACACAGCACATACATAAAAAGCTTACCTACAGCAAGAGGAAGCATCCAGGACCTCAAAAAAACAACTTACACCTTCATTTAACTAAAAATAAAAGAGTTTGAACACTAAAAAATTCGTTAAGCGAGAGAAAAAATGGCCGCCGAACAAAACGAAAACGAGGCTACAGCACTCTAAACACGTAAAACACCACAAGAAACACGCAAAATACCACAAACGACCTACGGATATTCCGCTAACACGCAGACCACACATTACCCGCCATTTTACGCCAATGCGGAAGTACACAACTACGCTAACGGTTTGGTCTCGCACACGCACAGTATTACACTGCACACGTTCATCACGCTTACACAGCAGCTCCACACCACTAATGCTGCAGCAACATCAAAACAGATTCCCAGCTCTTCAACACAATGCTTCAAAATAGGTAAAGTACACTCATTTATTAATTGTATTATATATTTTAGTAGTACACACAAAACACCATTAGCTACCTTACAATTTCATTGCCGTCATGTTTTGACGGGCAATTCGCGTGTATATATATATATATATATATATATATAAGAATATAAGATAAATTATGGGTCAAAGCTTTCTTGGGTAAGACACACTGGTTCTCTAGTGGCCAAATCTGGTAATGCATGATTAAATTTAATTATGCTATTTTTGTGTACCCACCCTCCAGTTCCCAGTTCCCACACCCCTGGCACTTAGCAAAGGTTTTAAAACCATTTGCGAGTGTTTTTTAGTACACATAATATTCATAATATATTTGATGTCATGGCACTACCCTGATTTGGGAGTGATGCTTAAAGTCTGATTAGAATATGGTTTTGGTGTAAAAGTCTAACAGAATAACTCGTAATCTTTTGGCTCCGGTTTGCTACAATCAGGCATAGCAGTTCTCTCAATGGGATGGGTGATTAACATAGCGAGGTAGTTTAACTTTGCTCTTAAACATGGTGTAATCTGTGATATAGGGTATTGTCATGAAGGCCTATGTTTGCAGTGCATATAGAATATTTGCCAGATTTTTAAGGAATATTATAGAAAGATATGTCAGCTCCTACTTCTGAAGCTAGTCCCCTCTGCTCCCTTGCAGGGCTGACTTAATGGGTTGTAATATTTGGTCACAATTTCCATTTGTCAAGTTAATTAACCTTGAAGATGCTGGATCATACCAGTCTGACGTCTCCTTGCTCTGTGGCAGAGATCAGTCTCGGCTTTGAAATGGAAATAACATTTAGTCTAATGACCGCGTAGCCGCCAATCGCAGTGGGGTTATGGGATTAATCCCCCTTATCTTCCAGTGCAGAAGTGTTTGAGGGCTGTTTCCCGTCAAATGATGCACTCGCGCCCTAATCCAGTGTACAAAGACAAGAAAATGTGCTCTGCATTAACACATTGTGTGCCACTGTAGTTTAGGCAACCCCAAACAGATACCAAAGGAGGTAGACATGCTCATATAAACTCACTGTGTGCCAGATCAAATTAAGAAGCTACAGTAATAATCTTTGTGACAGACACCACATCCCTTCCCCCTACTGGCCCAGATGCAGACAACTTATATCACGTACTAGCCAATGAAAACTGTTTCAGCAGGGAAGGTTTCGAAGAGTAAAAACAGAGCCTTTAAGCTCATTTTCATAAAATAATGTTTAAATATGCATATAAATATTTATAACGTTTATTATAATATTAAAACAGAGAACCTTCCACGATCCCCTTTAAAGTTTTCACACATTTGTTTTCATTGTGCTGTGGTCGTTAAAATGCCTTAGATAAAGGGAGTTACAGAGACCGGGGTCTTTTCAGGAAATGTATGATTAAAGGGCCACTGCAGTCAAGAAAATATCATATCTGAGTGATGAATGATGGGTCTGTGTGTATGTAGTTATAATTGGGGGGAGGCGTCAAAAAAGGAAGAAGTCCAGAGCACGGTTTGATCATTGGATAGGATTGTAATTGACATCACATTTTTTGTCACTGTCCTATAAACAGTCTCTTTGCATCATAGAAAGGAACCATAGCTCTCCAGTAATGTAAATGCCCTACACATGCACACATACCTTCCACCAACATATCATGGATCCCTCCATGGTCCTGCAGACGCATCAACATTTATTTCAAATGATTTATTTCTGTGTTTCTAATTACCAAAATCGCTGTATGATATTTCTGTTGGATTAATTCTGCTCTTAGGCAGACACAAATTTTTCAAACATATATTTGTTTTTTCATTGTGCACTGGTTCTATAAAATTCCTAATTTTCAAGGTCAATTATCTAACTACATTTTAACATCAATTTTAAAGTCCCACATTTGCCATAGGGCATGTTTTAAATTTCACAAACGTGATAAAATATTTCCTTAAGACAGCAATATTGCTTTCTATACCACAACATAACTCCACCATTCCATAATTTTACTAATTGTGTTGAAGGCGGTTTGATTTTGTCCAGACAAATATATCTATACAGTTTTTACATAGTTACATAGTAATTGAGGTTAAAAAAACAGACTTTTAGTCTATCAAGTTCAACCTTTTTAGATCTCCTCTGAAATTTGTAATATGCTGATTAATTGTTAATTGATACTTCATCCAGAGGAAGCAAACAGAAAACCCCCCATTGAAACTCTGCCAATTGTCTCAAAGGGGAAAACCAATACAATTCTTTCCTGACCCCAGATACTGGTAATCGGATACCTCCCAGGATCAATGTTGTGTGTCCGCGTCATTAAGTGATTTCAGACTCTCCGTGACCTCATGGACCATAACACAGCAGGCACATCTTCATGTCAATGGTCATGCAGATCCACTTGGTTTTCATGTCGGAGATACTGGAACAAGTTGCCAGTTCCTTTTCCAGTGGGCCACAGCAAAATGCTCCTGGTATTCAAAGCTGGTCTCTCATCCAGTTACTGACCAGGCCCAACCCTGCATGGCTTCATGGTGGTGTGACCGCTTGGTTCCCTGACTGGGATTAAACCCAGGTCACAGTGGTGAAAGCACTGAATCCTAACCACTGGACCACCAGTGAACCCACCTTGGATCAATACTCCCTCTATAATTGTCCAGGATAATCCTGAATGCCCTTTTTATTCAAAAATATATCCAACCCCTTTTTAAAGTTATCTATCGAATCCGCTGTCACCACCTATTTTGGTAAAGAATTCCACAGATTACCCCCCCCCCACCACCACCACCCTTACTGTGAAGAACCCTTCTCTTTCTTTAAGGTGGATTTTTTTTCCTTCTAACTACAGAGAGATGTCCTCTTGTCAGTTGAAAAAATTCACTTGACAAAGCCTTATACTGACCCTGGATATATTTATATAATGTAAACACACACCCTCTTAGACGCCTTTTTTCTTGAGAAAATACGTTTAATTTGATTAGGCTTTCTTCATAGTAGACTCTCAGCTATCCAGCACCCACGGGGATTGGTAGATGATAGATAAATGTAGTTTCTGGTTGCTTGAGCGTTACATATAGAAGAGGCCAAGATTATTATAACATTTTTTTTAAAGTACAGTATTCTTTTTATTTTCTGGTTAACTGAGAGTTTAATGTACATTTTCTTCCTGATTTCGTTTGCACTAATTTCATCCCACTAGCTGGTACTGCATAAAATTAAACAAAAACATTTTCTACTTGTTTAAACATTCTTTTTCTAACAGGTTATATATTTGAAGATTTTACCACCCCTTTAAATATTTACAATCAGGACCAAAACGTACATGGCTGCCACCTTTCCAAATACATTCACACAATAGCTATAAATTTACAGTGAAATGAATTAGAGGAACGAGTTTTAGAAAGATGCTGGGGGGGCAGCGGCAGATGGCGGGAGGCAGTTTGTAGGTCAGCAGATGGCCGATTCCACCCAGCAGCAAATAGTTGGAGAGTCAATATATAAACACTGGGACATTAAGAAATGTGTGACCTCTCTTCAGGTCAACGTCCCCCAAACTTAAAGGGACATTAGATTACCTTTAAAGAATTACACGATCATTGCCAAAATGTTTTTAGAAAGTAAAAAAATACAACGGCTTCTGCTTTATTATTAAATGCAATTATTCTTTACTGGGAGAAGTCACTGCCTGGCTGCTTTTTGTTTAGTTGCTTTGTTTTAACCGTTGAAACTGTTGAGACTTTAACTGAAAGAACTAAAACTAAGGAATTTCCATTTCAATGCCCACAGATCAATGTCTCTCTGCAATCCTTCATTTTACTTGTAGAAGTAGAAAGGCTTTATAAAAATATTTTACCTATTAATAAATGTTCTTCTTCAAACCCGTATAAGTACAGTAGTCAAGTAGATAAGAAATGATTAGGGACTTTCTGTAATTAAAGGGATTTTGACATCCCAAAGCCAAGCAATATTATTTAAGAGAATAAAAAACTGCCTATACATTGTACCAATCATGTGTTTGTTCTAATGTAAATTAGGATTATATTACGCATTTAAGGCCAGAATATGAATCAGTTGCTTTTAATATGCTAATTAATATCATAGTTTGCATGTTTCTTTCTGTGGTGGCCAAGAAAATGTGTCCCAATGTGATTACGCAATTTGATTCTTTATGAAGCACAAATGGAGACACACATAATTGTTATTGTCCTAAAGGAGTCACACAAACAATTCTAAATGTCTCATGAATGATTCACTGTACAGAAACACGGTTATTACAGTTTTCACACTCGTTTACATAAAATCAACTTGTTTTTTGGTTGTCTGTGTCCTTTTAAGAATTTTTAAAATAGAGTAAATTCAGGATAAATACAATAAACGTGTTGTTATTGTGAATTCTAAGTTGAATAAACCATGGTTATAGGGGTGTCAGGTCCTGACATCTGAGCATGTGGCGACAAAACACTGAACACACAGATCACACAAGTGTGAAGTTATTCTCACACAGGTGTACATATAAACATAAAGTGACTCCTCTCCGAGAGTCTGCACTTCGCTCCTCGCCTTCCCACTCCCATTCACTCTTCTTTTTTCAATGCTTCCTTTCTTCCTTCCCATCACTATAATTAAACCACTTGTTCTTGGTGATGAAATGGTAATGTTGCAGCTGCAGACTGGAACATCTTCACCCCCATGCTTGCTCCCCCCTCACTATACACTGCAGAGTGAAGGATTCTGGGCTGAAAATACAAAGGATGCTCTGAGACCAGAAATTAAACATCACCCACAGGATAGGAGCGGATGGATTTCTGTCGTTCTTGTGTCCCACGAATACCCCACTGACAAACTTATCCTGCAACATCCTGCACCCAGGCATCTAGTATATGAGAGCATTTTTTGGCAGTTACTAGTACTTTATACATTATTGACGAAATGACAAGGAGCTGTATTGATGTTGTCTTTGAGGGTGAGGTTTCCATGGCTCCAAGTAATGACTGTTCTACAAATACAAATGTCTAAACACTAATGTTTCAGCCACTATCAATCGGATCTGCAAAACATGAAAGTGATGGGTTCAGGAAACCATTGTCATTTTGTTTCCATTGGGTTGGTGATTTTTGCTGTTTACCCTACTGCAAGTGTGATATATAGTTTTTTTGCAAAATGCATCAAGATCAAAATATGTTTTTGAAAATTACCCCAAGGTCAGGAAATATATAAGTGCAATGAAAGAGACCCAGACAAAATACCTTGATTAACTGATAGTTTTTTTAGAAAACAGAAGCTTTAGGAAGAATATGTAATAAATGCTATAACTCAATGAAAGAAATTAGCCAGAAGTGAGAATGTTTTCCTAGTGGGGACAACTGATTTGCCCTTCTCTACTGTATGAAGTTCCAGATTATCACAAGTTTCAGCCAATCAAATTGCCCTTCTCTACTGTATGAGGTTCTAGATGATCAGAAGTGGGGCCAACCAAATTGCCCTTCTCTACTGTATGAAGTTCTAGATTGTCAGAAGTGGGGCCAACTGATTAGTTCTTCTCTACTGTATGGCGTTGTAGATTGTCAGAAGTGGGGCCAACTGATTAGCTCTTCTCTACTGTATGAAGTTCTAGATTGTCAGAAGTGGGGCCAACGGATTAGCTCTTCTCTACTGTATGAAGTTCTAGATTGTCAGAAGTGGGGCCAATTGATTAGCTCTTTTCTACTGTATGAAGTTCTAGATTGTCAGAAGTGGGGCCAACTGATTAGCTCTTCTCTACTGTATGGCGTTGTAGATTGTCAGAAGTGGGGCCAACTGATAAGCTCTTCTCTACTGTATGAAGTTCTAGATTGTCAGAAGTGGGGCCAACTGATTAGCTCTTCTCTACTGTATGGCGTTGTAGATTGTCAGAAGTGGGGCCAACTGATTAGCTCTTCTCTACTGTATGAAGTTCTAGATTGTCAGAAGTGGGGCCAACTGATTAGCTCTTCTCTACTGTATGAAGTTCTAGATTGTCAGAAGTGGGGCCAACTGATTAGCTCTTCTCTACTGTATGAAGTTCTAGATTGTCAGAAGTGGGGCCAACTGATTAGCTCTTCTCTACTGTATGAAGTTCTAGATTATCAGAAGGGCAGATATAGAAAATTAGATTGTGCAACCAAGATAAAATATATTGCAAATATGCAACTTCAATATGTAAAATAAATATGGCATACATTAAGACATTGCTCCCACACAAACACTTAGAGAAACCCTAAAAGGACAGCATTTAGGGATAACCCTGCTTGAATGGAGGTGTGGCAAATATGTATGTAGTGGTGGAGCCTTTAAACGTCTCATCTATATTTATATAGGGTTATCCTTTAAAATGTGGCCTTTAGCTGAATTCCTGAGGAACGATCTGAGGACAACTGAATTATAGGATTCAGAAGGTACAAGATAGAGGATCTTGTTTCACATAGACAAAAAACATTCGATAACAACAGGTCATGCTCTGTAGATGGCTTGTGAAGCTGTAAGAAAATTCAGCTTTAAGGAAAGAGTGGTAGAATCACCGGCTGATGCAAATAGAATAAGGCAACTGAAAAACCCTCGGGATCAGAATAAAGCTAATTCAGTCACATTTTATGTTTAACACCAAGCTCACTTTATCTCAGGCTTGTGGCAGTCCAGACACCGTCACAGTACAAGCTTCTTACACTGGGATGTGAGTACAGTCTTATTATAAGCTTCATAATTCTGGGACTGGAAATAGTAGCAGTTTTCCCGGTGACTAGTGAAAGTTTTGTTTCTTTGGATTACATTGTTTCAGAAGGTGCTTCTACAGGATCCTTTATAACATTATTATGGTTTTGTTGGCCAAGAATTGGTTCTAGTTATGATTTCTTGCGGATTGTGCCCATCTGTACCGTGCAGAAACACTCTCCTTCGGGCGAGTGGATATCCAGACTGTACATCTCTTATCTTTTCTTGCACTGACACAGACAGATGGGTGCTCTGAACTGGACCTGTAGCAGTCTTGGAAGCAGACGCAGACAGATAGGAGAAAGTAAGGAAAGGAGACAGCAGCCTCTCCTGGAATGACCCCACTTTATGCAGCGATAAACAACACTGTAATGACTCGTGTTTAGAACAAAGTATCGTGTTTAGTGACATCATGCTGCTATGAGTAATGATGGGGAATATCATTATACAATATTCAGCTCTCTTTTCTAGTACAACATGTACCAGTGCTTGCCAGCTTGTGAAAGGGGGCCTACCATTCTCATGTTTTCTATCAGTCCTTCTAGTATTCTTGTAAACAGCTCCTTGTTTAAAGATATGTTTTTGTATCCTAATAATATTCACTCAGGTGTGAGAAAGTAATGATAGACGTTTCAGTCAATACAAATGCCAACACCCAGTAAAGGAAATCTGTTGTGTCAGACAAATAAAGCAGGATATTCATAAGAGGACAGAAACAGCAACTAGGAAGCTGCAGAAGAAACCCAAAGAGAAATCTAAACATTGAAATGAAACCGTGATTTCTTTAGGAAGAATAACTCCGATTGTCAGCAAGTATATGCTCAAATATATTATTGTAAAAACCATGTTTGAGCGGTCCATGTTGTCCTTCCTCCGTGGCCAGATTCTTTCTAGGCAGGTGGAGCTGAGTATAACTAAACACATTGACCTTGTCCCAAACAGCTCTCAGCAGATGTTTCTAGGTCCTGCCAACCTGGGAGGTAGCTGTCATCTAGAGGCAGATCTTGCCAACTGTCATACGTTCCAGAGATAATACATTTGAAGGGGAAAAAAAAGCTCCAATTTAATGAAAAAAATTAAAAGTATACATATAAATAAACATAAATGCAATTGGTTGTAATTATAAAATTATATTGGTAGTGGGTTAAAATGTATATAGAAGTTAAACTTTGTGTATAAATCAATGGAAAGATCAATCCTAATCTAACCTAATGATAATGGCTTTATAAACAGCAATTAAGATTAGCCATGGGGGTGATCAAAACAATATGCCCAGTTGACATATACATATGTATAATGATAGATTAAATATCTTTGTGACTATCACAATTTTTTCAACTGGCATGTTTATCTTTTTCACTTCTGCTGCTAATTGCTGTTAATAAAGTTATTACCTCAGAGAGTAGATCTTTCAGGTAAATTATACGTAAACAGGTCTGAATTTTGTATCTCAGTTTTAAGACACTTCTGTTGAGAATATATTATTAAAACCAATTGCAATTACCGTATATACTCAAGTATAAGCCGAGTTTTTCAGCCCTTTTTTAAAGGCTAAAAAGGACCCCCTCGGCTTATACTCGAGTCACTCTCCCCCCCCCCCCCCCGTGTCTCTCTAACACCCCCTTGTGTCTCTCTACCCAACCGGGGCCTCTCTACCGCCCCCCTGTGTCTCTCTAACCCCCACTTGTGTCTCTCTAACCCCCTTGTGTCTCTCTAACCCCCCCTTGTGTCTCTCTGACCCCCCCTTGTGTCTCTTTCCCTCCCCCCTCCTCATCCTCAACCCCCCCTCATTCTAAACCCCCCCCCATTCTACCCCTCTAAATACCCCCCTCACTTACCTGCTCCGGCCTCCGCTCCTTCCGGGTCTTGATGTGGAGCGCATGTGACATCACAGCATTAGCATATACCGGGTGCCTGCACCCGGTATATGCTAATGACGTGGCGCGCATGTGAGGAGGGAGGTTGAGGAGGGAGGTTGAGGATGAGGAGTGGGGTTGAGGAGGGAGGTTGAGAATGAGGAGGGGGGAAGAGACACAGGGAAGGGAGAGGGGGGAAGAGATACAGGGAAGGGAGAGGGGGGAAGAGACACGGGAGAGAGGGGGGGGACACAGAAGGCACAAGAGGGACACAGGGGGCAGCACATTTCCCATCCTCGGCTTATACTCGAGTCACTCATTTTAACCAGTATTTTGCAGTAAAATAGGTGCCTCGGCTTATACTCGGGTCGGCTTATACTCGAGTATATACGGTATGTTTATTTTTATGTGCATTGCCAGTTCTTTTCTTTGTCATTTTGACCCCAATTTATTTTTATAAAGTGCTATAATATAATATGGCAGTGTCCCTTTAATGCTACGATGATATAAAGAGAAGCTGACACTTCTAAACAGTGGCAGCTGACGCGACATAAAAAAACCTAATTTAATGCTACATGCAAGTATATAGTAATAAAAAAAAAATTGTTTTAAAATACAGGAATAAAATGTCCCCTGCATTAGTCTGTTCACTAAGCGCCATTCCAATGTTTCATACACTGTTTTCATTGGGTTTGATTTTGTGTGACTGGGGTTTCCTAAGAAAACAATGTTTTGGGTTCCCTCTGTGGCCAGCTCTGCCTTGGGCATGAAAGAATCATTGAGAAAGATTATATTAATCAGATAATAAGGTTTTGTGGTTCCTGGGCCCTTTCTGTTATAGTAGAATCGGTTTTGAATCCTAAGGAGTTATTTTGGGTTCCATTTTGTGTGACAGGGGTTCCCTAAGAAAACAATACAAAATGGGTTCTGCCTTGGTTCTTGTAATACAGTTTTGTGGTTCCTGGGCCTATTTTGTTATGGTAGAATTGGTTTTGAATTGAGTTGTTTCAATAAAAAACGTGCTCATCTCAAAAGTGTTTCCGGTTTATCCATATTTGAAGCCCTTAAAGGTTGAAGTAATTTATACAAAATACCGTATTGGTCGGAATATAAGCTGCACCTTTTTTCCGATTTTTGAGTTTGTGAGTTATGGATGCGGCTTATATTCGCAACTGTAAAAAAAAATCATTGCCGATTTGCGAGCTTGCGAGTTACGCGTGCGGCTTATATTCGCGAACGTAAAATCACTGCCGATTTACGCGATTGCGAGTTAAGGGGGCCGATTTGCGTGCTTGAGACTGCGGTATTGTAGCAATTGAATAGCGATTTACGGTTTTAGTGATTCTAACATCCTGTAAGGCCTGTAACTTGCAAAACAAAGTTACAGTACTAATTAGAAAGCCTGTTTCTTGCAATGGCTGATCACTTGGAGAGTCTTTTTCTCTCCAATTTTAAGGGTGCGGCTTATATTTGAGTACTATATTTTTTCTATTTTTTCCCCTTGAATTTTACAGGTGCGGCTTATATGTGGGTGCAGCTTATATTCGGACCAATACGGTACTATAACAATTCTACTTGTTCCTTGTAATTAAAAATACTACTCTATTTAATAACATAGTAAAATGTATTTCAGCCTAATAACCTTAAACTTAAAATAAGTCATTTGCTAAAGGTTTTGCGAAACTATCAATTCTTTAACATGATTTTGCTTTAAGAATGCCACATTTAATAGCAAAAATCTTCTACACTATTACGCTTTTCTGCTTCAATATGTGAAGTTTTTTTTTTTTAAATAAATGTATAAAATAAACGCAACAGCCTTAGAAAATTACAACTCGAATGCAATGGATTCCCTTTTGTCTGATTGCAGTACTTACGGAAGATGTCGATAACCAATGAAATTCTATATTTAATGGGGAAACATGATTTAGAAAAAAATAAAACATAATGCCTTTAAAAAACTATTTTATGCAATTATTCTTTACTTCTGGTAGCCACCTAAGGCTCTATATAAATCTCTGCAAAAGCAATTACGAGTGCCGTAGCAACACAGTAAATCCTACCTAGCTAAATGAATCCCCCATCCCTAAAACATTATGGAGAACTGCTACAAGTCACTGCTACGGATGAACTTTTATGATAAAGCCGAAAACCAAAGCAAAAATCTACACTGATTTTTGCACTGACAATAAATTATGAGTTACTCCCTGACACGCTGAAACCCAAACCCTATGCTAATAAGATTTTACGGATTACTGCCGTAAATGCAAAAAGCAGAAAAAAGATTTACGATTACAAAGACCACTCGTAAGTAGTTTTCACGTCCCCCAGAAGCATTTTAAGTGTCAGTATAACACAAAAAACAATGCAAAATAATGAATTTTAAACATATGTGTAATTAAAAAATATGATATGTAGTATTAAACCAGACTTATGACACGAAATACAGGGTAACACACAACCCAGTACTCAATGGGTTAATACACGTCACAAAACCATGTTGCCTAGGAAAAAACACTCTAGTGCCTTGTCTATAAATAGATCATACTAGTTGTTTGCCTGTCATAAATGACGGGATAATATATATATTTTTCCCCCACCCCCCTTGACCTGTATCTCTTCCCCCCTCTCCTTCTTCCTGTGTCCCTTACCTCCCCCTTACCTGTCTCTTCCCCCCTGTCTCTTTCCTCCCCCTCCCTTATGTCTCTCTCCCCCTCTCCCTCCCCTTTGTCTCTTCCCCATCCTCTCCCTCCCTTATGTCTCTTAACCCCTCTCCTTCCCCTGTGTCTCTTAAACCCCTTTCCTTCCCCTGTGTCTTTCCCCCATCTCCCTCCCGTGTGTCTTCCCCCCGTCTTCCTCCCGTGTCCCTCCTTTTTGTCTCTTCCCCATCTCCCTCCCCTGTGTCTCTTCCCTCTCCCTTCCCTGTGTCTCTTTCCCCCCTCTCCCTCCCCTGCGTCTCTTTCCCCCTCTGTCTCTTTCCCCCTATCCCCTGTATCTCTTTCCCCCTCCCCTGTGTCCCTTTCCCCCCTGTGTCTCTTTCCCCCTTTTCCCTATCTCTCTTTCCATCCTCCTCCCTCCCCTGCATCTCTTTCCCCTCTGTCTCTTTCCCTCTCTCCCCTATCTGTCACTTTCTCCCCTCTGTTGCATACACACTGCGGCTTGTACGGAAATCCATACAAATAGTTTGTATGGTGCGTACACCGAAATCTGTTGCGGCTAATGCAGGATTTATAGCTATGTTGCAGAACATCATGGACATCTTAACTGCATTCTAGGTCAAGCACAGGTGTCAGATCAACTTACAAAAACAACAGTGGCCGCTCAATAAAGCATAATTTAATAAAAACAAAAAATGGCAGACTCCATAGGCATGTTGGTTCATATCTGATATCAAAACCAGTTTTAACATTATCAAAAATTGCAGCTATAAGAGAATGCAAAGAGCTCCCTCCAGTGGAGAAGAGCATTGCCTACAGGAGATCAACTCTTAATAGTCATTAAAGGTAGAAAATACCAGAACACTGGATGCCTAGCTTCAAATAATGTCAATATATGAATTTATCTCTTTCATCTTTGAAGATTTTATAATATAGCATTTTTTTAGACTTAAGAGCTGGTTTTATGTAATGTTGCAGTTACACAAAGAAAACTTTTGAATATCAATATTTGTATCCAATAACCAACTTGGGAAAATGTATAAAAAAACTTTTTTCAACTGCACTCTGAGCAGATATGTGGAACGCTTCATTCAGATTTAAAAGTATGACTGCAGTTTTAGGAAAAACTTCACATCTTAGTGAAGTTAGTTAACAAACAAACGGCATTTACCGCCATATAGCATAAGCAGAAAGATCTAAATTTAGAAGACTGCTGTCATAGGATCCTGCACTATGGACGGCTAGCTGGTTGGTAGGCTGCTCGGAACAGATTTTTCCCCAAATGCGGTCTGCTCTGTTATTTAGTTGTATTGTAAACTAGCAATTCCAATGTGGCAGTCTTAAAACAGAACAGAATAGAGATGGTATCGGATTCCTAGGTTCAATTTCTCTCATGTGTCTAATACTGCTGGTAACAAAAGCGAAAACTTGGTCTGGTCCCATTGAATAAAAACTGAATGCAAAATAAAGGCTGCATATATTTACCTTGGAGTCTTCATAACAGCATATTATAAATAAGACACTTCAGTGGTCCTTTAAGCTATGTTTGAGCAGTATGTAACAAACTAACAACATTTGTAGCTATTAAGCCAGGAGCATAAAATCATTTTAAAGTGAGATATGTACCATCAGCAAATCAGGGAATGGAACTGTGTGTGGGAGGTGTGTGATGGGTATTTAATGATAAAATCAAACAAATCCTCCCCACTGTAAAACAGAACAAAACATCAGTGTGGAAGCCCCCAGGCACAGGCAGAGAGTCTTCTGAAAAGTAAGTTTTTCTTTAAAAAAATGCTTTTATGCTCACATTAATGCTAATGTTGTTAGCATACTTCACCAAGTTGAGTTTTCCTAAACTACAGTCGTTATTTAATAACATTTTAATTGCAATAAAATTCAAACATTTAAAGCTCAACTCATTTACCCTTGGTAGTAAAATACCCAAATAGATTTAAAAGAATGGATTTAAACAAATTGTATTTCTTTTTCTAATGAAAGCTTTTTACCCAATGATGTATTTATTATTATTATTATAGCATTATATGGATTTAATAAAATGTTTATATAATGTAATTTTTGATTTGGGAGCATTGGTTGTAAAACAATATAATAACATTTGCAGCGTTGTAAAGCTGATTTGTAATAGGTTGCACTTAATGAAATCTTTACAAGTAAATAGAAAAAAATACATAAATTCAATTTAAATGTATATTTTTTTGAGTAAATAAATAGTACATTTGTGTTCACATTTAAACGTCTAAAACAAGGTAAAACATTTGTTTCATGCCCAGAATTCTGAGAAATACAGTTATTACACTGCATTCTGGGAACCTTGGTAGGGACATGCAAATGTGCCCACAAAGGCTTCCTTTATGCATATACCTGCTGTATTAAACAGCTTTAGCAAAGCTCAGGATGGATTTTACACAAGCCAGGAAACCTACGTACAGCTATTTCCAGGTTACTGCCCATCATCAGCATGGAGCGGCATCCCAGCTTGTGTAGTAGATTTTATGAGAAGGTAGTTTACCACAACAATCAGTTAATATATGGTGGGCAAAAGAGCGATAGAAGCCCTCCACCGTACAGTAGTACAGAAAATAAATAGTACATCCGTGTTCACATTTGAATGTCTTAAACAAGTTAAAAAAACTTGTTTCCTGCTCAGAATTCCAAGAAATACAGTTATTACACTACATTCTGGGATAAAGATGTGCCAACTCTTGTGAACTTTTTGCCCCATTTGTGGGTATTTTGCCTTTTAGCATGAAGAGATGTTTATGTGGCACAATACCCATTTAATTCCAACCAATGGTGCAATTGGCCCAGGCCTAAAGAAGTACATTTCCACAAAGGCAGCAGGCTGGCTCAAGTTGTAATAGTTTTGTGTTTACATGCATCTACAGTAACTGCATACATAGACACACACAAAATATGTAATAACTGGATTATAGGGGCAAAGCACAAAACCTACATATGCCCTTTATTTAGCACTATATTTAAGATCACAACAGCCCCTTAATCCATGCAATACTAAGGGTAGAATTCATACAGCTTAAAAATCACAGCGTAGGGAGCTCAATAAATATATCTAGCCTTTCACGGATCAATTTAGTTAGAATAATCCAAGGACAACTGACTCCAAAAAGCGTCTTACTGTCATGAATTAAGTATGCTACTTAATTTTTCATAACCATTATGTTTCTAATTATACTCACAATTATAATAAAGGATACAGTGAAGCCATTAGTTCTTCCTATATCCGTTTATAGAATAAAATGCAGATGAAAACAAGTGATTGTAGTCTAACATTTACTTTTGATAGAACATCTAATGATAATAATTCCATACAAGCCTAAGTGTCCCTTACACATTGTTGTTTGTGTCGTTCAGTCGTGTCAGACTCTGCGTGACCCGATGGACCAAAACACACCAGGCACATCTTTATGTTTATGGTCATGCTGATCCACTTGGTTTTCATGGCATGGGTTGACAGTTCCTTCTCCAGTGGGAAACAGCATATAGCTCCTGGTATTCCTAGGTGGTCTCACATCCAAGTACTGACCAGGCCCAACCCTGCATGGCTTCTGGGTGGTGTGACCTCTTGGTTCCCGGACTGGAATCAAACCCAGGTCACACTGGACCACCAATGAACCCCCCTTAAACATAGCAGACACTATAGGTTGAAATATTAGGAAATACGGTACTTAGAAGAGTGATACGATTCCTGATTAGATAATTTGTCAGCCACTATTGATTTTGATCTCCATACACAGGGGGGCAGGTGTTCAATGTGCCCTACAAATGTTGTGTACATTTGCATTTGCAGCTAGATCACATTCCAGTTTTCCCACATAATTTCCAAATAGATTTCATTAGATATTTCTTCTTGAAAAAAAAACAGCAACATTTAATTGAGTTACAGCAATGTGATCAAGCTCATAGAAAGAGAAAAGGAGGGAGGTAGAAAGAGACACTGCAAGAAAAAGAAAAGATGAAGAAGGAGCAAGAATCAATAGACAACAGAAACTATAGTAATGCACATCATCCAATTTGCAGAAAAGGTTCTATATGTAGTTGTCCCAAATCGTTATAATGCATGTTATTTATCTGTTCCAGTAAACATTACTGAATAAGGCAACACTTTACAGACATGTACACCTTAGTGAAGTATCAGAAGTTAAAGAGATATGGAAAGCATTTTTTCTTACTTGCATCAGAGGGTATTTGATCTAGTACCACTGTGCGTTTCTGTTTTTTTCCTATTAAGCAGTCAGAGCAGAAAAAAAACGATTCAAAGGTTTAATGGAGCTGTGAGCTTGCAATCAGTCAGTGAGCGGTAATATAGCTGTATCACTCATACTTGTCTGCTAATGAAAGCTACAGACCTATTAATGCTCCGTTTCAATGAAGTTTAATCAGGGTTTACTTAACATTTTTTCATGTAAAACATATTGTTTTAATGCATGAAAAAAAGAACTGTGTTGCATATCCCTTTAAATGACCACTGAGGTGCCATATTTACAGCACCATTGTTTTAAGAACTTGACTTGATCAAGGAAGGTTCTCTATTTTAATATTAAAATATCATTTTAATAACAAGTGCTTAAACGCTTTATTTTTATTCACTGAAACTCTTCCAAATAGTCTCTATAAAAGGTCAACCACGGTAGCTCAATCAAACAGTCTCATTGGCTAGCACATCTAGTACCAATGCTGGACCCTGGATGCATCCATAATACATTAGTGTAACTTGTGTGAGAGGAGCACTTACATTTTCTAGAGAGCATTTGCTAACATTGTCTGATCTAATGGGAGACAGGGACAATAACAAGAAACAGTAATACATTCAGAGCGATATACAGGAGGTCCCTGGGTTACAGACGACTCGACTTACAAACAACCCCTACTTAAGAACGGGCTGGCTCCCAAGGTTTTTTCTTATGAGTTGTTCTTATGTTCCATTTGTTTGATATAAAGGAACGAGCACAATAGTTTCTGTAACTTATTATTACAGTGCAGGGGTATTCATGTTATTATTACACTGTAATATTATCACCACATATGAGCCATTATAGTATTGTTGTTGTTTATTATTATTCAGGGATCTGACCTGCACACATATCCGACTTAAGAACGTTCTCAGGAATGGATCACATGTATTCTGCTCCAGGGGTTTCATTTTCAAAAAAGCCTCACAGTTCAACGTTATCAGTTGCCCTCCTTAAGATGCAACAAAGAAAAAAATGGATATGATAAACATTTATATTGCAAAGAGTGCATTTGAAATGTGGACTAAATAAATACAGCCACATTAAATTCCAAGCCCGTAAATGCAACATGAGACCAGCAACGTTTGTGGGCTTGAAATTTGTCCGAGTTACAGAGCTATTAAATACAAGCAGGGCGCGAGTTATGGGCTTGAGGCGGAAGCAAGTAAACGATTTGTTAAACGTGGGAAACGTGGCTGTGAACGTGATCAATTAGTCAAACCCGTAATTACAATGGCAACAGAGATCGTCATCATTACGTGACTGAAAAATGGAGGTGGGATTTCAAAGCCTCGATCGTACCCACATTCCAGAAATAATGTAATATTGGTAAAGCCGTAAATATTATATTCTATTCCATGCGAGTTTCATTTTATATATTAACACATTGATTGCCAGGATCGATATAACACAGAGATTAAACTGAACATAAAGTATTTTATACTGCAGATTTGCGAGCTTGAAATGTTGTGCTATTAATTTTAATACCTAACATCACTTTCCCTTTAATTATAAGCACAGTAGTGTGTTTATATTTGCATTTACAGTGCTACGGATAGGGCTTTAACCCACTAGCGGGTCCTATCTGGTACCGGTTGGCCTTTTGCAGGTTACGGGCTTGAACGCCAGTGAATTTGTTGCAATTTAATAGCGTGATTGGAAGGTAACAGTTACGGGCTTGACAAATCAAAGAATTTGCGGGCATGCAGTTCAAATTCCCAAGTCCCGTAGGCTTTTCTCGCTCATAACCCGCCCATCGGCAGGGGCTTGCTTTACAGGGTCAATTTAATAGCCAAAAGTCTTGCGGTTTTCAACGTTGAGGGAATTTTAATAGGGCTGATAGTCCTGTTTAACTGAGTTTCAGTTTAGGTTGATTTTAGCAAGGCTACACCTTTCCATTTTTGTCTCCTGATACTCCATAGTTGTGATTTCATGGCGTCATAGTAACTACTATGTGTCAGTAGTATATAGGTTTATTATCATTTTGTTTTCTTCAAGGCAAAGTACTGCTCAATGAGGCAGAATGCCTTTTCTGCATACAGGTAGACAAGTTATTTTTGTACATGTCTCAAGTCATACTTTTGCTGCCATCATACATAAAGATGGATAAGCTAATTCAACAAGCATTAGCACATGCTCTTCATATATTGTAAGAGTCAATCATTTTTTTTTCAGGAGGCCAGGTAGGTTACATATATAATATATTATTATTATTATTATTACGGTATTAACCTTTATTTGTATTGCACCAACATATTCTGTAGCGCTGTATAGGGGATAAGACCAAGGAAGAATACAATGTTAACAAAACTGCAGAAAAATGGAGGGCCCTGTTTTGAGCTTAGAATCTTTGCAGGAAGTGCTTTTATCCAAAGCACCCTACAAGATTGGAAACACGCTACTTACAATCTAAAGGTGATGGAAGAGGGAGAGGCTTGGGAAGGAACAGATAGGGGATAGTAAAGGTGAGGAAGAAAGTGAAAGGTTACTTAGGTAGGAAGGAATCGGACATGGTGAGGTCAATGGCTCAAGTGTGTATTATGTTATCTGTCCCTATATGAAGAAGATTAAACAAATTCAGAGCCATTAGTAAAATTTTATAAAAGTTGATAAGCTTGGTAAGCACTTGGAAAAACCTCTTCATGTTTTTTAATTGAGGCAGATTGATTAAAATGGTACTTTTCAAACAGTTTTGCAATCTTCACTTTCTCAGCATATATGGCCCCATAATATGTTTGGGTCATGAGCAGCTCCTTCCTTACTCGGATCAGTAATCTAATCCGTTTCTGGTACTGATTAAGTCATATCTTGTAGTGTAACCTCTATAGCAGAGGTGAGCATGTTTGGTCCTAGAGGGCCACACACAAGCCTAGATTTGAAGATATCCTTTCTGTGCACGGGTGAGTCAATCGGGATGACTGAATAAGTGATTGACTGACCGATCTTGCCCACCCCTGCTCTATAGCATTGATTTTAGACTAAGTCTGCAAGTTTCAATCCTGCATGGCGCTTTGGGTTAAGCACTATGGACATCTGATTCCAAGCTCAAAGACAGGGCCATCCACTCTTTGCAATGTGTTAATTTTGAATTTGTCGTTGCCTGCAACTTAACTTATGTATAGCGCTACAGAATATGTTGGTGCATTACAAATAAACAATAATAATAATGTCTTCTTATGGATGGTGGTTTGTGATAAGTTCAACAAACAGCTATGTTTATTTTTTCTTATCAAATGTAGGTCTTCCAAAAATTGTACATTTTAAATGTAGGACTCCAACAAGATATGGCAACCAGTGTTGTATATACCCAAAAAGTATCCTGCTTGATGTAATGTCTGTACTGGAGGTTAAAGGAAATTATAATTCCCTTGGCTATCTAGGAAGAGGTCAAT